>CAIGQQ010002480.1:1739334-1778659 GCA_903798035.1 Danio albolineatus
GCAAATTATTATTAACACTGTTAGCAACAGTTAATGTTGAAACATTTTAAGGAGCAAAGCTGCACGTTTTGCTATGAATAACCCTGGAATTAACACAAATTTTAACATTTATAATATGAAACATTTCCAGTGATTTCAACTGCCGTAACTTGTTAATGCAACAACTGTATTTTTGTAAATGCTTTTTTTCAAGCATCTAACAGAAAAGAAATCTGACCAACAAACAGAGTAACACTTTCTGATTTATTTGAAAAGTCACAGATATCTGTAGCAAATATTTATTTATTCATTCATTTTAAATAATGAGAGGTGTTTCTTAAATATAAAGATCTACTAATAACAGTTTAAGTGACAGAAATGCTTTTTTCAGATTGCTCTTTGACTTGAGATATGCAAGTCATTCCACCAGTTGGGAAGAGTCAATGTAAAGGTCTTTGAAAGTTATTTTGTGTCTCTATGGGATGCCTTCACAATCTGTCATTCAAGCTTGCAGAGGGCACATGAGGCTGAAGAAATATAGTGGTTGTTTTCAACATCAAGGATTTGAATTTGATGAGAGTGGCTACTGGCAAGCAATGCAAATTGATGAACAGAGGTGTGACACTGACTCTCTTTGGCTCATTAAAGACCACTCTAACTGCTGCATCCTGGATAAGTTGCAGAGGTTAAGAACTAATGTTACACAGCTCTCTTAGATACTTTATTCTAATTGGTCTGTCACAGCAATCAGAGGTGTTTTTTTTCTTTCTTTTTTACAACACAGGCTTATTGGAAATACGTGCCTAAGCCTACTTATTTGTGAAACTGCAAAAATACCTCAACATACATTTGACTGCATGTTTTAAATAAAATGAACGATACAGGGGATTATGATGCGAACATCTTTTGTACTTTTTCACAATATTGATATTTACAGTAACATATATTTAACAATTAAAGAATCTTTTATTTGTGTGAAAATCTTTGAATAACACCAAATAAATTCCACAAAACTTAACAGTGTCAATATTTTTTAATCAAATATGTTTGTGTCATGTATCTCCATATTGCTTACTTTTTTTTCGCTGTGGTCAGTTTGCTCGGTAGCTCACTTTGTACTGTGTTGTACTTGGGATGCACAGCACTGGTGTATTGATGTTGGATTGATGATTGAGTCAGATCCAAATGCATCTTTTATCAGGATGGTCAGACAGGCAAGGTTCAAACAGGGACAGACAGTAGCATGAATATAATCTTAAAGAATAATCAGTATAACAGGCAAATGGTGGAGGCAGGAATCAAAACAAATAAAAACATAAAACAAACAATGGTCAAAACACAGATAGACAATCCAGGAAATAGTTACATGGTACACACAGTGAAAACAAGACAAGCTGTGGTCACACTAGAGTTTGCTCCATATTTTAAATTTCTGTACAGAGAGGTCACGTTTTAATGTTCTATTGGTCTCACGCAATCAAGTGCGATTTCGCAGGTCAGAGTTCACCAAACTTGAACATTCAAATGCAGTGAAACGCAAACGAGCTACGAATGAAAATCAATAGGGCAAAAAGTGCAGCATGACCATGACTTTAGAACTGATATTAGTGTGTGTGGTGTATATAGTCCATTTATCAGTCATGATCAGCTTCAGTTGTGTGTGTGTCATCAAGAGGTGACCTGAACATGGTGTGTGAATGCAGGGCATGATGGGAAAAGTAGTTCATGAAAATGACAGGAATTGTTGTCCAGCAATCAGCGAGGGCTACATCGCTGGTGATCATAACAACTTGTTTGAGTCTAGTGAAGCACAGTTCCACAACAGAGATACTGTGAAATCAAGGTTACAACTACATAGTATATTTTTTATTTTATTTTTGCTTTTGAAAAAATTATTGGATGGGTTAGAGAAGGGTTTGTACTGTTGGTTTGCTAGGTGATAAAAGTCCTGCCTTCTTACATGTAGAAGAATGATGTGAATTTGACACATAAAACAAAATGTACCCTAACTAACGTATTTCAGATTTGTAAAATTATACACTTTACCCTCAAGTAGATTTGTCATCTGAAATATACAAAATATGCATCTGGAACAACGTATTTCAGGTAGCAAAAAAAGTAGGCTGAGACATGTTTTTTTAAACAAGCAATATTTCCAATTAAGAAAACAACTGCTAAAAACTGATAACACAAGCTAATATGAGTAACTGATTTTAAGGATCATTGCTTTGTGCATTATGGTAAATGATTATAATGTCTGGTTCTCAACAATCAAAGACCACAGAGTCACTCATTCTAGTTTACTCGAGGTATGTTTTTCACCTTGAGTATGTTTTTGAACTTCCATTTTCAGCATGAGTTGAATTATTTAAACTTGCTCAGCAATTAAGGTAAATTCTAAGCTCTACAAAATGTTTGTGTATTTGCAATGATTTTGTATGTAATTTAGTTGTAGTAAATACCTAATATGGGTTTTGAATAAAATATCTTTCTTAAAATATAATATATTTCACTTTTCAAAAGAGGGCAGCTCTACAAATGTCAACGGAGACTATGTGTTTATTGTGGATGCAATGACTCATTCCGTTTTAACGAGTGCTTTCCCGTCTACTGAGTAACAGGTCGACCGTGAGGCGGACCAACAGGTTGACCATGAGGCGGAGCAACAGGTCGGCCGTGAGGTGAAGCACAGCTATCGCTTAGTCACTTAAAAAAGTGCATGTATTTACATTATACAGTAAACTAAATGTGTTATTTCTTATGAAAATTGTTAAATATACACTGAATAACTTCCGTCTCAGACAGAATTTTACTCACTTCTCTCTAAAGACAAAGCAAAGGAAATGGTGTTTTTTCACGCAGCACTGCTGGGTTATAGATCAAGACCGATTTTCAACCCAAATTGGGTTAAATCAACCCAATTTTGTTACCTAGCAATCTCAACCCAGCATTTGGGTTAAAAAAACCAACCCAGCGTTTTTTGTGTGTTTGTGGATCCTAAAACTCAACATTTATAAAACCTCTTTTCTTCAGCAGATAAAAACTGTAATGGCAGACAACAGGTTTTTCACCTTCATTGGGATGAGATAAGTTTAGGACAGAGAGGAAAGCACTGGGAGTAGAGAGAGGGGAAGGATCAGCATAGGACCTCGAGCAAGGAATCAAACTCAGGTCACCGTGAGCACCATGGTGCTATATGTCAGCACACTTAGGCCCCGTTTACACTAGTGCGTTTTCGTTTTAAAACGCATAAGTTTTGCTACGGTTACGCCATCCGTCCACACTACGCCGGAGTTTTCGAGGTGCGAAAACGGAGCGTTTTGAAAACGCTGGAGAGAGCGTTTTCATTCTAAAACGATGCAGCTGCGTCTTAGTGTGGATGGAGGGAAACGCATACTTTTGAAAACGGAGGCGTGGCTGCTGAGATCCGCTACATGATTGGGGCTTTGGGTCATTGTGTATCCTTCCCTTATTCGTCAAGCGCACGTGGCTATAATGTCACCGGCAGACGGCAGACCAGACTTCTCTGTAAACACTGTATTTTCGATAGCCATGGATGTTTTATATTCATCTGTTACTTTAAGTAACAACTCGACCTCGTCGTCTGTCCTCAAAAAGACCTCTCTTGCTTTCTTTGCCATCGCGTTCATCGTTCAACCAGCGTTTGTTGACTAACAATAACCAAATGCCGAGCGAGACACATGCTTCCTGCTTATACTTGAACGCGCATGCCCAGAGTGCGCGAATAGTCACGTGATATACGTTTCTGGTGGAGTAGTGAAGACGGAGATCTGTTGAGACGCTGGATGAAAACGCTAGTGTGGACGCGGATCATTTTCTTGCTAAAACGCCGTTTTAAAACTAAAACGCACTAGTGTAAACGGGGCCTTAAACACTTGGCTATTGGCCTCTGATGACATGTACAGAGGGAGAATGTCAATCAAAGTGTTTCTGCAGACTATTTTAATGAAGAGTAATTATAAGAAGTAGAATTAATACATTTTTACCATTAGAGTCTGGCTATTATCACACACTGTTGCCACACAACTGTGTTTAAGCCCCTTGTAAACTTGTAAACTAAAGTACTTTTTGCACAATAGGTCAATATAAGGCAAATCCTGGCCTTGGTTACACAGGAAATGAGCTGCAAATTGTCTTGCATCTATAAGAATATTTAATGTACAGTAATCATAATAGACATTTGTGTTACATAATGTTAACTATTAATTTAAGTGATTTGCATGATATGTTCTTATAGATTCCTTAAAAAAAATCTCCTTTCCCTCCATTTGCACAAAAAAAGGCACGTACGTACATTTCAAATAGCATGGTAAGAAGAGAGAGTTTTCCTCATTTTTGGATGCATCCCTTTAGGGCAAATCATGGCCTTGGTTACACACAAAATGCTGTAGATTGCCAAGCCTTTATAAGCCTAAGCCCATCTACACTTGAACTGTGAAATCCTTTCCAAAGTCAGATGTCTTGGTATTATCTGAGGGCAAGAAGTGGAACAGGGCTGTCTGAGGCTTTGCCCGTGGACCCGTCATGGTCCAGCCATCTGTACCACCCTCAAGCCACTATCAGCACTGCCCGCAGCTTCTCCTTCTGTAGTTAAAGGGGATATCAGGGGTGAGGATGAATACGGCTAGTGACAACTATGTCAAGAAAGTAGAATATGAAACTCCCACTGAGAAATGATTAATATTCATGCGAGAGCATATGGCTGTCCTTGGAAGTAGTACAAAAGTTCAAAGTTCTGCCACCCTTCAAACAAAGAGTTTACTTAAATATAATATGCAGCGGACTGGGCTTCTGTGCTAGCATCATACCACGATTCATATTAAAATTCACAAAGCGTCTGCTTTTCAGACGCTTGTTCGGGATCTTTCTGCAATCGCACCCTTTAAGAATAAACAAACTGATCGTACATTCACGTCCAATGAGCATTTGCATTTCAAAACTGTCAGTGTCTAAAATTCACATATGGATATTCAGTAAAAAATATCTTGATGTTTTAATCTCATAGCAAACATATATTTTTAAAAAAGTCAGTTGCACACACAAAAAAATATTAATTTCGAATTAATTAGACTGTACTAGCTCTCTTTAACTGGCAAATGGTGCACAAATACGATTTTTCGTAATGAGAATCTCTGTGCATGGCACTTTAATTTGGGAAAGTGGAATGTATAATGCAATTGTAGAAACAAAGGCCGTCTCAACTGTAAAATGACACTTCACAGATTTCTTTCTGGGCCATTGTTGAGCTGCCACCCAATCAGCATCCAAACCAATTTCATAGCTGACACACACAATAGTCACACATATTTCAAACATGCTTCTGCTGAGATCTATGCCTGGAGAAAGAAAGGATGAGGTTGGTAGAAAGAAAGAAATAAACTTTGACAAGCTCTTCTGACTCTGGGTTGAAAATCTGGGCTTTATTTTTCCAGTCACATAGGATGGCTCAAATCCAGCTGGCCTGTTATCTATTCACGTCGATTTGTGAATAAGAAATTATGTCATGTGAAATTTGCATCCTTAGTCAAACCTGACCTGACATCACTGGACAGGAATGCTTTAGAAATATGGGGTTGTTTCTAAATAAATAGATTATGATCCACATGAGAAATTCACAAAAACCCATTGACAGTTAATTAAAATGAGATTAAAAAAATTCACTGTTAAAAATAGAATATTCACATACTATTTCAGTCTTTCTATAATTTTCTAAATGAAAATAGCTTCAAAACTATTTTTGTGTTTATGTTTTTGTGTTCATTAAAATAACAAGTTTTAACAATCACTTGTACTTAGGCATCCACTTTTCAAAACATTTAATGTTTATCTGATATAAATATAAATATGTATATTCATATTGTTAATTTTATAAACATTAACAATATTAACAGCAATATCTAGACCCCAAAAAAACCCCAAACTTAACAAGCTTAAGGGCATGCTTTTTATTTATTTATTTATTTTCACAACAACCTCAGAGCATCCAAAATTCTAGTTAATGTGAAAAAGATCTGAGAAGTGGCACGTGCTGCAGTTAAAATCACCAGTGCCCCAGTAAATGCTTTGAGATATGATTTACTTTATATGCAAAGTGTATTTATTAAGAGTGGTAATCCCAGAATTAAGATGTTATTCTCTATGTGAAACTGAACCAAGGCTGGTGAAAGCAAACTGAGCATGCGCAGAAAAAAAAACATGTCCACACGAATCACCCATAACTACTGCTTGATACTGACGCGCTGCTTTGCTGCCTCCAGGTGTCCCGGTCGTTGACATGCATGACGAAAAAATAGCCGTGCTGTTTACATACCGCTCACGTGTTGTGAAACCGGCATAACAGTGTTTTATGCAGAGGTGCCGACACGCAGTGAGTTTTGCAAGTCAACAAAACAAAGTTTAAATAATATGATGGTGATCTTATTTAGCATGGCTCCAGATAGATTTTTAGTTTGAAGCAAAAAGGAGGGATGATGAGTGAGGGAGGTAAGTCTTAATAAACCCAATTCTTGGCCATGTATAAAACATCTTTTTTTATTATTCTAAAGAAATGTCTATAGAAATTAATTCCAATGAAATTAATATTCATGCAAAAGATTATCTTAGAAATGATTTTAGCCTCACTCCAGTTGTATCTTTGAATTGTTTTCCAGTTACATTTAGGATTAATTTCTGTTCTTTATTTAGAATAATAATTGTATAATAACAATAATACTGTTATTTATTTATAATTTTTTTCTTTTTCTTTTTTTCAGGAGGAGCTGTGCCCCAGTAGAGCTTTCTGTCTAGCAACGCCCCTGTTTCAAATTCTTCAGAACAAATTTATGGACAAGAAATGTTTCCCATGAACAGTTTTGTGGGCTTCACAGCATCAGCCTGGACAGCGGTGAATCCATTAGCACAAGAGATGGTTGTCTAATCTCAAACTAGTGCTCACTTCTCTCACTCGATCTCTCTTATTTAACATATGGAAAGTCATGCACTGTAGACCAGTGCTTCAATAAATTACCGACAGTCACAGAATGCATGTGCTGCTGGTGTTAGCAGGTCATTTCAATATAATGAGGTGTTGTACACAGCAAAGGCTTGTTGTCCAAACACTTTTGGTGCTCATTATAGTTCATCACTTTTATGGTTTGGGGGCCAGAGAATGTCTCAGGCCTTGCTAGATAACACTCCTCTGTTGTTAACTCATGGGGAAGATCTGAGGATAGAAATATATGTGATGAAAACACATAACAATCCCCAGTGGGCAATCTTCATATCTAAGCACTTTGCAGTATGCACTGCATGAAAACAACATTAGTTGGAAAACATCATTATGCTGCGACAGCCCAAACCTAGCAGATAAATTTGATGGGTTAGCTGGAACAACGATTAGTTGACAGTATTTTATTTCAGAATAGAACATGCTCTGCTTGACCTTCAGGATGCAAAACAATCAGCGAGTCAGCTTTTTAGGTCTGCAGAGATGGAAAGCAAATATGACCAAGAAAGAAAAGCATGTGAATATTTTCACCGATTTAGGCACAAATTGGTCCTAATATTTTCCTAATAATTTTCGTCTTAGTCCCTTTATTAATCTGGGGTCGCTACAGCAGAATGAACCACCAACTTATCCAGCATATGTTTTACGTAGCGGATGCCCTTCCAGTTTCAACCCATCACTGGGAAACATCCATACACACTCATTCACACACATACATTACAGACAATTTAGCTTACCCAATTCATCTGTACCGCATGTATTTGGACTTGTGGGGGAAACCGGAGCACCCGGAGGAAACCCACATGAACACGAAAACATGTAAACTCTACACAGAAATGCCATGTGACCCAGCCGAGGCTCAAACCAGCAACCTTCAAGCTGTGAGGCGATTGTGTTACCCACCATGCCACTCTGACACTGTGATTCAATTCACTTCAATTCATTTGTATAGCTTTATATATTGTTTTAAAGCAGCTTTACAAAAGGTGAACATTATTGCATTACAATCAAATTAAGTTAAAGTTGCAATCATAAGGTAATAAATCCAGACAGTTAACCTACAATTATTTTATATGGGTGATGTATTTGTATTTAGATTTGTACTGTGGACAGATGCTTTTATTCAATACATCTGACATTGAGCTTAAAGGATTTATTCACCTGAAATGTTGTAATTTTTCACACTCGAGTTTGTATTGTTATTCGAAATGTTATTATTTAACTGTTTTTGTTCAAATATGACAGGCAGTGGGGTTTGAAGTTGATTTGGAAAGAAGGCCGAATGGAGGAGGTTCGTTCTTTATCCTCACGCTGCAGATGGTCTGTTTATCTGTTTTTTTGCTAATGAAGCGTTCAATTTTTCCTCTTACAAAGTCCGCCATGTGAATAGTAAATGCGCCGTGGCACGAGGCAATTGATTCTTTAAAGGAATGGGAGATGAGACTCTGATTGGTTTAATGCACTTTATGCTTAAAACACAGCCATTAAGAGAATAAGCACAAACCTGTTAGACCAAGCGCTTAACACAAACTGTATTTTTCCACCCTTAAAATAGCAAAAGTGGATTTGGACATGTCCATAATGCTTTTGTGCCTATATTGTTAAAATAGATCCCAAAGTCAGAAAAGTGGCTAATTTCTACAAAAATCATTCAACTTTATTCGTATGAAAATGTATAATTTTTAGAATGAGGCATTTCTCCAAACCCCACCTGTAGCTCCTGGTTCAATAAGGATTGACTCATTCACTGGTGCCTTTTTTCCTTGTTTTATTTGAATGCAATATCCACTCCATGGACACCGTAAACCGTCACATACACCTTGCCGTCACAGACACCTTGTACCGTGCACCTTTAAGCATCCGTAAGCACCGTAAGGCACCTTAAGCACCTTTGGGCACCCTTTAGGCACCGTAAGAGCTTGTACATACAAACAAAAAAGCAAACATAAAAACCCATACACAAGCAAAACAAACTTAATACAAACATTAAACGAAGTGTCAATACCTTGTTCTCCAATCAAACCAGAAGCTAAACCTTCGCCATAGTAGACCACACAGCTGGAACGCCGTAACCATGTGCGATCCCCTTCCTGCTTCCGCTTATATCCGTAGGTAATCAATTCAAAATAAGAGACTTCCCTTTCGTATTGGACACTTCAGTTAAACAAATTAACCGTAAATATCAAAAGATAAAAAGAAAGAAAAGAAACTACAAAAACGTATATAAATAAAAATCAATATAAACATATTATGAAAAAGTGAACATAAAGAACATATTATAGTCCTTAACACCACCCCTAACTGTACCCCACTATAGGGATGAGCAAATCGTACTAAAACATATGAATGAGATCCTACAGATTAAAAAGACTGATAAAGAGCAGAGCATATTATTAATGAGCATATAAAACCATTTTTTTTTCGCACTTATCTAAATAACATATTCTAGATATCAGAGAACAATTTAACATACTGCATTAATGCACTCTATAGCATCTTTAAGCAGTAAGTTACATTGTTTGTTCAGGAAATCCATCCCAGTAATATTTCTGTGTCTTTATTAAACCCCTTCTGTAAACATTCTAGGTGCAGCACAGCAAAACCCCTTGGGTTTAATAACCGCTTCCTTTTTTGTCAGAAACAAATTCTACCACACATTTCATGCAATTGCAAAACAAACCCAGTGGTCTGGAGGAGTTTTGCACTATCCCTCTTAACAAAACACGTTAATTTTAGCAATATGGGAAATCTGGTGTGAAGCGCTGTCTTGAGCTCATGCCAAAGCATCGGGACTGTGACGAGCCTCTCTGAATGATTCAGATTCACTCCAGTGCTTTGGGTTGTTGTCCTGTTGCATCACCCAACTTGTGTTGAGCTTCAGTTGGCGGACAGATGGCCTGACATTCTCTCTGGAACATCGTCTCTCTGGGTCGGCGTGAAAGCCAATTGAATTTGTCAGTTTGATGGTGATGTCAAACTGTTCTCATAGTGCAAATGTGCAGCATTATGCTGCTGGGGAAAGATATTAACCATCACAAATATGTTCCAGTACATTGTAAACGGTTAAGCAGATTGTGTTTATCTGTTGTTGTGAATTTTATTACCGATTTATGTTAAATCCAGGTATGTTCTGTGAACAGATCCATATACGCACCAGATGTGAAGTCGTTTGTAGGGTAAATACATCTGTTTGTTGAAATCACTGTAAATGTGGCTGTCAGTATCCTCACTTTATATTTGCTGTGAGCAGCATCTACACTGACCTTTTCAAAGTCTATAAAATCATCCAAACAATTTCTCAACACACTCACACACGTGGATGTGAATAACAATTTGCCTCCCACACACGCTCTCCTCTGCTGCTGTCTGGCCCCTACAAATTAAAAGCTCTGGACGGTTTAAGGTCTTCATTAATGAGCAATGATTGCACAGTCGGGCGCTCTGAAATATTTCCTCAATTTTTTTAATTTCATATATTTCTTCTAAAAGGTTACCGCTGACATGTTGACAGTTTAACTGATGTGGCTGTCATTCCTTCCTGAATTCATATGACCTTTTACTGCACACCCAGCAAAACACAAGCATTCCTCTTTTGAATCAAATGAAAATGTTGTCCGAGGTAATCAACTCGATGTGTCCTTTCAGAACACAACAAAAATAGTCCTAAATGTGCTACACTAGCATTTTGCAGAATGACAGATCGCCAGTCTTTTGTCTGAAATATGCGTCTTTTACAAAAAAACGAGATAAACTAACGGGAATGCGTAAAGAGATATGGTTTTGTCAGCAGTGGTGGAGCCAGAGGGGTTTCTAGGGTGGCACTGGACACCCCTGACATCTGATTGGCCCCCCAACCCCTATATGCCACTGCAATATTTTAGATGCTACTATGGTGCTATATTGATATGCAACTGCCTGCTGATGTAATATTAAATAATTTATAAATTTAGTTAATTAAAAGGCATTATCGATAATTTATGATTTACCTTAGATTACTCCACAAAGTGTCACGATCACCAGCAAACCAGCCTGGTGTAGATCGCTGGTAAACACACACACATCTAATGAACTACAAATATGCTGGTTTATGGACTACAGATCCAGTCATCCAACACACGCACACTCACCTGCTCTAAGTCACCACTGATTAGACACTCACAGCTGAAGCTACTCATGAACTGATTGCAGGGACTATAAAGTGAGCACACAAACACACAGATGTTGCTGTGTCTTGTAAACTGTCTGTGAGCATTGCGACGCGGTTTCCTTGCCTTTTCATTCCGTGTTTGATCAAGTGGTAGGTAGTGATGGGCAAAGCGAGGCTTCATGAAACACTGAAGCAGTCGAAGCAAATGTGTCGAAGCTTCGAAACCCCACTCTACGGTGACACCTAGTGGTCATTTTCTGTGTATTTCACTTGAACAGCTTCAGCCAAAAACAGTTGAGGAAATTGAGGTATTAAATCCCGCTTTGTGAGAATGGTTCCCCAAATGATGTAGTGGAGCGGTAAGGGTTTCTACCTACCATGCAGGGATAGTGGATTCAAATCCAGGTGAAGTCTGCTGTTTTGAAATGCTTTAATATCAGTTGGAATTGCTCTGTTCTTGTATCGTTTTGTTTCAACATCGGTCTGACATCCGAATAAACACTTTGTGAATAAATATGTCTTGTTTTGGTCAAAAAACAGGGTTGTTGCTAGATCACATACAGTTGTGGCCGAAGGTTAACAAGAATTATTTATATTATTCATTAAATTTCCAATTTATTGTATTTTATTGCCCAAACTCTAAAACCAACCATCACAGTACTGTAAAAATATTAATTATTGTTGTACAGTGTTACAGAAATGGTGCTAAATTGATGGCGTAACTGCAGCTGTCTCCTATCTAGACTACACCAAAACAGTAACATGATTAAAATACATAAAATCATGATGTCTGAGTATTTGTACAAGTCGGGATTCGAACCCACTCAGAAGTGAGACAGAAGTGAGATCTGACCCTGTCAGTCAAAAGCAGAATCACCAGGTCTCGAAACGCTTCTGAACTGATCGATGCTTTGAATCGCTTTAGTCACGTGACCAGGTGGTTCGAAACACTTTAGTCACGTGACCTGGGTGTTTCGGCCTTCGGCTCATGCTTCGGTGCAGTGTTTCGAAACACTTGCGCTTCGGGATCTCGACACTGTGTCGAAACGTCCGTTTCACGTCAGCCATCCCTAGTGGTAGGCAAAGTGAGGCTTCATGAAACACTGAAACAGTCGAAGCAAATGTATCGAAGCTTCTAAACATTTCAAAAACCCACTCTATGGTGACATCTAGTGGTCATATTCTATGTATTGCACTGGAATAAATTCAGCAAACAACCAGTTGAGCAAATTAAGGTGTTAAACCCCACATTGTGAGGTCAGATCTTCAAGCGGTTTAGTGGAGCCAGTAGGGTTCCTGATTACCACGTAGGTATATGGGTTCAAATCCAGGCTGGTACAATAATTTTTGAAATCTTTTAATATCAGCTGGAAATGCTCTGTTCTTGTATCGTTTTGTTTTAACATTGGTCTGACACCCGAATAAACACTTTGTGAATAAATATGTCTTGTTTTGGTCATAAAACATGGTTGTTGCTAGATCACCTACGGCTGTGGCCAGAAGTTAACAATAATTATTTATATTTTTCATAAAATTTAATATTTATTGTATGTTATTAATGTTTACCCTAAACCCAATCATCACAGTACTGTCAAAATATTAATAGTTATTATTATACATTGTTACAAAAATGATGCTATATCGATGGCGTATCAGCAGCTGTATCCTATCCAAACTACACCATAAAACAGTAACGTTATTAAAATACATAAAACCATGATTTTGGAGTGTTTGTACAAGGCGGGATTCGAACCCAAAAGTCATTTGAAGCACAGTAACAACACACAAACGGTCCACCAGGCCATATAAGACAGAAAATTTACGGACCCTGTCAGTCAAATGGGGATTCGCCGTTTTTTTGTCATGTGACCTGGTGGTTCGAAACACTTTAGTCACGTGACCTAGGTGTTTCGGATCCTGCTTCGGTGCAGTGATTTGAAACACTTACGCTTTGGGATCTCGACACTGTGTCAAAACGTCAGTTTCACGTCAGCCATCACTAGTTTGATCCTATCCTTGTTTTATTTTTTATCTCTGTCTGCTGTCTGCCTTCTGACCACTCACCTGTATATTTGACTATGACTTTGGATTACCTGCATACATCTGTTTACCCCTGTATTGACCGTTGCTTGTCTGACTTCTCTAATAAACCTGCATTTGGATCCGCAAGTCTGCTCTCAGTGTCTGCATCACAACAGGGAGAAAGAATTGGGGTGGAAATTTCAGAAGAAATGTGGCAGTCAAGTTTAAAGGACATTAATGAGCATACTATCAATTCTAGACACCGTCTTATTCAGTTTAAAGTAATTCATAGATAACATTTACTCAAAGAAAAAACTATATAAAATCTTCCGAAATATCTCACCAATTTGTGACAAATGTAATTCATTAGATGCTGGTCTATCTCATAGTTTTATTTTTGCTCCAAGACACAACTGTTGGAATGGAATTTTTGAAGTGCTTTCTGAGATGTTTAAACTGCAATTATTGCCAGACCCATAAATTCTGGGATTTTCTGAACAAACACATTTATTGTCAAACACATAACACAAGCTGCTCTCATACTGCTTAAATACAGCCAAGAAGTTACTGCTACTGTTTCCGAAAAAAAAAATTACTTCTGCATTACATTTGGAGCGAATTAGGTACTATTTGAAAAGAAAACTTCAACAATTGAAAAAAAAGCCATTCATTTATCTGTTAACTTGACAAAAACCTAGTAGACTAATGCATCATACAGTAGGTTGATTTAATATTCCTTTTTATCATACTCTGTTGTTCAAACAGGTCTTTGTAAACAAGTTTTTGAAATGGCTTGTTATGTGGGTGGGTTTTTATTTATTATTTTTTGTCTTTTTAAAGTTTTTCTATATATATTTTCTGTCTTTGGTTATGTAATATGTGGACAAAATATGTAAAACAGAAAATTCTTTATTTTTAAAATCTTTTTCATCAATAAAAAAATATTTGACAAATAAGTTAATTGTGAGTTTTGCTGGCTGTGCTTACTATTTTCAAATCGAGGATGACCCGAAGATGAGAGAATATGATTTCAAGATAAAAGCATTTTTTTTTTTCAACATTTGCTGTGAAACCAGTATGCACACTTCCATCCCTCTCAGGAAGTAGGATAAGTAACAACAAGAATAATGCGTTTGCTTGGATTGTAACTCAGTCCATACATTTATTCATTTTCTTTTCGACCTAATCCCTTTATCATTCCAGGGTCACCACAGCTGAATGAACCACCAACTTATCCAGCATCTGTTTTACGCAGCGGATGCCTTTCCAGCCGCAACCTATCTCTGGGAAACATCCATGCATTCTCATACACAAATACAGTACGGACAATTTAGCCTACCCAATTCACCTGTACCGCATATCTTTGGACTGTGGGGGAAACCGGAGCACCTGGAGGAAACCCATGCGAACACGGAGAGAACATCCAAACTCCACACAGAAATGCCAACTGACCCAGCTGAGGCTTGAACCAGTGAGCGTCTTGCTGTGCGGTGATTGTGCTACTCACTTCACAAACCTGACACTGGGTTTTGTTAGATTGTATTCTTTTCTTTTTTGGCGTCTTCTTGCTGTGAGGCAACAGCACTACCTACTGCGCCACCGTGTCACCTCAGTCCATACAACGAAATAAAATTTCGAAGTGTTATTTACCTAAAACAAATTTTGTTTTATATTTATATTTAATTAATTATTTTTATTTAATTTGGCTTCTTCTACAAACAGTAATTTTTTTAATTTCTGGAGCAGACTTAAAAAGATCGAGAATTAACATAAAGAAACAAAAAATGAAACTCTATTTCTTCATAATAAGTTCGTGTAATAGTTTTATCTTAATTCTTAAGAGTGGCAGTGTTACTTGCAAATTCATCTGTTTGGGTGTATGCAGGGCCCATTATATACAAGTACACCCCTCACAAATCTTTAATTTTTAAATTTTCTTTAGGATGGAGTAAATTATTATATTTGTGCATATACATTAGACTAATCAGTATTTGTCACATGAATTCTAATCAGACAAACCTACACTCATTCTCAAGGACTCCCCATATAAACCCAGTGATTGCAGTCAGTCTTTGGCTGGAATCGATGTCAGATGGTTCACCTTACCTTCTCCCTGACTCGCCTTCTTCCGTGGATGTTTCCCCTCTTCGATGTATGATTCTCCTGTGGACGTTTCTCTCAAACCTGCGGAACAAGCTATCGTGACAGTATTTAAGCCAAATCTGGAGCTAATTTACAAAATAACTTATGCCAACGGTCTAAAAATTAGTAGCTCAAATTTATATGCTGGGGGAAAAATATGAAATGTGCTTTTTTTAAAAAATAGCAAAAATTGAGAAACAACAACAAAAGATTTTGTTGAAATTTTGCAGTTTGTAATTTTTTGCAATGTTTCAAATGAATTTAGATGTATAATCTTTTATTTCTAAAGATGTTCAGTGAATGAAATATTATTTTAATAAATATATCTGTTGAATGAATGTTTTGTTCAAATGCACCAAAATATATATGACCTATATTCACTGAGAAATTGATAAAAATATAAAAATTTTAAATGGGGACTATGCAAATATGCTGAGCACTATAGCTATGTTTTAATAATGAAGTATGGAATTTAGTTTTAGGTCATGAGAAACTTTATAGAAACTTTTTAATCTTGAATTTACATTTTTGGATATTAAACTTTGGGTTCTGTTTTTCTGCAAACATAATATAAAAAAAAAGTATAATAAATTTTGCATTTCTATAAAATTTTGCACCAAACCCCATCACTAAATGGGGATAAGCAAACTGTACTAAACTGTTTGAATGTGATTCTACGATTTCATACAAATTAACCACTCAATCAGAAAGTTACAAATTGCTGTGAGATAGCATTGGGACATCCCATATTCTCCCATAACATTTTAAAGCACCAGAAAGACATGCTAACTATTTTAAAAGCTTTTTTTTTATAATAGAGGTTTTTAGGGCAAACCAGACTCCAGTCAACAGTCAGTATTACATTTTGATAACTGTTCAAGTTCAAGTGCAATAAGACGTGAAAACACTATTCAGTGCTTGTACACTGTCAGAGAGGCGAAGAAATCCTGCCATGGATGTGTCACAAAGCTGAAGATCATATCATTCACAAGCAAAGGTAATGCAAAAAACAAATGGCACTCCACAAAGAGCAAAAGGTAATCCACATGAATGGCACAGCACAAAGGTAGAAATAGCTGACATGAAACACATTTCAACATGATATTGAGATCCAGAAGGGCAGATATTTAGAAACACCGCTATAAAACATGATTTGAAACACGTCACATGAATAAGGTGTTTCAAAGCATCGAGGCTTTTCATATCGAGATTGCCATAACCATATTGCCATAGTGTGCAGATATATAGTGAAACTGTGCTTGCTGGAATCCCGAAATCAAATCCCACATCTCTATCTTTTTCTCAAACTTTGCTTCCTGTCAAGATACTGCCCTATAATAAAAGTGTGGCAAAACGCCTATGACTTTGGCAAAATGGCTAATGGCTTTTTAAAACTATGTTTAAAAAAAGAAAAGGTTTACCTGTACAAAAAGTCCAACAACAAATGTCAGATTGTGGTTTGACGTCTTTTACAAATGTACACTTTTCATGTCAAAATAACTCATTCCGAGTTCATTCTGATGTCAGATCAATGTTTCAATACATAACAAGAACAGGGCATCAGAAACTCAAATTTTAAATGTTTAATGACTATGTTTGACCATGATTGGTCCGCCCCAATAGGCGCCACGGTGGCATAGTGAGTAGCCTCACAGCAAGAAAGTCGCTGGTTCGAGCCTCGGCTGGGTCAGTTGGCATTTCTGTGTGGAGTTTGCATGTTCTCCCAGTGGTTGCGTGGGTTTCCTCTGGGTGCTCCGGTTTCCCCCACAAGTCCAAAGACATGTGGTATAGGTGAATTGGGTTGGCTAAATTGTCCGTAGTGTATGAGTGTGAATGTGTGTGTGTGGATGTTTCCCAGAGATGGGTTGCGGCTGGAAGGGCATCCGCTGCGTGAAACTAATGCTGGATAAGTTGGCGGTTGATTCCGCTGTGGCGACCCCGGATTAATAAAGGGACTAAGCCAGGGATGTCAAACTCAATTTCTGGAGGGCCGCAACCCTGCACAGTTTAGTTCTAACCCTGCTTCAACACACTTACTGGTAGGTTTCAAACAAGCCCGAATGACTCAATTAGTTTGATCAGGTGTGTTTAATTAGGGTTGGAACTAAACTGTGCAGGGCTGCGGCCCTCCAGGAATTGAGTTTGACATTCCTGGACTAAGCCGAAAAAAAAATGAATGAATGAATGGTTTGCCCCTGAATTGAACTCAGGTGTTCTAGTCAGGAGGATTATCCACTAACAAAATCACATGTTGATTTATTTATACGGCATACATTATAATATGGCGACGCAGTGGTGCAGTAGGTAGTGCTGTCGCCTCACAGCAAGAAGGTCACTGGTTCGAGCCTCGGCTGGGTCAGTTGGCATTTCTGTGTGGAGTGTTCATGTTCTCCCTGTGTTCGTGTGGGTTTCCTCCGGGTGCTCCGGTTTCCCTCACAGTCTAAAGACATGCGGTACAGATTAATTGGCTAAATTGTCCATAGTGTATGTGTGTGAGTGGGTGTGTATGGATGTTTCCCAGAGATGGGTTGTGGCTGGAAGGGCATCAGCTGCGTAAAACAAATGCTGGAAAAGCGGTTCATTCCGCTGTGGTGACCCCGGATTAATAAAGGGACTAAGCCAAAAAATAAATAAATGAATGAATGAACGTTACAATATGTCAGTTGTTGACTAGTAGGTGTCCTCATAGAGGTGTGTCAAAACATTTTGAAGCCTGCAGACATTTGCTTCAACTGTTTTATTGTTTCACAAAGCCTGCTCTATGCACCATTACACAAAAGTAAAAAGTCCAAAAAACAAACTGGGGTTTATTTATAAACTAATTTCAAGAGGATCACGTGCTTATGATTGAACACAGCTGGAACCACATCAGCTCCGCATATTGCACCAATCAGACGAATCCTGACACACTATAAATTCTTCCCCTAAAGGGCAGCATGGTGGCGCAGTGGTTAGCACTGTTGCCTCAAAGCAAGAACCCCGCTGGTTCAGCCTCTCCCCGAGCCAGTCTGCGTTTCTGTGTGGAGTTTGCATGTTCTCCCCGTGTTCGCGTGGGTTTTCCCCGGGTTCTCCGGATTCCTCCCACCGTCCAAAAAACATACAACATAAGTAAATCGACTACTCTTAAATAGCATCTTAAGGCAACCTAGCCAGATGACTCGAGACTCACCTGAGCTCAAAGTCTCCTCTTGCCCTTCGAACGGGAGGGAGCCCCGGGCTCAAGGATATTCTGAGCTCAGGGCTCTCTCCCGGGACAGCATGCCAAATACGCTTTATTATCAATCATCAGCTAAGTGTGAACTCTTGAAATCCAGACTAAAATGACACAACAAAGGACTTATTAAGGTAAGAACTAAACGGTTGTGAACAATGTGAAAATAAGAAATGCAAGGGGTGATGGCAACTGAAGTCCAGACAAGACACACACACACACACACACACACACACACGCACACACACATATATACACACACACAGAGAGTACAAAAGAATGCCGTCAACTGTCAAAATATGGGCATCCCAGCAAGGTGGTTGTGAGAAACTGTACAGCACAAATTTATTTAATTAAAATTTCTTATTATTTTTTTGACATTGTCATGCTTTTATCAAGTGTATCTATTCTATTCTCTTTCTCCTAGATTTTCTCATGATGAAAAGATTTTAAAAACTTGCAGCAGTGTTTGCTAACTTGTGTCTCTAATGTCATAATACTGTATATATAAAATTGTATTTAGATTTTTGTATCTGATGGATATCTTCCCAAATTGTCCCTCCTTACCATTTTAATCTTGTTTTTATTCCTTGACAAAATGTTTATAGATTCTAGTAGATAACAGATGTCTTGTTGTTTAGTTATCATCGAATTATTGTCTGTTGAAAAAAGGAAACTATATTTGTATAGCAATTGTATGGAAATTGTATGGCAACAAAATTGGACTTGAGTATGTAGTGTTTTGGAATAGATGTAATGAGTAATAATAAACAAAATACTCAAAATTGATATAGAAAATTGGTATCAAATTAAGCCTAAAATTGATCTGCTAAATTGCAGTTACTGTTTTAATGTACATAAATGACTCACCATAAAATAATACACTGATGTAGATTTTGTCTAATCATTGTCTGAAGCAATATTTTCTGATCTTGTCTTTCCAAACAATGGTCATTAAAGCATTCAGTAATTATGACAAGCAGCACAATGAAGCATTCAGTGGGCGTTTAATTTGTAATCTGCTTGCAGATAAACAATAATCAACCTGAATATTACTATAAAACAGAAAGCACTAAAATCAAATCCAATCAATCTTTAATAACTTTCAAAAGCTCTTGGCACCCTCATCTAAGGAGAAACTCTTTTCTCTAAGAAGCGGACGGCCTGCGGGCCAGCGGGGCAGATGTGCGATGACAGCCAGAGTGATGTGTGCCATCTGCATTGTCCTGCTAACATCTGCATCTCCTCCTTCTGTTTATGAGCATCTCACAGATGGACATCCATTATGCACGCAGATGAAAGGAAGGGGACAGCGAGGCGTGCACAATGGCAGACGGTGCATCTGCATGCTGCAGTGCAGAGGGAACAGTGAATGTCAAAACAATTTTAAGTTCCCGTCAACACAACAATGAAGAAGACACAGTTGGTCAGTATCGTTCAGTAGATACATTTAGTAGTGTTACCAATTCAGAATTCGATGACATTAGGGATTTGAATAATTACTGCAGAGAAATAATTTAAACTTATAGTAATACTGAGTACTACAGCTCTTATTTATGCAATACTGATTATGCAATATTTATGACGCTGTATATTTTTGGAAAGACATGAGGACATTGTGTAAGTCATTTATAATAAATACTGCAATATTCCATAAAACATAAAAGTTGTCAATTTTGTTTTCCTGCTGCTGTTTGTGTGACTAATGTGATGATTGTGACGGGGCTCAGAGCCGTGGGTGTGGAATGAGGCCAGTGGCCCACAGGAGCTCTGGCAATATAAAAGGATGAGTGATGACAGTGGACCATGACTAGGGACCTAGTCTAAAGAGCACAGAATAGGTGATCTACAGAGGACTTAGGGCATGTCCAAATCCACCTTTGCTATTTTAAGAAAGGAAAAAAGATTGGTGCACCTGGTCAAAAAGAATGGTCCCCTTTCCTCTCAACGAATTATAGGTGTGTTTGGGTATACTGTGCATTAAACCCAGAGGTGCAAGCAGCAACCAAAACCAACTATGTTGTCAGCTGATGCTGGCTTGCTTTTGGTCTTGTCTGGACCAAAAAGCTGCTTGTGAACACACCAATCGGACCGTAGCCGATGAAAGAGAGAAGGGGCATTCGGGGCCTTCATGAGAGGACATGTCTTTCTGCACATGGGAGGCAGTAATCTGTATTTATCATTTTACAAAGGGAAACTGGAAGATGAAATGAGCACAGAGAGAACCCAAATAAAGCATTGAGTAGCAACATACAGTACTTCAGCAATTCTGTCTTCCAATGAATATTTTTCTTTTTATTAAAATATTAATGGAAGTTCATTGCACTTAATAGAAAAAATGTATGTGAATATTATGTGACTGATATGATTGTATTGGAATAAACTGAGTTAGAACAAAATTCTACAGTTCCAGCATGCTTTGCATCAGACTATTAAAAACAAAAAATGTTAAAATTAAGTATTATTTTGTTTTTGTAGACTAACTGGAAAAGGGTGACACGGTGGCACAGTGGGTAGCGCCGTCACCTCACAGCAAGAAGGTTGCTGGTTCAAGCCTCAGCTGGGTCAGTTGGCATTTCTGTGTGGAGTTTGCATGTTCTCTCCATGTTCGTATGGGTTTCCGGTTTCCACCATAAGTTCAAAGACATGCGCTGTAGGTGAATTGGGTAAGCTAAATTGTCCGTGGTGTATGTCCTGGTCCTCCAGGCTGGGGTTGAGTGTTGGGCTACTGACCCACCTTGTAAAAAATAGATTTTGCAAAACATCAACATAGTGCGGCAAAATATCATTCATTCATTCATTTTCCTTTCGGCTTAGTCCCTTTATTAATCCGGGGTCGCCACAGCGGAATGAACCGCCAACTTATCCAGCATTTTGTTTTTTACGCAGCGGATGCCCTTCCAGCCACAACCCATCTCTGGGAAACACATCCATACATTCTCATTCACACACATACACTACGGACAATTTAGCTTACCCAATTCACCTGTACCGCATGTCTTTGGACTGTGGGGGAAACCGGAGCACCCGGAGGAAACCCACGCAACCACGGCGAGAACATGCAAACTCCACACAGAAATGCCAACTGGCCCAGCTGGGGATCGAACCAGCGACCTTCTTGCTGTGAGGCGAACGTGCTACCCACTAGGCCACCGTGGCGCCCGGCAAAATATCAACTTCGATATAAACGGCCATGTGAGTAAGTAAGACTAACTGGGAGACATATATGAGCAGATAAACAAAAAATTGAGCAATTTATTTACTTATTTAATTACTCATTTTTAAAATAAATTTGCACATTTCTTTCACTTTGTCGCTAATGTTTGTAGAACTTTAAGGATAATAATTCATTTAATCCATTTTTGAATAAGTTTGTAACAACAACATGTGGAGAAATTAAGCGTTGTGAATACAGATAAACTGTATTTTGGGATTTACAGAGGTTATTGTAATGTTGAAATCTGTAGGGCTACCAATGTGGTGAAAGGTCAGAAAAATATGAGAAAGCCTTGAATAATAAAGAACCATTACACCAAGCAATGTCAAGCAGTCCTTAGATGCAATAAAAATCTGACATTATTTTGATCTCAAACTTTTAGAATTAGCTGAAGTTACCTCTCCACCACTTGTGTGACATTACTAATGACAATTCTAATTACAGTTAAGAATGACAAAACTGCTCATAGTTTGGGAAACTAGGACTAGCTAGTTAGGCCCCGTTTACACTAGTGCGTTTTCGTTTTAAAACGCATAATTTTGCTACGGTTACGCCATCCATCAACACTACGCCGGAGTTTTCGAGGTGCGAAAACGGAGCGTTTTGAAAACGCTGGAGAGGCCGTTTCCATTCTAAAACGCTGCTGTTGCGTCTCAGTGTGGATGGAGGGAAACGCATACTTTTGAAAACGGAGGCGTGGCTGCTGAGATCCGCTACGCTACTTTTTGGTCATTGCGTAACCTTCCCTTATTCGCCAAGCGCACGTGGCTACAACGTCACCGGCAGACGGCAGACCAGCCTTCACTGTAAACACTGTATTTTCGATAGCCATGGATGTTTTATATTCATTTGTTACTGTAAGTAACAGCTCGACCTCGTCGTCTGTCCACTAAAAGACCTCACTTGCTTTCTTTACCATCGCGTTCATCGTTCAACCAGCGTTTGTTGACTAACAATAACCAAATGCCGAGCAAGACGCATGCTTCCTGTTTATACTTGAACGCGCATGCCCAGAGTGCGCGAATGGTCTCATGATATACGTTTCTGGTGGCGTAGTGAAGACGGAGATCTGTTGAGACTCTGGGTGAAAACTCTAGTGTGGACGCGGATCATTTTCTTGCTAAAACGCCATTTTAAAACTAAAACGCACTAGTGTAAATGGGGCCTTAGTTTCTGGAACAATGCATTGATCTAAGTGCAGCAGCAAAGTTAATTTGTTGACAGAGAAACACGCTCAATAGTTTGACTCAAGAAGCTTAACATTTGCAGAGACTGTGGATTAAGTTAAATGTTGCACAGTTGAAGCAAGTTCATTTTGGATTGACAGATAGTAGTAGACATGTCACTGACTGACAATGATGCAAAAGTTGTAACATTGTCATATTGAGATTTGAAAACCTTTCACATGAAAGAGGTCTACAGGTACAGTTGACATATAAATCTCTCTACGCATAGGCCAAAAATGAGGCTGGGTTGCACGTTTGCTGACTTTGATCAGGGGTCTCATTGAAAGACATCAAATAGACTCCTGACCTCATGCTGTGGAAAGTAGAGATGTGAGCAGCATGACTAAATCCCTCAGCAACTTCTCTCATCTTCACAGGGAAATGAGCCAGTCAGACCAAGCCATCACATCTTCAACAAGAGTGATGGTGCTCATAAAAAAAATCAGGTACAATCAATAATTTACTTTGAAAAATCAACTAGTTTTCCTTTAAAAAAAGTTTCTTTTAAAGATTTGTTTTTGGCATTTTTTTGGCTTTATTACTATTGGACAGCAGCTGGACAGAAATTAATGTTGTAGAAAGTGCAGGAGAAAAAGAGGCAGGGTTCGTGTATCAGTGTCATGACAACTTGAGTCCAGCCTCTAGTGGGACTCAAGTTTATTCATTAATTCATTTTCTTTTCATTTTCTAGTTGGCTTAGTTTTACGCAGAGGATGCCCTTCCAGCTGCAACCCATAATTGGGGAAAACCCATACACACTCACACACTTCGGACAATTTAGCTTACCCAATTCACCTGTAAGACCATGTCTTTGGACTAGTGGGGGAAACCTGAGTACTCGGAGAAAACCTATGCAAACATGGGGAGAACATACAAACTCCACACAGAAATGCCGACTGACCCCACCGGGGCTTGAGCCATGTGACTTTCTTGCTGTGAGGCGATTGTGCTACACACTGTGCTTTGAAATCCCATTTTAATTTATGTGATTTAAAAAACATTATTATGACCATTAATATTTTAAATTATTTTTCTAAAGGTCCTTAAAAACGTGTAGTATTTTTGTATTTTTTTTGTATTCGAATCTGAAAAATTCAAACACACAAACCTTGCACGCAGAGTCCATTTGCAAGTTTCATTGCGAAAAAAAACATACTCAAAATTCAAGTAAATTCAAGCAGGGCTTTATGCTTTTTCTCCTCTTTCTCTTGTTCAAAATAATAAAAAGAAACAGGAAAATTTGTGTTCATCCAATCTATTGCATGTAGAGGAAGGAGACGTTACCTCCTCATCAAGAGTGGTGTGGGATTATGCTGAAATTCAGTTTATTTTAGTAAATTAGTGGCATTTTGATACTTTGCTTGTGATATTACAGCCACTAAACACAAATTTCTATAAACTAATTCTGAACAGAGGATTTACAGATGCAGATACAGATTTTTTTAAAGCCTATTTGAATTTTTTTATGACAGACAAATATTTTGTACGTAGCGTATAAATGTGATTGACACAATGTGAGATTGAATTTATTTTGTAACGAGTGAGAATTTTGGACCAAAGTTGTGCAATGTGCAATAATGGTGCCAACATGTCAGTGCGTTAAAAATTATTTTGATATTAAGATCATTTTAATCTATTGTCAGTACAGAAATGTTATTTCATTGACAGGTTTAGTTTGTAAAAAAAAAATAATAAAAACTTTTTATTTCTTTTTTTTCGGCTTAATCAATTTATTAATCTGGGGTCGCCACAGTGGAATGAACTGCCAACTTATCCAGCATTTGTTTTACGCAGCAGATGCCCTTACAGCTGCAACCCATCTCTGGGAAACATTCATACACACTCATTCACACTCATACACTACGGACAATTTAGCCTACCCAATTCACCTGTACCACATGTCTTTGGGAAACCGGAGCACCCGGAGGAAACCCACGCAACCACGGGGAGAACATGCAAACTCCACACAGAAATGCCAACTGACCCAGCTGAGGCTCGAACCAGCAACCTTCTTGCTGTGAGGCGAACGTGCTACTCACTACGCCACCGTGGCGCCATAATAAACATATTTTGGAAAAAAAAAATTAATAAACATTCACTTATGCAGCTTATCCAGCATATGCTTTACACAGCTGATGCCCTTCCAGCTGCAACCCATCACTGGGAAACATCCATACACTCTCATTCACACACATACTGTACACTACAGACAATTTCGCTTACCCAATTCGCCTCATCTTTGGACAGTGGGGGAAACTGGAGCACCTGGAGAAAACCCATGTGACACAAAGGGAAGATGTAAATTCCACACAGAAATGCCAGCTGATCCAGTTGAGGCTCGAAACAGCAAGCTTCTTGCTATGAGGTGACAACGTTACCCACTGCGCCACCGTGTCGCCCAATAAATAAACAAACAAACTTTATTATGAATGGAACCTAAAGGGATGATACACAGTCACACAAAATAAGGTCATTTACATATTTAATCTCTCTGACTTCATAATGATGTATTATAAGTAAAATAATACACGCTTCACACTGGCCAAAATATCTTGGCAGTGCATTATTTTCTAATTTAACTGCCTCAATTTCTCCTTATACCTCTAATAACTAAGGCCAGACGGAATCAGCGGGCATTTTTTGCTATTTCTGCGGAGTGTTTTGTTAAAAATCTGCAGATTGAAGGATTTTAGGAGTATCATAACAAAAAAATGTATATATGAAATTAAAAAGTAATACCTTTTTAACTTTTATTTAATGTTTACAATGTGAATACAATTAGATCCACTTTATTTGGTAAACAAAGCAAGTCTCTCACATAAAATCTCTACTAAAAGACAGAAAATATTACTTTACAAACTTTATTGTAAATAAATCATATGAATATTTCCATATATTCATAGTCAATAACTATTACTGAAATTATTTTAAAAACTGAATAAACATGAATTCACACACATTTACACAAGTAAATAAACAGAATCAATGATGGGCTAAAGGTCTGCAGAAATGAGGGCCTACTAATAACATAAACATCCATTGTAAAATACAACCTCAGTGTCACGGATTGGTCAGGCTCTCCCGGCACTCATTTACCTAGAGCACTTTCACCTGAGTTTTAATCAACACACAGCTGTCTCCCATCACCGAACACCCCATAAATACCCAGTCCTCACAACACTCAGTGTCCGGTCTCGTTTTTTACGAAAGCGGACTCTGAGTGTTCACTCTGCAAAGGCAAACACTCACGATCTCTGAAAACTGTACTTACCGTCTCTCTGTTTCCTCCTAGTCATTCCGGTTCCCCGAGTCTCCAGTCTATGGTCCGTTCTTCATCTGTGTGTCCTTCATCAAAAGTATCTGGTGTGTGTTGTCCATCCTCCTCTCGTGTGTCATCCACTCTGAAGAAGTTAAGGACTGTGATCTCCAACCATATCCCATATCCTCCTGGCACTTCCATTTGTGTTACATGTTGTCAAAATAAACCACTTTACGTTTCACTTACCCCTTCTCTCTGTCTGCTTCATAACACTCAGCTGGGTCTGTTGGCATTTCTGTGTGGAGTTTGCATGTTCTCCCCTTGTTCGCGTGGGTTTCCTCCGACTGCTCAGGTTTTCCAACTAAAATACAAACATTTGTGAGATTAATTATGAATTCTTTAAACCTTTAAATATTGCTATCTATTTAATACAATTTTACTCTTACTTATATTGATATATGCAAAAAATATTTTCAATATTGTTTCAGATTTCTTTCTTTCAGGAAAAAAAGACAAAACAGCTTAAGCAGTTGATGACAAAATGCTTGAAATTAAACCCGAGACCCTTTCCCCCATCTCCATTATTGCTAGGCAAGTGGTAATTGAAAAGATATTAAAAGGTGATTTTGAATGGGATGTAATAAGATAGGACAGGTTAATTGGTTGTAATGAGATTCTAATTATTTTTTACAGGAAGTCAAAGGTGCATTGATAAAGAAAGAATTCCCACACTGTGTTTGCAAATGATTTGATTTAAAATAGTAACTTGTCTTATATATATCATGAGAAAATGTGAGCATGTGGTCAGCATGGGCACTATTGATCCAAAGCTATTGGATGATTATGAAACCTCTGCATTCAAGTTTTAAACACAACACATTTAGCAACAAGCAAAAAGCAATACAAGCTCTTTATGCTTAACACAGAGACACATCAAGCATGAAGTACCGGAGGCGTATGAAGATACTGTAAGAGATCTGTTCGGTTGTGTTAAGCTTCTTTATACATGACTGAGGTATTTGTGTAGATTCTGCCTTAAGCATAAGTGTTAGTCATTTGGCCTTCAGAGGAAACAGGTCATTCCTCATCTACTGAAATATTAATACCAGTTTTGCGGTCTGTTAAATTACACCCTCCACTGAGTGACCACAGCGTTATATTTCACCACCGTTTCAGCTAATCGATGTTCCTTTCAGCAATAATTTGATACAAGTTGGCTCAAGGGCAACAGTAAAAACATATTACGCTGATTAGGTTCAACCAGAGATGTCAGGCTCTGTTCATTCAGATTCATTATTTATACTAATTGAAAACCTTCAGAGCAGAGACAGTGGTGGTGCAGCGAGTTTTCGCTGTCTGAAGTCTGAGTTCAAAGTGCTGGAAGAAGCCTGGTGTCTGTCGTTCAGACTGACATCTTCAGTGAGTGTCTGCTACAGGGTCAGGATTTGGTTGGCAGATGCTGTAATTACACCATCTGGCTGCAAAACGCGTCTTTATCTTCTGGCAGAGATTTAGAAGTAGCTGTGTATTGTTATTCAGCATTTTGACAATACAACAGAAAGTTTCTAGTTTCTTTAGCCTTAAATAAAGAGAAGTACACTATGTTAAATAAACATTTAAAACAAATGTATCCAACATAGGCACATTCTGAAAACGTAGCCCTATATACATTTCTGAAGATCGTAAATTATGAAGCCAGAAGTATGTATGGCTGCATTTCTATCTTTTAAAAGAAACGGTACAGCATGGTGTGATGCCATTCCTTTTTGCACTTACCAGCTGACCATTTTCCTCTATGTGTCCAGTGAAGAACGGTTCCAGAAAGCGGGTAAGACAAAAACAGAAGCCCAAAAATAAAATAAACAGGTAAATAACAGGATGAGAATGTGGTAAAATCTGAAAATTTGGTAAAAATCAGGCAAGGGCTTTTCCTTTTTTGGACTGCTTTTTAAGTCAGTTGGGTCTAGGGAAGTGTGTAGGCAGGTAAATCTGTGTTTTTGAAAACACTATTGATTTGGTTTAGGGAGGGAGGAGGGTGGGTTAGTCGATCGGTCGGTCATTTAGTCAGTCAGTTGACAGCAGCCTCTAGTGAATTTACATGAGAACAGCAGGCACGGATGGCACTTGCGAGAGAAATTTGAGCTATTAAAAATCATACACAGCAGCCTCTGGTGGATCTGCAATACCTTAAAAAAACTTTTACTTATTTATTTATTAAACTTATTTTGCGATCTCCAGAAAACGATATAGCGGTACGATTAAAGAAGGAACCTGGCCTGATGGTTTCTTAATCTAAAATGTCAGACACTGTGTTAATTCATATATTATAGTAAATATTTAGTTCCTAATAGCATTTAAATCTGTTGTAGGACATTATAGTTAAAGTTATATGGTAGTTTTTTAAAAAATACAAAAGTTTTTCTTTTTTTTTTTTAAACAGCTCTGCTATATAACAAGCCTTTTTAGTTCCCCAAAGAGCATTTCACAGAACAATTAATAGAATTTTGAACAAACACATTTTCTCCCACCATAAAGGACATTTTGTCGAATGTATGTTAAAGTTTATGGCTCTTCATTGGGTTGTGGTTCCCTGAAGAACCTCTAACATTCACAGAACCTTTTCATTGCACAAAAAGTTTCTTTAAATTGATCACTGAAAATGTATTCGGAGAACTAAAAATCAAAATGTTTTTTCTGTCATAACTGCAAAGTCCACTTTAAGGAACCATTCCTTTTTAAGGGTCTGAATCAATTGATGCCAACTAAGAACCTTGGGAACACTTTATAATAACTGCACTCTATGAATAATTTATTAAGCATTAGAGCATTATACATATGCTTATATCGAAAATATAGCATTTGTAGCTGTAGTTATAAACTGCTTACTAACGTCTATGTAGAGTTTATGCTTAACAAATAATAAATTAACTGATTGGCAATGCTTGATAAATGATTCAGTGTGTATTATAAAGTGTCACCGAGCCACAGAATGTGGTATCATTTATGTGATTCATGTAATTCCTGACAACATTTTTGAATGTGACAATACAAATGTTGTGCACGTTCAGTCTTCAAGGCATACAAATAATAATGGCTGTGTACAAATTATGCATACAAATAATAATGCTTTATTAATCATGGGTCACCACAGCGGAATGAACTGCCAACTTATCCAGCATATGTTTTACGCAGCGGATGCCCTTCCAGCCGCGACCCAACACAGGGAAACACCCACACGCTCTTGCATTCACACACATAAACAACGGCTAATTTAGCTTACTCAATTCACAAATACTGAATGTCTTTGGACTTGTGGGGGAAACCGGAGCACCTAGAGGAAACCCACGCAAACATGGGGAAAACATGCAAACTCCATACAGAAATGCCAAATGACCCAGCCTGGACTCGAACCAGTGACTTTCTTGCTGTGAGGTGATTGTGCTACCCACTGTGCCACCATGATGCCCCATTCTATCTCTTAATACTTTATTTAAATATCTTTTCATTTTTTTAAAAAAATGGTCCAAACTGGTGCCTTCTGAGGAGCAAGTCATTTATTAAATGATGAAAAGATTCACGCAGCTTCTCCTACCACAGTAAATTCCATTTTTATTGTTGATATTTGGCACCAGATAATCAGGAAGTGACGATTTTGTTCGTTTTGACACGTTGGATGGAAACGCAGCTTCATTCGCACGACTTTTTGCGATATTCCAGTTTTGCGTGTTACACCTGGCTCAAAGATGTAACATAAAGGGAGATGACACGGTGAAATAAAGTCAAAAATATTTTTTTTTTCACCACTGTTTCAGCTAATTGAGTGTTGTCAGTGCTAGTGTATGGATGCAAAACAAAACATAAAGCCCAAATTGAAGCACAGTTCTGGTCAACGTCTCAACAGTGAACGAACAGCGGCCCCGACTAACTCTCTGACGGTGTTTAAATAAGGGCGCTGACCAGCATTGGGTGCGCTGAAGGCACGCCTCCAACCTAGAACAAAGCAAACACTCAAAACCAAAACAACGCAGTCCTAAGATGCGCATAAATTTTATTCGCGTTTCTGCATGGAAACATAGCTATTAATTGTTCATTTTAGTGAATCGTTAACTAAGATGAACTATTATTTTAAAGTGTTATGGATAGATCTTATTCTCACAAAGTTTGCATTTATAAGATTAAAATTAATTAAAAAGAAAAATACAGTTCAAGGCAGAATTATTAGGCCCTGTGTATTAGCCTCCCTATATAACCCCCCCCCCCACCCCAATTACTGTTTAATAAAAAGAAAGTAGTTTTCTTCAACAGATTTCTAAACATAATAGTTTTAATTACTAAGATCTAATAACTGATTTCTTTTAACTTTGCCATGATGACAGAACAGGGCAACACGATGGCGCAGTAGGTAGTGCTGTCGCCTCACAGCAAGAAGGTCGCTGGTTCGAGCCTCGGCTGGGTCAGTTGCCATTTCTGTGTGGAGTTTGCATGTTCTCCCCGTGTGTGCGCGGGTTTCCTCCGGGTGCTCCAGTTTCCCCCACAGTCCAAAGACATGTGGTACAGGTGAATTGGGTAAGCTAAATTTTCCGTAGTGTATGTGTGTAAATGAGAATGCATGGATGTTTCCCAGAGATGGGTTGCGGCTGGAAGGGCATCCGCTGCGTAAAACAATTGCTGGATAGTTGGCAGTTCATTCCGCTGTGGCGACCCCAGATTAATAAAGGGACTAAGCCGGAAAGAAAATGAATGAATGAATGAATGATGACAGAACATAATTTTTGACTAGATATTTTTCAAGATACTAGTATTCAGCTTAAAGTGTATTTTAAAGGCTTAATTACGCTAATTTGGCCATACCTGTCAGCATTGGGATGTAAATATAAGGGATCCCCCCCAATTTTTTTAAAATCCCCAAATTAAATATGTCCGTCTGGAGCTTTCAATGTAAATAAACAGTTAAACGGTCAGTAATATTTTTTAATATTGTTATTTACAAAAGAAAATTGTATAGAGTACATTAGCAAACAGTTTAGCTTATTAAAATTAGCTATTATAATGTAATAGAATCAAGTTATCAAATTCTATGAATCTTTTCTTCACTGTATATCTTACACATTCTGAATAAATAGCAGTGAATAAATCTAATTTATTTAGATTTTTTGTTTGATTACATTAAATAACAGAGGTGTCTCTGTTATAAATAACAGAAGTTTACATATATCGTTATAATGAAAGCATTTGATTGCTTTGCAAACGTTTTATGCTCATTTAGGACAAAATTAGTTTTGTTTGAAAAATAACCCCATTAAGATTGACATCTTTAGCTGTTATTATTATTGGTTATGTGTATATGTCTATTCAAACGCACCCAAAACCCAGTATCCACTTTCGCTCTGCCTCTAATCGAGTGTACAGAATCTATTTGGGAAACAGCATCTATTTATCTATTTATTTTGTCTATTTTGAGGATTGCATAGGAGGAGCGACGGCACCTGTAATGAAAAGGAAAGAGAATCCCTTTCCTTTCGTTTCATGCCTAAATAAAACAAAAGCACAGAACAAATTCACATTTAGGAGCAAGGGTGCCCCTGGTGGTTCGGCGGTATGGGTTACGAATAGGGAGGATCGGCTCTTTAATGTTCGTTGACACCTGTTGGAGAACGACTGAAAATTCTAATGACCATAAACTTAGAATAGTGTAATTAATTTTCAAACATTTTTACATTTAAATTTTTTGAATTTGTATATCTTAGAGATCTAGATTTGGGACAATGTGGTAAACATGCATGGTAGAATGTTTTTAAAGCTATTATACCGTGACCTTATTTTAAAATCTGCTTAATTACATTTTAAAAATTTTTTAGAAATTAAAAAAATTAATTGCGTATTCCTAAAGTCCATGTGTCATTCAAGCATAAGCCATTGAGATGAATTTGGATGCTAACATACACCTTTCTGTGGATATTATTGACCTTCTTGTTTTCTGCGCTGTCAGGAGTTTCTGAAGACACCTCTACTTCCCCCCCCACCCCACCTGTCCCTTCCCTTCCCCTCTCCACACACCCTTCTCCTTTTGCCCTTTCTTTGAAACACAATCCCACTGCAGTGTCTGCTTCAGCTCAGGCCAATGTCACCCCAAACCTGCACGCTCAGAGCCCCAGCCCACACAGCTCAGCACAATGACGCTGCACTTTCTATTCTAGGCTGTTACCATGAGCTCTCGTCTGTCTCCCACATAGAGGGCACAGGACACACACAAACACACACATACAAAACACACAATTCATTTCCTGAATGTAAATAGAAGCGACAACTTTGCCCCAAGCGTGTACAAATGTATGAACCATTATGACCAGACCACAAGATGAACTCAGCCAGTTCCACCTGTGATGTCCTTGAGGAAACTAGAACTATTACAGCACATTAACAAACTATTAAAAAACAAACAGTTTGTTTATATTCAAGTGTTTGCTTGCTCATGTAACCTGACCTTCAGTGTCCTTGCCTGCGGCGGCATTTCTGTGTTATGTGGTGAATATCTGAAATGAAAAGGCTTAGTCTCCCATTTGCGTTTTTTAAAGACAACAACAGAGCTCTGCCTGATGTTTAAAGCTTTATTTGTACTTTTTTCACTATTTGCTTTTAACATATTTGCATTTTAAAAAAATCACACTACATTCAAAGACTCATTGACAACAGCCACTTCACCCAAAATGTAACATTCGCCATTAATTTAGTCACCCTCAGGTGATCCAGACATTAAAACATTAAATGGATGGTTCACCCCCATATAATTAAAAAAAAGTTACAATTTACTCTCATGAAGAAGATGGACAGACAGGCAGGCAAGCATACATACAAAAGATCCTTAGCAGGGTACTTATTCGGGGATCCTCACACTTTAAATAGCGATTGCCTTAAAAGAGGCAAGTTGACTTTACTTAAAAATAGTGAGGCTCATTATTGACCTTATTCCGCTCCGCCCACTTTTAATACTTCGCTCTTCCGCATTTTGTCATCCAACTTCCGACAGACCAACTTCAGCTGACGTTTTCGGAAAGTCATAACATACAGGGAGGGCAGAATTATTAGGCAAATTAGTATTTTGACCACATCATCCTCTTTATGCATGTTGTCTTACTCCAAGCTGTATAGGCTGGAAAGCCTACTACCAATCAAGCATATTAGGTGATGTGCATCTCTGTAATGAGAAGGGGTGTGGTGTAATGACATCAACACCCTATATCAGGTGTGCAGAATTATTAGGCAACTTCCTTTGGCAAAATGGGTCAAAACTGAGAAAAGTCAAGCGTGCAGCTGCCAAGATCCCACTTGCCACCAGTTTTGCCATATTTCAGAGCTGCAACATCACTGGAGTGCCCAAAAACAGAAGGTGCGCAATACTCAAAGACATGGCCAAGGTAAGAAAGGCTGAAAAAACACCACCACTGAACAAGACACACAAGCTGAAACGTCAAGACTGGGCCAAGAAATATCCCAAGACTGATTCTAAGGTTTTATGGACTGATGAAATGGAAGTAAGTCTTGATAGCCAGATGGATGGGCCCGTGGCTGGATCGGTAAAGGGCAGAGAGCTCCATCCGACTCAGACGCCAGCAAGGTGGAGGTGGAGTACTGGTTTGGGCTGGTATCATCAAAGATGAGCTTGTGGGGCTTTTTCGGGTTGAGGATGGAGTCAAACTCAACTCCCAGTCCTACTGCCAGTTTCTGGAAGACACCTTCTTCAAGCAGCGGTACAGGAAGAAGTCTGCATCCATCAAGAAAAACATGATTTTCATGCAGGACAATGCTCCATCATAGCGTCCAAGTACTCCACAGCGTGGCTGACAAGAAAGGGTCTAAAAGAAGAAAAACTAATGACATGGCCTCCTTGTTCACCTGATGTGAACCCCATATAGAATCTGTGGTCCATCATCAAATGTGGGATTTACAAGGAGGGAAAACAGTACACCTCTCTGAACAGTGTTTGGGAGGCTGTGGTTGCTGCTGCACGCAATGTTGATGGTGAACAGATCAAAACACTGACAGAATCCATGGATGGCAGGCTTTTGAGTGTCCTTGCAAAGAAAGGTGGCTATATTGGTCACTGATTTGTTTTTGAATGTCAGAAATGTATATTTGTGAATGTTGAGATGTTATGTTGGTTTCACTGGTGAAAATAAATAATTGAAATGGGTATATATTAGTTTTTTGTTAAGTTGCCTAATAATTCTGCACAGTGATAGTCACCTGCACACACAGATATCCTCCTAAAATAGCTAAAACTGAAAACAAACTAAAATCTACTTCCAAAAATATTCAGCTTTGATATTTAGGAGTTTTTTGGGGTTTATTGAGAACATGGTTGTTGTTCAATAATAAAATTAATCCTCAAAAATACAACTTTAATAATTATTCTAATAATTCTAATAATTCTGCACTCCCTGTAGTGTATAGTTAGCTGTAATTTTAGAAAAATGGCATATAATGCTAATTCAGTAAATGTTTTGAGTTGGGAGTACAGTGAAACCTCCCTGCAACACTCAGATGGTTTCATATAGCTCCATCCATCGTTACCATTATGTGGGTAACTTATGGGCATATTTTTAATTATTTTGTCCTCTCACGAGGTGTAGATGAAGCATTTATGAAGAATTATAAAAGTACAGAGGCCTACCAATACTTACATAGTGGGAAAGTTGGTTGTGTTCTATTACACAGTGAGAGGATGATTTCATCTTTTTAAAAGCAAATGTGCACCCCAGCCAGTCGAGCTGTCCATGCCACTCAGTGTGGGTTCTACTCAGTAAGCAGGGATCAGTGGAAACTACAGGATGTTCGTGCATCGCTGGTTTAGGAAGGTCCTGTAGCCATGCAGCCTTTATATTATGGAAAGCAAGTAAATATATAAATAAATAGGTCATCGTGACCACGTCATCATGTCATCGCGATCTCTTGCTTCATATGAGATCAGACGATCCCGACTGCTGTAGTTATTCCAGTTGTGTTATTGTTTGGTGTTTATCTTCAGGAAATCACTGAAGGCGTATATTATGTTATCATAACGATCTAATGTGGCAATAAGTTCGGAACTGTACTGTGTATTTACTCCATGGCCATACTCATCTATGTAAACACACGAAAACAACATTAACATTACAGCAGACACTGTAAAAAGCTAATTCCCAGCCACTAGACATTACTGACAAGGTATTTGAGTGTCATCGTGTGTCAGAATGTTTTGGGACGGCTGTACATGAGTTATAATTTTGGATTATAGATCGTTTTTTTTTTGCGCTTTTTAAAAAAAAGCATGATGGTAAAACACGAACACGGTTATGAATATATTAAAACATATCTTGGTTTGTCGTAAAAATTCATAATAATGACAAAAAATACTAATTTGTGGATCTCCTTACTTCTGGGTTCAGCTATCCTGTCGCTGTGCCAGGTACATTCTGGGACATTTTCTTAACCCTCCATTTTAAGTGTGGTCCTGAAAAATCTTCGTTCGAAGGGGTGTATACCATAGACTGTAAAAAATATGGACGTAGTATCCGTGACGTCACCCATAGGTTTCTGATGAACCCAAAAGAAGCTACTAGTAGGTGTGGCCAACCGTCGCCATTTTGTTCGCGCGTCATGGCACCAACCGAGGCATACCAAACAAGGGCAAAGAGGCGGAGCGTGGGCGGAGCGTGAGCGGAGCTATGGGACACATGCTGGCATTTAGCCAAGAGCTTTCTTATGGGAGAAACACATAATATTTCATTGCCTGCGACTCATTTGTGTTCTGACCACACGTGCTTGGTTGTACACTATATCAATAAAGTGTTTAGTCTGTTGAAAACACTGCTGTAATACATCAAGCCACTTAACATCGTTCTTAAGACGTTTTTCAACAGGAAGAAAGTCCGAATTACATCCAAATACTTCAGATATAGTCTGTGTTAGTAAATGCAGGACTATTTAGGAAATCCAGGCAGAACACTGTATGACAACGCTTCAAATGGCGATTTTTAGGGTACAGCTGATCAATCTGTCAGATTCTGGAGTGCATTAGAGTTCTGAAGAACATTATAAATCATAAATTATCCTAAATAAAGCAATTACATTTACATATATGGAATAAGTATATAATTTCACTCACCTGGGAAACGCAGGCCACGTGAATGGTTTGTGAGCACAATTAAGCGCACACAGCATGCCATATCATCTGATAATTGCAGGAAATAATCCCAAAAGGCAACTGACTGTGTAAAGCCGCATAAAACAACACAAAAATACGATGAATCAGGCGGAATCAGCTGAGGTGACGTGACGGCGACCAGCGGGACTAGCTGTCACTCACGTGGCCACGCCCTTAATTATGCAAACTTAATTTAGCTTAATATAAAGGAAACGGATGAGTTATAAAAAAATTCACCCCCCTCATAGTTGTCATGAAGGGTAATATAAGCTATATGAACCAAAATTGTTCTTTGTACCAGGCTGTAAACACCTTTTTTTCTGCTGTAAAGTTGGCCATTTCACCAGTGGGCTCATTGGAGATTTGCTCTATTATGGAGCCAGGACAGGCGGGAGGTTGCCGCTTGGTGTATACCCCCTGCCCAAAGCCCTACGCCTTCAAGCTAAAGAGAATTGGGACACCCCTACCCCTTGACGTGAACACGCAAAACGAGGGGTAGGGGTAAGGTGAAGGGCTAAGGGGTAGAATTGGGATTGGGCCTAAGTATCTGGTCAAATCTCTTAATATGTGAGGTATTGACTTATTCAATGTGGAAGTGCACCTGATTTTGTGCGATTGTTTCAGAGCTCCCGATTCAGTCATCTATGGGGGAAATGACTAGGAATAATATATATCTTGTTTTCAAACAGCCCTGCATTGTTGTAGGCTTGTACCCTCAAACACAACAATGGTGGCTGAGAGAGAAGAACAGTTTCATAAACATCTGGCAAACAGCCTTCTCCACAAGAGACGTCACCGTGATGCATCACAACTTGTTTTCCACCAAATGGCACCGCTGTTGTAAGCAAACTCATAGAAAAGTCGCGAAGCAACAAGGTGGGCTTCATGTCTAGTGTGAGCCCTTCCAAGTCTTTAAAATCTCTCCGCAAGTGATCACACGTGTGCAGATATATTTGTACCAGCTTTGCTACTCCACTCTCAAGTGTATTCATGTTGCCAGTGTTGTTTTGGATGTTGTTCTCCTGCCTGACCCCCTGGATGAGAAACGAATGGCTGAAATAAATTGCATTGCAAAGAAGACTCCCCAAGAGTGAGTTGGTTTGGTGAGCTGGTTTGAACTGCTGAAATGAACTCATTCATTCATTCATTTTCCTTCGCCTTAGTCCCTTTATTTATCAAGGCTTGCACAGCAGAAGGAATCACCAACTTTGGAAAACACCCACACACTCTTCCATTCACACTGATACAATACAGCCAATTTAGTTTATTCAATTTGGACTTGTGTGGGAAACAGGAGCACCCAGAGGAACCCCCACAAACATGGGGAGAGCATGCAAACTCCACACAGAAACACTAACTGACCCAGCCGGGGCTCAAATCAGTGACCTTCTTGAAGTGAGGTGACAGTGCTAACCACTGAGCCACCATGCTGCCCTGAAATGAACTCAAACAGATTTTTTTAATTACATCATCACACACATCGCACAATTAAATGACACTATTTTTTTTTTTTTTCTTAGATTTCCTTTGAGGTGCATCAGGGCCTTAAACCCATTGTCTTCAAAGCGACAAGTTAGCTTTACTTAAGTAAGTAAATACATTTTAACTTGGAAGTTTTAGGCTCTGGAGATGGATCTGGTGGCACTGGTGTATCCATGACATGTAGAATCAGAGGGATTGGCACTAATATAGTATTACCCCATACTGTTGATGCTCAGATGTAAACAACAGCACTGGATTGCATGGTTAATATAATGCTGAATATTCTACATTTATGCAATCCATCCATCCATCCATCCATCCATCCATCCATCCATCCATCCATCCATCCATCCATCCATCAATCAATCAAAGTGAATTCCCCTGCCCCCTTTCTACCCTATATTTCACAAGACCTCCAAAGAACCTGAAGAGATGCCGGTGTCTGTATCCAGTAATACTTTTACTGAACTGTGTACTTTTTTCTGCAATATTTGTTTTCTAAAGCAATATCCATAATTGTTTGTTGTATTTTTCTTCTGCTATATTCCTCATACGAGCATAGGGACACTATACTAGACATGTCCTTCAAGCCAAACTTCGAAATGATGATCACTGCTCATCTACGTATGAATAATATCCCAGTAGAGGAAGCTTGAGTCAGAGCTGTGATCTGCTGAATTAGAGACCACTGACTCACTCTGTAGCAGGGGGAATGCGACTTATTGTCAATCTCTGTAACTATTCAGAGTGTCGTTATTAGGTTGAGACAGTATGTGTGTCTGTGACAGAACAAGCAAGATAAGAAAACTTTCAAATTTTTTTGTATAATTGTAATTTTCATGCAAATAACTCCCGGCTATTCAACTCTATCAGCACAGATTTCAAATATATTCCAGCACAGTGGGTGCAATTATCTCAGATGAATGGTGAATAAAAAAAAAGTTCCAGCAAGAATTCATTAAGGAAATGTCAATCATTTAACTGACACAACCGAGCTGTTGACTAGTGGCACATTTTGTCACCATATGACAACATGGAATAAATAGCACTGATGTGTGCAGATAATCTTGTTTTTCTTTATCATTACTAAATTTTTGGGAGGGGGGAGGGGGGGGGGAGGTCATAACAGGGCAATCACATCTCTCTAATATCATAAATATAATCACTGAATCTCTCTGGGTGGTTGTTTATCATGTATGATTATTACTAACTTTACAAATGTGCAAAACTAATATTTCACATTTGTGCTGATTTCAGTTGTTAAGTGAGGTTAATTTGTGCCATTTGTCAGACTCAATTTGATGGGGGGTTTTTTGCAGCATGTGCCGGATGCAAGATAGGCTTATTCTGAAAACATAGCCCTGTATACATTTCTGGAGATCGTGAATTAGGTAGCCAGAGCTACATATTTTATCTTTAAAATGAACTCTATAGGGCGGTATGACGGCATT
>CAIGQQ010002480.1:1778669-1804104 GCA_903798035.1 Danio albolineatus
CCATCCATCCATCCATCCATCCATCCATCCATCCATCCATCCATCCAATGACATCTATGACTCCCGGTGGTTCATTTAGATGCAGTACATGAACATTTCTTGCAAGTGTTCATTTTGGACCTTAGTTATCAGGATCAATGCTGAGCAGAATAAAAATGAGCAATTTCCTCTTTCACAATTTTCTTGAGACTTTGTGATATGTTAATTTATGGGCTTCGATCGCCACTGAGGCCTGTTGTGTAACATTCCGTCTGGTAGTAATTAGCATTGCATTAGGAGATGTGCAACAGTTCAGCTGAGCTTGCAGAATTAAGCGCTACAAGAATGGATCAGCAGGCCCTTTCATTGTTTTATTACGCGATCTCTCTAATGCACTTTTGATTAATGTCAATAAGCAAAAAATCCTCTGAATTACCAATTGATCACTAATGTGTTTATTATAATGTATGCACTGAACAAAGAAGTGAAAATAAATCACTTTTGCATGTCACATATAGTGATATACTTTTATTTCATTGAATAAAACATTCATCTCACTGAATATAGCCAATATATTTTGGTGCATTTAAACAAAGGTTTTATTAAACGGTTATATACATTAAAATAAGAGTTTGGTCACCTGGCATCTTTAGGAATAGATAATACATTTAATTTAAAATGTTTTTTTTGTAAAAACAAACTATAAAATTTAAACTAAATTTGTAACTTTTCCTGTTTATTAAAATTGTATTCAATATTTTTACCCAAAATATTCATTTGAGGGTACAAATTTTGGACTCTGATCTTATTTTATTATTATTTTTTGTTAGATTAATTCCAGTTTGGCTTTGGTACTGAGCAATCTAATATTCATTATTTTTCCTTCGGCTTAGTCCCTTTATTCATCAGGGGTCGCCACAGCAGAATGAACCACCAACTTATCCAGCATATGTTTTAAACAGCGGATGTCCTTCCAGCTGCAACCCAGTAATGGAAAACATCCATACACACTCATTCACAAACAAGCACAGCACTATGGCCAATTTAGCTTATTCAATTCACTTATACCGCATGTCCTTGGACTTGTGGGGGAAACATGCATACTCCACACAGAAGTGCAAACTGGCCCAGCCGGGACTTGAACTAGCGACCTTCTTGTGAGGTGACAGTGCTAATCACTGAGCCACAATGTTTCCCAGTAATCTAATATACATGCACAAATATTATACAACATAATATTGAAAATATTCCTTTAAAAGAGATCTGTGAGGGGTGTACTCATTTATGCCAAGGACTATACATTATAATATGTTTAATAAGGATATTTTATGTAGTTCTATGGAATGAAATGAGAACCTGATTCCAAGTCGTTTATTCTGCTTCAGTTAGCTAATCTAAATCAAAAGATTACTGATTAATCCAGACAATGGAGATTTTAAACCAAGCTGGGAAATATAAGGAAATATTTTTTCCTGATATTTTCAGGAATTTCAACCAGTAGTTTCATCCACAAGTGAATTTGCTTGTGATGCAGTCTGAATTATTGAAGTCACATTCACTTTAGTAGCAATTTCTAACATCGAAATAGTAATGGTACACATTATGAAACAGAAAACAAAAAGAGCGCTACCTCCATTTACCTCCAATTGATTTCAGAAAACAAAACTCATCTTTTGTCATTTGTCAGGAATAGAGTCATTTGTCTCTATACAGATAACATGTTTTTTATATACTGTAGGTAAATGTATCTATAGTGTGAAGCAGAGCAGGGCTCAGAAGCATTAGAGGAGAGCAAGACCAGCTCATGAGAGAAAATTGTGGAAAAACAAATACCTCACACAAAAGTTATAAGGCCTTGCCCACACTATATGCTTGGAATGCACAAATGTAAGATTGTTAAAATATTAAAATATCTAATACCAATAGAACAGTGTTATATACAGCTGTTATATACATACACAGCGTTATATGCTGAATTATATATTTAAATTGTCCAAATATTCCAATGAATGTTCAAATCCAGAAAGTAAGCGGTTTTCTGTTTTTAAAATTGTAGTTATGTGATAGTTGTACTAAATAATGATGGAAGAAATTTAAGATTTAAACAAATTCAACCAATTGCTTTTCAAAAAGTTCACTGTGTACGCTCCTAAAACTACAGTGCTACTAAAACTACAGTGCTACTAAAACACCTTTTAAAAACCTTATAATTAAAAGTATAGGTAAGACTTTAGTATAGGTAACAATTCTCACTGTCTTATTAGCATGCCTGCTTATTACTACTTAAAAATATGATCATAATTTACATTCCTAATCCTGCACAATACTGAAACTTAACTACTACCTTACTAACTATTAATATGCATGAACTTACATTGGAGTATTTTGACTGAAATCATAGTTAATGGTTTGATTACAGTGAGCATTCCAACACAGGCTCATTGTGAAAATGTAATCCCACGAATGTTTCCGGAGATTGCACATTACATGGTCAAAGGTACGTATGGCTACATTTCATTTTTTTTAAACCAGGGGTGTCAAACTCAATTTACCTGGGGGCCACTCAAGGCAGAGTCTGGGTGAGGCTGGGCTGCATCATGTTTTCCACAAGAAACTAATTATATTTTAAATTATTAATTTAATTTAACTAATTTGTTTAATTTTTTATCTTATTTTGTGTAAAGAAAAATACCAATAGATTTGTGAAGATTGGATTTTTTTTTAGCACAAATTAAGATGGAAAAAAAAACCAAGTGAATGCTGAATCAATTAATAAATACCAGGAAAGCAAAACACAAATATTTCCCGAAACAGGATCCAGCAAGATCCGGCTCAATTTAAGCACTGATTTATGTACATTTATCTACATATAATGTCCAGGCACGAGGCACAGAAGAAAACACTCGCTGTTGTAACTTTCACTCATTGAGAAATGTGTCTCTGTCTGCGAGAGCCATATACAGTATTGGCAGGTTCATTCAGCTCCGCACACAACACTGTATAGTGCCATACATATCAAACTCGCAGGACGCACAGACATTAAACAAATTAAAGCAGGGGCCACAAACTATCGTCCTGCGGGCCCTGGGGCGCGAGTTTGAGATCCCTGTTTTAAACAAATGCTACGGGGCGCTTACCAGCCTCCATGTGGACGACTTTCCCGCATCAACCAGTTTGTTCCATTAGCTCGCCGTGTTTGTCGGTGGATTTGAGACACAGAGAGGAGTTGACCAGGAAGACGGGGTTCAAGTCTGGTGAGGAGCGGTTCCAGAAAGCAGGTAAGATAAACACAGAATTCAAAAAATAAAATATACCAGAAAATAACAGGGTGAGAATGCAGTAAAGTCTGAAAACGTGGTAAAATGAGACGAGGGCTTTTATTTTTTTCTGGATTGCTTTTTTGAAAATTGTTGGTTGGGTTTAGCGAAGTGTGTGGGTGGGTCAATTGATAAATTTTGGTTGGGTTTAGGGAAGGAGGAGGGTGGGTCAGTCGATTGATCAGTCAGCCGACAGCGGCCTCTGGTGGTTTTGAGACATTTGAGATCGCAAAAAGCGTACACAGCGGCGAATGGAGTGGAGAATTCAATATAGTGTGTGACAACAGTATAATCTATCAAATGCAACTGGCTTATCATTGTCACGTGTAAATAAAGATACAGAGATGGATCCAAAATGCAAGTAAAAGTTTATTTTGACAACGTCAAATATAACCACACAGGGTTAGAGTAAAAGACAAGTACGAGGAGACAGGGCTGAGGAAGATCAGAAACAGAAAGGCAGATGGGGTCCAGCGGCCACTCCTCGCAGTCCTGAGCACAGACAGAGGTGAGTAAATACACACAACGAACTGACAAGGAAAAATAGAAGCGTTGTCCATATAGCGACATGGTAATGAAACTCAGCGGGTCGTCTAATCAGAGTCATAACACGTGACCTGCCCAGAAGCACCAAAACAAATACACGTGAACAATCAAAACAAGACAACCACACGTGAAAACAGACATTCCGGAGAGAGCACAAAACTGCAACCGCGACAATCATATAATGCTATTAATGTACTCTTTTGCCAATTTTCAGGGCTTGTTTGATTTGTTCTGTATAAGTATAGGTAAGACACGCTTGGAATCAAAAGTTTACTGTCACTTCTTTCACTACGCTTGCAACGTTGGCAAAATCACTGTTTATAATTGGTTCAGTTGTTTTTTTTAAAGATGCTGTATGTAGGTTTTTGACACTTTTAAAGCATAAAAAAATATCATTATAATGTTTTCAGATATTTAAGAAACATGTTAAGTGAACAGTCTTGTTTATCTAAAAAACAATTCTAAAGTCAGCTGTTCTACTTCGAAGATAAGTTGCGTGTTGCGAGTTACGTGCTGGAACAGCTGTCTTAGTTTTGGTTCTTGTAACCTGCCCAATGCCAGGTTATAGCCAATTATATTTCAGCACCTCGAGTTGCCTTCATGGAAAACATTTGATTCATTCAGTCAGTAAGACTCTCAAAGCATGTGTTCATGACTGAAATGTGACCTCCAGTGGACAGTAACAGCCTCCAAAATGAGATGCAGATTCAGAGTTTCACATGAGGTGGTTAATCAGCAAAAAATTTAAATATTACAAACGTAAACATTAGATGAGCAGGCTATTTTGTAACCCCTGTGCCATAACAACAAGCAACATGACAAGATTAGATCTGTGGTGAACTATCTGCTGCTGCTCTCAGTAGAACAGTATGGCTATAAATGCCATGTAAAATGGCATTCAAACTCACATTATTAGCATTTAACACCGAATAAAGCACATGAGGTGGTTACCTGTGAGAAATTGAAGGTTTCTCAAATAAAAATTTCAGGTGTTAGGACAAAAACTCCTTTTAGTATGGAAAATGCCATTGTTTTTAGTTAGAAAACAGTTTAATTCAGTCTTAAATCAGCCTTTAGATCAGCCTTTAGACTTGATAGTCAGGCACACTCATGTCAATCTGGCAACCTGTGCTTGAGCGCACTGTGTTTTGATCCTGGAGTTCAATACCTAGTTCAACCACTGGGTGTCAAACTTACATATTGCAGCTTTAAAGGGTCATGAAACACCAAAACACATGTTTTGAGATGTTCATTCATTCATTTTCTTGTCGGCTTAGTCCCTTTATTAATCTGGGTTCGCCACAGCGGAATCAACCGCCAACTTATCCAGCCTATTTTTTACGCAGCGGATGCCCTTCCAGCCGCAACCCATCTCTGGGAAACATCCATACACACACATTCACACTCATACACTATGGACAATTTAGCTTACCCAATTCACCTATATCACATGTCTTTGGACTTGTGAGGGAAACCGGAGCACCCGGAGGAAACCCACGCACACACGGGGAGAACATGCAAACTCCACACAGAAATACCAACTGACCCAGCCGGGGCTTGAACCAGCAACCTTCTTGCTGTGAGGCGAACGTGCTACTCACTACGCCACCGTGGCGCCGTTTTGAGATGTTGACAGTCATATATGTGTCCCACGCTGCTTAAAACACTATGAGGACACATATATTTAACAAAAAAACTGAAAATTGGTTGTTTTTGCAATATTTAAATATGGCTGGCCAACACTTTTGGTTTTGTTTTCAGAGCTGCTGCCAACTTCAGTCAAAAACAGTGCTCATCAGTGCAAAGTGTGGAGTTGGACAGATCCATTTTTGTGCGGAGAGGAACTTTAAATTTGATTGACAAACGTACAATAACTAAGTGTTCTGTTAATTATCAACATTAAACTACTCTTTGCTGCTATCTGGTCTCTGGCCAGGGGGAGGCTAGGTCTTCCCCCGCCTTACACACGCTAATTAAACCGTAATTAAAACAAGTTGAAGAGGAAGAATTGTTTGGAGACATAGGTCGTCAGTGTTGTGTTTAATAATGTGCTGCAGCAAAGGTTTTGTTTCCATTTCCCGCAATGAGAAAGCAGCTGGCGTGTGGACTCACGTGTGGACTACAGTGATCTGCTAACACGTCACAAAATATATTTGTAAGGAACATTTTTTACCCGAGAGTTTTAGCATCTGAAAATGGTGAAATCTAGATTTTCCACTCGTCTCCTTTTTAAAAAGGACGCGGTTCCAATTGGTGTTGATTGTCCTGTTTCAACAGATTTTGTGAGCGATCAGTGTTTGTTGTTTATGTTTCTACACAGGCAAAGTTAGTACACAGTACTATCAGCAGTACACTTTTAATTTTTGAAGACACCTTCGTCAAAGTGATTTAATTACTTAATTTACAGAACGTTAATATCACTACAATATTATAGACTGAAAGATCTGCTGGATTTTCACCACATTTTGTGACAGGATAGTCTACACACACACGGCTTTCTGATACTATTCTCCGCACCTACCAAGTGCATCCAAGTTTGTGCAGTATCAAACATTCCATTAAAACTACACTCTTGCAGCAGTTCCTTACATCCAACATGTCATTTGGCATGGGGGGCATGCATGAAATGTTCCTGAATGAAAGTGAAAGTGTCAATTACTAAAAACAATTACTTATATCCATGTAAACGTAGTCACTAGCTGCGTCCCAAATCACATACTTCTGCACTATTCTATGCCATCTTGAAGTATAAATAGTGTCTGTAGTGTGTTCACACTGAAAACTCTAAAAATAATAAGTGCACTTATTAAGTGCAGTGTGAAGTGAAGTGTGGACTGATGGACACTTCACACACTCAACGACCGCAGCTTTGCGCACGTAACGGAAGGGGCGGAGCTATCGGGCGCACATGTTGGATAACTTTATTTAGTTTGGATTGTGAAGGCAAAATTCTCCTACGAGAGTGATTATAGCGCCTCCCGATGGTGAATGCGGTTATACTCATGCCAGGTATTATTTGGTATTTTTGGTCATTTATTTCATTCATTTGGCAACTGTCAAACGTCATCTGAGAAACGGTTTGAACTTACGCTTAGTAAAAAAGCCATTAGTGCTCCATTTGGGATAGCACTACATACATATACTATGGTGTTGAGTGTGTAAGTGCATAAGTACATAGTGCATAAGTGCATAGTGTATAGTGTGTCATTTGGGACGCAGCTACTGTCTTTCTCTGTGTTTATTTCGCCTCTGAGAAAATCAGTACATGCTCGAACTGAAGCTTCCCCTTTCATGCAAACCCGCCCCTCTTTCACCTTTAACACATTTGCCTGACTTTTGAAAAACACCCTGCTGAGACAGGGGGTGGGGGGTTTCGTGGCCCTTTAAATATCGCTGGTATCACTGATTGCCACAGGAATAGATATAATGAAGGGTATTTAATGTAATTAGTTACAAAATAACTAATTGCAATTAAATTACTTTGAGTGCCAAGTAAGATTTATAACAATAACAACATAGGGCACGTATAAAAAGTAATTCACCCGACACTGATCATTTGCCATTCCTGTTTCCATCTTTCCTGAGTGTTAAACTACATTAAAGTATCCAAGATTGGTGGTGGTTGCCTTTTTTTTGTTAATGTATGGCAATAATTTCACCCTTGTAATTTCTAATCAGTTAAACTGGCTTAGTCTGTAACTACATGATCACACTGTATGTGTGACCTCTGTGTCTGCATAAAAAATCATTATCATCATTATCCTCTTTATCTTTCAGTGGCTGCTCTGTTAAATCCTAGCCCGTCCCCTGCTCCGTGACCCTGCTGATATAAAGCTTTGTAAATGTGTCACTCCTGTACACTGATGTTATCAGACGTTGTTGATGTTCAGGAGAAAACCCATGCATGCATAAATCCATCTGAGCAAATGATCTATGTCTGTGGTCATTTCGTTAATGAGCATTACCACCTGGCCCAGGGGAACAGAGGTTTGTTTTTAGTGTGCTTGAAGGCCAATATTGGGAATGAGTACATCTGCACGCCTCCATGGTGAACACTACCATCTAACATTGCTTCCCCTGAGACATATTTCACTTTTTCCAGCCCTAATTTGTCACCTAAGACAGAACAGAAGTCCTCCCATTCAAGCTTTTCCAAATGGCGACGGTGCATTTATCAGCATCACCTCCCAGCTTAGCCTGGCTGAGAGCCGATAAACCTCTAATGGCCGCTGGGGTGAATGCAATCACATGAGAGCACCTGCCGCCTCCTGAACATTACCAATCATCTGCTCTTTGTTTACTGGGGTGGATTAGGCTAGAGAACTGTTGGACACTTGAAGCCCAATCAGGTGTTTGCTGCTTCAAACAGGGAGAGGCACATTTCATAGTTATTTAGATTTCAGCAAGGTGGCATAGCAATGATGGATAATGGGGCTATCAGTACTGAAGAAGACAACAATGGGAGTAAATGACAAGGATGTCAACAAGAGGAAATGTCACTCATGGAAGTGACCCCTGTATTAGGAGGCAGATTTTCAAGTTTCATTAATATATGTTTACACTTTAATTAATTTGATTGATTTTATCCTTTTATTAAATTGAATCTATACATTTTATCAGGTTTAGCAGAAAATATTTTCCTGTTTTTTTTAATTACCTTATTACTAACACTTTACAATAAAGTTTTATAAGTTATGTTAGTGATGTTAGTTAATGTATTTACTAACATGAACAAGCAATGAACAACACATATTACAATATACCGTATACGCAACCCAGGCTCATTCTGATTAGGTACCCCTATAAACATTTCTGGAGAGTACCAAATACATTCCAGAAGGTTTTTTTTTCTTTTTCGCTGTATATACTTTTTGAGATTTCTTTCGTGAGTGCCATCTGTGACTGCTCTTCTCAAGTAAACTCTGTCACGGTTCAGGGATCTGTGGGTTCCTGTCTGTGTGTGTATGTGTGTGCGTATGGTGTACCTGTGTTGGTGTGAGTGTGGTTGTTTGGGTATGATTAGCGTGGCTGTCTGTTTACCTTCCCCGTCAGCTGTGTGGTCACGTGGAGGGAATCATCCTATGGGCTGATTAGCGACAGCAGCTGTTTGGTGTTAGCGCAGCTATTTAAATCCAGTGTCCACGTCTCCCTTTTGTCAGTCTGTTATTCCAATCTGTGTTTGTGTCTCCAGACTCCATTTGTGTAAATGCTGGTGGTGAGTCGCTGTTAACCTCTTTCCTTGTGGATGTTATCTTCTGTGGCTATTACCTGCTTCCTGAACTGTGCCTCATGTGATCAACTATGAGTTTCGGCTGTGACTGTTACTTCCTGCTCTGCTGTCTGAAGTTTCCCTCAGCTGTTTAGCTGCATCGTCTCCACGAGAAGATACCTCTGGCATTCTCCACCGCCTCATTCATGAACTCTGTTATATTGAGCCTTGTTGGATTACATTCTGACATTAAACTTCTTTTTACTTTACTCTCGCATTTGGGTCTCCCTGTGTATCATTACAAACTCACCAGAGGCCGCTGTTGACTGACTGACTGACCGACCGATTGATTCCTCCCACCCACCCCTTTCCCTAAACCAGGGCTATTCAATTGGGGGCTTGTGGGCTGAACCCGGCCCCCACGACAATTTGTTTTGGCCCTCCAATTAGTGTGACCAAGACATCAGAAATAAATTTAGTTCAGTCAAAAAACGGCTGCTATAGTTCTGAAGTGATGTGCATCTGTTCAATACAGCACAAGCTGCAGTTGAAGGCTGTGCAGAGTGTGAGTCACCTGACATTCAGCGAGTGGAGCGGGCAGCCGAAATCATTTGGAAATGTTTGAAGAAAAGGCCTTTTGTACAATGCACTGATATTGTTGTTAGGGATGCAACAATTCGCTCAATTAACTGCGCTTTAATTCGTCACGGTTAATTAATTGTAAAGGCTTCTCAATTGCGCTTTTCTGTTGCACAGAACAAAACTGCTGCAATTAAAGAAAGTTATGCCACCTGAGCGCTAGTTTAAAGTTCCGAGCTTGTACGCTGAGGCCAATACGCAAGCACTCTGAATTAACTATAGCAGCGAGCTTTTTCAATATCACGTCCTTTCCATGCGCAAGTTTGTTATTTCTAATGTAGAATACGCCAATGTGCGCGTACAAGCGAAGCAACGCGCTCTAGGCAGTAGAAAACATGGCAGTGAAGTTGTGCGTGGCTTTCACTGCAATGTAAACAAAAGATATGTTAGACGAATTATTATTAAAAAGATTATGTATATACACTGTCACTGGGGCAGTACCTTTTCAAAAGGTACATATTTGTACCCAAAGAGTTCACAGTGGTACCTCAAAGGTGCATATTAGTGCCCAAATGTGCCTAAAAAGTACCTTTGAGGTACCATTATTGACCCTTCTGGTACAAATATGTACCTTTTGAAAAGGTACTGCCCTAGTGACAGCTCCTGTATCTTTATTTTAGAGAGCATATGAACGCAGATGATAACAACAGTTAATCTAAATACTTAGGCCTACCTAATATAAAGCTTAAATTTACATTAGACGTGATAACCGTGAAACCATGATTATTCTTCAGACTATAATCGTATAACCAAAATCTATAATTGTTGCATTCACAATTGTTATGTAGTTCAAAACATATGACTGTGTTTGAATGTAGAAGAAGCCTACTAAACAATGCACTGCTCTCGTTGTGCTTTGAAATAAAACAATTGAATGTTTGTTGAAAAAAAAGCCACATTGTACACTGCAGTGTTGTTATGTAGTTTCAAAATACAATATATTAACATTTTAGTGTAGAAAAAGCCAACGTGGGTGTCTTAAGGAGCAAAAATGCAACATATGCAGTTGTGTCCTCAATCATATTGCAAGTCATACCTCTCCAGCCCTTTGTTTAGGATGCTTTTCATGAACTGGCCCCCATGACAAACTAATTGAATAACCCTGCCCTAAACCCAACCGATAGTGTTTTAAAATGCACCGGTTGACTAGTGCCAACCCACTACCCTAAACCCAACCGACAGTGTTTTGAAAAGCAATCCAGCCCTCGTGGCAGATTTGACCACATTCTCATTCCACATTCTCACCATGTTATTTACCTCTTTGTTTTATTTTGTGAATTAGTTTGTCTTATCTGCTTTCTGGAACTGTTCTTCACCAGACTTGAACCTCGTCATCTCGGGAAACTCCGCTCTGCATTTGAAATCCTCCAGTGTACACTGTGAGCAACTGGACAAACTAGTAACATGGAGGTAAGCGGTCAGCTGGTAAGTGCGGAAAAGAATAGCGTCATATCGCCCCATAGCATTTGTTTTAAAGATGAAATGCAGCCATACATTTGGTTACATATTAGAAATGTCAAAATTGTATATAGGGCTACATTTTAGAATGGGACTGTTTTGCATATATTCATCTATTTCAACACTAGTTAATGAAAGTTAATTACATAATTTTGAACTAAATTGGATGTAGTGTATGAGTGTGTGGGAATGTGAGTGTGTATGGGTGTTTCCCAGTACTTGGTTACAGCTGGAAATCATCCCCTGTGTAAAACATATGCCAGAATAGTTTGCGGTTAAATCTGCTGTGGCGGCAGCTGATAAATAAAGGACTAAGCTGAAGAAAAATAAATGATGAATGAAACATAATTGTGTTTAAGGCTTAAAAACACCAGACTAAAGCCATAATTTAAAAACCTGTATATGTCTTTATTCTGCTGAACACACAAAAAAAGATATTTTGAAGAAAGCTGAAAACCGACATCCATAGCGGTGAAAACAAATAGTATGGAAGTCAATGGTTACATGCTTTCAGCTTTATTCAAAATACCTGCTTTGGTGTTCGAACAAGTGAAGGCTGAATAAATGATGACATTTTCAGTTTTGGGTGAAATATTCCTTTAATTAACTAATCTTGATGGAAATTAGTTGAACACGGAATCATTTAGTTATTTATTCATTTAGCCTCTTAACAGATTTATTTTTCACCATAATCCAAACACAAATAAAAATGGCTGAAAGGATTTTTGGACCCAAAACAATTTTTTTTTTACTTTTCTTTATGCACAGCCCATGCTTTCTCAGAATTCTGTCAAGACCTTTGCATACTTCCTAGGCTGCCAACGAAGGGCTGAAGACTGATGGTTAACATTTTATTGGAAGATTATTTTATCCCTCTTGTTCATTTGATCATCTTTTTTTACACCATTAAATTGCTTAATGCGCTGCAATTTAAGAAAGCACATGCAATAACAAAAAACACCAGCAAATTAAGAAAAGATCTTCATCAATTTGACAGCACACCTGTTGCAAATTCTCACGACACAGACAACGGAAGAAACGCGCAGCAAATTGGTCAAAACACAAACGACAAAAGAAACGCGCAGCAAATTGGTCAAAACACTTGCAAACAGCCACATAACACAACGGAAATGTTTCAAGAGGACCCAAAAACATGACGGACCCAGCTGTGATACGGATGTGCCGTGACTGTTGTTCAGTGAAGTGATTGGTAGTCTTTGAAAGGCAAGTTGTTTTTCGTTTATTTTAATATCCTGATTACACGATTCCGTTGTCTTTTGTAAATTATCAGCCTAATTAATGATTAACTGAAATGTTATTAAATAAATAAATTAAATAAATTAGCTACATCCGTATCTCAGCTGGGTACGTCATGTTTTTGGGCCCTCTTTAAGTATAGTATTAACCAGATGTCATTTTTGTATTGTTTGATATTTTCCTTACTTTATTTTGACTGTTCCATGATGACAGTGAATTGCCACAATGATGACATTAAATTGATCAGATGTATTGCTAACTGCTGTTTTCGCACCACTGTCATTTCTGTTGTGTTTATTTCGTCTTTTAGAGGTAAATGTGAAGCACATATAACATAATTATCTAAATGTCTCTTTCAGCGAGAAAGAGTCCAGATTCTTTATTATCTTGTTGTATTCAGTATATTGCTGCAATCTTATTTTTGTTTGTGAGGGCCGATAAGGAATTAGTGATTATACTGAGACAGTGAATCACATTCAGTCTTGTATGTCAAAGGGATTCGTTCACACAAAAGTGAATATTCATCCTTCACTTGGTCCAAACCTGTTTGAATTTCTTTCTTCTGTTAAACACCTAAGAAGATATTTTGAAGAAATCCCGTATCCTGACTTGCATAAAATTTTGTTTCCTGCTATTGAAGTCAATGTTTACAGGATTTCACTTTTCTTGAAAATATCTTCTTTAGTGTTCAGAAACTTTGGGACCAGTTGAGGGTGGGTAAATAATGTATTTTCATTTTTGGGTGAACTATCCTTTTAAGTGTGCAAAGAGCTCCTAAATTCCACATACAGAACTACCCCATAAAATTATTTAAAGCAATAGCAAGCAGCTTGTTATCACGAAATTAGGCATGTTGTAGGTGCACATTATTATTGTAAAAAAGTTGAGATAAAGCTTTCCTTTCTTCTTTTGTTCCGCCATGTGTCGGCCTAGTGTTGGTTTACCATTTCTAAAATGTCATGCAGAACACAAGGAAAGATATTCAGTATCACCTGCTGCAGATACACATGACAGAATTGATCAATACGAGCCGAAACAGGGCTGGTGTTAGAGCTCAGCACGCCGTCTTTGACAAATGAGCCGAGCTCTGGCAAGCACATGCTGAGCTCAAATACTCAATCTTCCCACTTTTCGATGCCGATTACAGACGAAAGTGACATTCTTTGAAATGAAGAGAGACAAAAGATGAATGGAATTCTCTTTTAGGGCCTGGTCTTTTTTGTTACCAAAAAGAGATTAAATAAACAAGAGCCCAGATTATTTCTTTACAAAAGCCGTGGCTGGACTGAGGCGGTTCACTCTGCCGGGTGATGCTCCTTTATCTGTATGATGCAGACGTGTTTAATGCATTCAGATGCTGTAGGCAATACATGTAATGGATTGTTGGGAACAAATGAAAATGACAAGCAACTCTTCTGGCATTGTTTAACCCTCAGAATGTATTCAGGTCTGTTTTGACCCGAAAGATATAGATAAAATTAATAAAATATGCACAGGAGAAGAAAAAACATTGCAAATACTTTATAGATTTTCTCAGTCATGTTGGTATATTTCTCAGATCAGTATTGAAATTGAGAAAATAGAAAGTGCATTTCTCAAACAATGCATAAAAATAGCAAAACACTATGGATTACCTCCATAAGCCAGTCTCTTGCTAAAAAAACTTAGTTTAACTCTGAAAGATAAATATCTGTGTCAATGAAAGTGTGAGATATGAAGCACAAAAAAAAAAAAAAGACAAATTACAACATAGGACACACTCCTTAGGACATGTGTATATATATCCTGTCTAATTTTATCTATGGGTGAATGGATATGAAATGATGGATGGATAGATAGACGGACGGACGGACATACGGACGGACGGACGGACGGACGAACGGACGGACAGACAGACATACAGACAGTCAGACAGACAGATAGATAGATACCTTTATTTGAATATATTGTTGTGGTTTCTATGTAATTAGATATTATATTTTTGAACTTAATTAATTAAATAATAAAAATATGTATTATTAACAACACTTAATATAGTAACTAGCGGTTAACCCACATTCTAACCCATAGCAAAGGTACATGTAATTAATAAATAATATTCAGTTCTTCAATAAATAGTTACACTGCAACAAGGACATCTGAAAAGGGGACTTAAAACTTAGCTTGTCAGTTGAATAAGGGTTTAGATCAAAAATATTAAATTATGTCTGTTCCTGAGGTCCAAGTGGACCACAAGTATGAATATGATACAAGGAATTAATATGTTTCTGCTACAAGTGCAGCATCGTTACATGTTTACCTGAAGGTGAGGCTTAAAGGTTCATCAATGCAAGTGCACTGACACGAAAGCCTAATTTCCTCATTCGCGGCAATCTGCCATAACACTTTGTAGCGGTGACATGACAATCCGTCACACAGAGTGAAGCACTATCATCCCTGCCATTCAGCTCCACTGACAGCCTGTCCCAATGCTGTCTGATTGATACGATGCAAAGTACCTTAATAGACTGACAACTGTGCACACCTTGCATTGTACCTTTACTTGTAAACACAAAAATCTGGAAAGATACTAATGTGTGGAAATTAAACCTGACCAAACTGACCAACAAATCTCAAGGGATGGCTTGTTTTTGCAGTTTGTGCTTTCTTTATCAATCATCACAACACTGAATGAGTGCATGTATGGGCGTTTTTAAATAAGCAATGTACCCTCAATGGTTAGCTGTGAGGTTGAGGTTCAATATCGAACACAGAATAATAATGTCTGCAATCACTGGTCAGAATTCATCCATCACTTCTCTGGTCAAAACTGATTGCAGCTTGTGTGTTAATTAGAGGGAATCACTATTATTTTTAGTTTTGTTTAAAGAGGCACTGTAGAAGTAAACATCTGCTGTTAAGAAGTTTAATGGTAGATACAGTAATATCCTTTAACTGTTATTTTTGTTTTGACACTTGTTACTGACAATATGATATGATTGTTGATGACAATATGATGGCCAGATAGTGAAGTGCTGTGCAGGTAAACTTCACTCCTCTGATCTCTAAAGGTGCGACAGACACTAGGCCATGGTCTTTAGCCTCCTTATTACAGCAACCGACTTCCATGCAAAGAATCGCCGGTTTGATCCCAGCTTGGAGTGGGTTGGGTGGTGTAGGACTGGCAGGGTTACATTTACATTAGTCAGAATATCTTACTGAAGACCCTTTCACATTAAGGTACAATAACTAGAAAGATAGCAATACATAAATTTAGTTCTGAAAATTGTTCTAAGTAATAAAGAATACAGCAGAATCCAAATCACATCTATAATGCTAGATCTCTTGCTGGTGGTCTATTAAAACATTATCCTCTTTCACACAGTAATACTGATAAATATCTGTAACATTTCCAGAACAACTTTATTCATGAATTCAAAAATGACCTGTTCACACATGCAATGATGTTCTGTAACTTTTTCAGAAAAGCATCATTCACACATCCATTCCAAAATTCTGGTAAATGTTGATATCATTAACCAGAAATAACCTCTAAAGCTTGCATATGTTAACATGAAGGAGGTCAGCTCTTTGAGTTGATAGTTTTACTTTTATTTTAAACTTGACGTGATCCCAGATTAATAAAGAGACTAAGCAGAAAATAAAATAAATAAATAAATAAAACTTTAGCATTCATGCAGCTGAGAAATGAACCAAAATACTGAACTATAGACCTTTTCTTGGTTGACGCATGGAGGGCACCATAGTGACCAACGTCTTCCGGTAGGATGCTTAGAACTTCTGTTTGCAGCATTTACAACTGGTTAATCTTGCTTCAAAAATGATATACCAAAAATATATATAGAGGGGTACATACTCAGAATGAGCCTGGGTTGGAATTTGGAGTGTATAGCTCTTTTCTTTGTGTGTGTGTGTGTGTGTGTGTGTGTGTGTGTGTGTGTGTGTGTGTGTGTGTGTGTGTGTGTGTCAAACATTTTGGTTTCACGAGGCTCCATTTAAACAGCATAAGTTGCCATCTGACGATAAGGGTAAATGACTCGCAGATGTTGATTTTCATTCCTATTAGATCGCATTTTAAAAAAATCAGTCCAGGAGGTAGCGCTGATCTGCAGCAGTATTAGTTCATAAACATTAAAAGTAAAATAGATTAAAACTATCGTTTCAAAGATGTCCAAAGGTGACTCTGTATACGCATCAAACTGCAGACTGGAAGTTCCTAGCATTCTCCTTTCGCATACACGCAAAGCAAAATGGGTAACATAAAAAATGTTGTCACTAGCATCCGAAAGCAGAGATGCTAGTGGTACCTGTAGCTGAATAAAACAGTTCAGCTAGTTACACAGAGGATGAACAGATATATGGATAAGTATTGTGAACAACTCCTATGAAGAGATCTGAAGGAGCACTTATGTATGCCAAGTGGTACATTTGAGTATGTGTTGCTACTTTGCTCTCTGAAACGAAAGACTATCGATGTTGTACCGAAATTTGACTCACTGGTGAGCACTCTCTTTCACGTGCATGTGCATCACACAGCTGAATGCAGAGCTTGCAGGTAAAATCACAGTGGATTCTCATAAGCATTTTATTAATCAGTTTTTCCACTAATAGCACTAAGAAGGGACAGAAACAGGGAGTCTCATTCTGATAATTATGTACGTTTTTCATAGTTATATGTACATTTGAACTTCTCACAAAATGTTCCACCTAACTCACAATATGTGCGCATGGACATGAGTTTTTCTTAAAGGGCCACGAAACCCCCCTGTCTCAGCAGGGTGTTTTCACACCTATAGTCTGGAAAAGCTCAGGAAAGTGGGTGTGTCCAGCTCTGTTTAGGTGGGAGTGTCAGGGGAGGGAAAGAGGGAAGGTTTTATATAAAATGAGAGTTTCCATTTGGGCATGCGCTGATTTTCAAACAGGCAACACACAAACACAGACGCAGGGGGATAAAGACAGTGACTGTTTACATTGACATCAGTAATCTAATTATTTGCCGAATTATTAATTTGTCGACTTTAACTGCAGTTTGGCACATTTACTTTTACTCAGGAAGATTTCCTGCGTGTCCCTCATGACAAACGAGATATTAAATTTGAGTAACTACTGGAGGAGTGCAAATTTATTGGAGTGTTTGATACCACATGGCGTATGTTATAAAAAACCTCAGCATTTTTCTGTAACTTAGACGCCCTTGGTAAGCAGCGTCAGAAAGCCGTGTGTGTTTAGACTATCCTGTCACAAAATGCGGCAAAAATTCTACACGACGGTAATCGTTTGAATTGGGTGTTTATAGGTTTACACTCAGAGAGCAGCATTCTCACACTTACCACATCTGTAGAGACAGGAAAATCAACACCAACTGGACAGTGGCTGTTTTTTGAAAAGTAGACGAGCGGCAAATCCGGATTTCACCATTTCCAGATGCGGAAAGCTCTCGGGTAAAAATATTCCTTACAAACGCATTTCTGTCGGGTACACTGTAATCCACCGTGAGTCCAGTTGCGCTCTCATAGCGGGGAAATGAAAGCAAAGCTTTCGTTGGAGCAAGTTTATAAACACAACACTGGCGACCTGTGTTTGCAAAAATGAAAAAATGCAAAAACAAACAATTTTCACTTTTTAGTGAAATATATGTGTCCTAATAGTGTTTAAAGCAGCGTGGGACACATATATTACTGTCAACAGCTCAAAAAATGTGTTTTGGTGTTTTGTGACCCTTTAAACTCATTCTTCTGTAAATTTGGCAATACAGGCTGATTCTGAAAACATAGCCCTATATATGATTCTGGAGATCATGAATTAAGTAGCCAAGTGATCGTAAATGAACGCTATGGGGCTGTATGATGCCGTTCCTTTTCTCACTTACCAGCTGACCGCTTACCTCCGTATGGATGGCTTTTCCGCTGTTACCAGTTTGTCCACTACGTCAGTGGACTTGCGATGCAGAGCGGAGTTGACCGTAACAACGGGGTTCCAGTCTGGCAAAGAACAGTTCCAGAAAGCAGGTAAGACAAAAAAATAAAAAATGAAGAAGTAAATAACAGTTGGTCAGTGAGTCAACAGTGGCTTCTGCAGGATTTGCGTGAGAACAGCAGGTGCGAATTGCATTCGGAAGAGAAATTTGAGATCTGAAAAAGTGTACACAGCGGCCTCTGGTGGATTAGCGAAAACACAAACTACAAAAAAATAATAATAATTGCATCTTCTGGGATGTATTTGGTGCTCTCCAAAAATATATATAGGGGTACGTACTCAGAATGAGCCTGGGTTGGAATTTGGAGTGTATAGCTCTGTTCTAAATAAGCATCTGCATGAAGTTAGTAATTCGCATATGCAAAAACAGCTCCACATAAGGGCATAAAAAGTGTTCCATTACAACTCTTTATGGGAGTTGTCCACAAACCCGTTTACAAACTTATCCACATATCCACACAACTGTCAATGCTCAATGTTTTTTTTTTTTTTGTGGAGTTTAATTTCATTTTCTTTTCAGCTTAGTCTCTTTATTATTCTGGGGTTGCCACAGCGGAATTAACCGCCTTTAGTGGACTTGTCCAGAGAAAGTTATAAGAAGACTGATTTTAAAAAAGATACAATTTTGGCACCAAAAAAGAAAAGAAAAATAACTTTAACGGAAATGGTTGGATGTAGGATGTGGAACATGCATTTAATACTGAAAATGTGTGGTGCAAAGCACTGCATTTATGTCGAATTTAGAAAAGACAGCTTTTTATGATTTGGATCCTTTTCTGGACTTTGAAAGTCTCCCTCAATATCTATGGAGAACACGAGAGCTCTTGGATGCCATCTAAAATATCTTTTTTTGTGTTCTGAAGATGAACAAAGGTCTAAGAGGTTTGGAATGAGACGAGGGTGAATAATTAATAACAACATGTTAAATTTTGGCTGAATTAACACCTTAAAGGACATAGGAAACATGCGGCTGAACTTTGTTTTAGTATCAACATTCTACCACTTGATTCACCATGTAAACATGCTCAGAGCTATGCTTATATTTACACACCTTCCTACATTTAAGTAGAAGTTGGTAGATCCCACACTTTCTGTGAAACTGTTCTTACGCACTTATTATGCACACATCAGTGCCTACGCACTCTTGATTAAATATAGCCTAGGACTCTACGCATCATGTCTAGTGAAGTAAACATCAAATCACAGAATGTAATCATCACTTCAATCATGTTCATCTTGCATGATTACCATCATTAAAGAGATGTTTTTTTCCCAGTACAGTCCAATTGCCATCTGGACATAACTTTAACATAGTAACCACCGCTTATCACAATTATATAGTTGAAGGAAAATTCTATTAAGCTGCTTTGAAATGTATCATGAAAGCGCTATACAAATAAACATGCGTTTAATTTAATTAATAGATTAATATTTAAAAATAATCATTGAAAAAAAGTTACATTCACCACTTTAAGTGCAGTACTTTTTAAAATTACGATGTTATAACATTACTTGGAAAAAGACAAAAACATAAGTAATTATTCTAGATAAAACGGATTCGGGTAAAGATGTTCCCTTCAATACATAAAGGTGCAAAGCGAATGAGCCAATGTATTCACAATGTGATTTAAAGTGTGTGGGATGCTGCAAATCTCACGAGAAAGATCAAGACAGATACTATTTTAATATGAGTAAAATACTCTCAAAACATCAGTAGCACTACATTTATAGCACACTCAAGCACAGAGATTTATGCCACTGAGCTTGAAGTACTTAATATGGCCTATCATCACTGCAGTCATAAATAATGAAGGGAAATGCCAGGAGGCTTGTTTGCTACAGTACATCACTTAAAAGTTCAATGGATGTCATGGTCATGTTTGAAAAACTAAGAATAAAGTACAGGGTCTGCCAGAATATCTTGCGAGAGGAGAAAGATTTGGAAAGCATATAATCCTTTCATGTTACACAGAACTGTGATGGCTCTCATCTTTAATTTAAAGAATAAAGTGACTCTAAGATGCACTTGTTCTAAAAACAGACATTTTCTTGAATGCTGTAAAGGTATTAATTTTGATGTGACTAAGCATGCTGTTTTGCTTTTTTGCAGTTATTAGACACTGGATATTTATTTTAAGGTGGTCGATTTGTCCCTTTAATATTAAATGTGGGTAAAAAAAAGACAGAAAAGCTTTGCACTGATTTAAAATCTGAAGAAATCTTGAAAAAAGCAGAAAATAGCAATACATCTATTTTTTTAATCTACAAAAAAACTGTCTACTGCTGAAGGACACAGTGAGACTCTATCATTTAAGTGCCTTTTAGTCTTCAGTTTTTTTACTATTGCAGCTGCAGGATACAATTTCAGACTTATGGCCATCCATGCAGGAGGGTATTCTGGGGGCATATGTCCCTTTTAAATTTCATAGATTTTTTTGAAACTCCATTTTTAATTCAGCCCTGCTGTATAATATTCCTTTAAGTTAAAGGTTAATTTTTAGAGTGAAAAGGTGTTTCAGTCAGAAAGGCTTAAATGGTCACACAAAACCAAATTGATATAAGCCCAGTCAAATGGGTGCGTCTGTAATATAACCAAATCACTTCACATCACATAGTTAATATTGATTAAAATGAATCAAAATGAAAAGAAAGGATCTTGTAAAATCAGTTCCATATACACTGATGATCCACAACAACAAGACCAGTCATGGGTGATAAGGCTATCGATGATCAACTTCTAACAAACCACATGTTAATGTACGGATAGATTTAACAGTTAGCAAACAATCGCTTCTTGTAAATAGTGTGCAATGGAAAGGAAAATCTGAGCCATCCTGACTGCAGAATACAGTTCAGTCAGCAGTGTTGAGAATTCAGTAACAGTGCTCTGATGTAAGACAAAAAAATGACAGCAGTATATTGGGTGCAAAAAGTTTATCAATAAATGAGAACAAATTACGCCTGTTTGGTCTGAGTCAACAGAAGTTCTACTGTGGCACAAGTCACACAAACGTTTTAATCACAGTTATGAGAGAAATGTGTAGTGGTGGAAAGAGTACTAAAAATCATACTCAAGATGATGTATCATTACTGGCCAAAAATGAAGTGCTAGTAGAGTAAACAGGTTTGCAAAAAAACGTAAAAAAGTACTCAAGAGTAATGAGTGGTGATTATTATGCTGTGAAAATTATTCCACCTTATAACCTGTAAATACTGCATATCTTTGCCATTTTTAAACTGAAAGAAAGCTTATTAATCCATTTACATACAGAGCAAAATCTGTGTAACCTAAGGAACAATGATCTAGCTGTGATGAGGTTAATGCTTCGATTATGCACTTTGAACCTTGGGTAGTAAGCTATAGGTCTGACAGAATAAATGAGAATCTGTGTTTGTATTTGAAAACGTAACATTCTGTAGTGCATTTAGTTAGTTTTTAAAGCCATTTTGTGATTTCAGTCATCATAGATTGCAGTATGCTTCATACGCTCATCATGACGTGGAACAGTTTTGCGTCTTCTCGGACACTTTTGATGCTTCCACAATGTAATGTTTGATGTGTTTTATAAACTGCCCATGTCTTGAAGTTCGTCTGTCAAATGCAACTTTGCTATGCGGGATTGAATTGCTTATTCGTGAATCACACTGAATATTCAGGGACTGAATATTCTAACTAGCAAATCCCTGTAGACAAGATAAAAAAAAAACATAGGAACTAGTGACTGCAGGTTGAAAGAAAGTAGTGGAAAGTAGAATAACACTCTGCTGTGTAATCCTCCTATTCACAATTGAATGTGCAGACAAGCGACACCTATATATGACAGTGGTATTCCCTGATGTAAGTGGCCTCTTTTTAACAGGATAATGCACACATAGTTCGGAGACAGTTTGAACAACTTGACATGATTAAGAGTTCAAGGTCTTTCCCTTGCCTTAAAATTCTCCAGGTCTCAATCCAACTGAGCATCTGTGGAACATCTGTGGCGGATGGGGATGTTATACATGAAAACTCTCTGCATGGACATCAACTTCTCTCTCTTCAGAAGCAGACATTCCACTGTTATATGGATGTTGAATTTGAGAGTCTCTAGAGAAGCTTCAAAATCATCAGTTCTCATTTGCTCATTTTATTATTTTGACACAGTTATCCACCTTATCCTTCAATGAACCCTCAATGTAAATTATTTTAGGAACCCCACTCTAGTGGTTCAACATGGATTCAGCAGGCGCAGAGCAGGTTAGAACTGCACTTGCGTAAGCCAACTGACTAACACATTACATAAGCAGTTTTTAGAAGCAAAGTTGGCAGAAAAAGTTCTGTCGATATGCCACTCAGGATTCCAAGGTGGCATTTGTCCTGACCCTGCACATGGGGAGAGCTCATGAGTGGGACACTGCTGTTTGGGATAGCATGGCCCCCTTCTGTCAAAGGGAGACTTCTGTCAGGAGATCATACCGTTATTTGACCAGTCAGCACAGGCAGATGAAAAAGCTTTGTGTCTGGTGTGTCTCACACACCGTTAGTCATATCTAGAGTCTTGTTTGGGTACTGCTGTTTCTGATTCTGTGTCTCCTGTGGAGGCAGCCGACCTGACCAGAGTCCCAGCAGAATATCACAATCTTCATAAGGTCTTTAGCAATTCTCAGGCCATGTCCCTGCCTTCTCATTGACCTTATGACTGTACCTTTAACTTCTCACCAGGAACTTCTCCACCCAAGGATCGAGGCCTTTATTCCCTGTCTGGTCTTGAATGAGAGACTATGGACAAATAAGTTCAGGAATCTCTCCATGCAGGCCTCACGTGCCCCTCTTTGTCTCCCGCTGATGGTGGGTTCTTTTTTGTTAAATGTACTCTAGATGACATCACAGTCAAGAACAGATACCCCTTACCTCTCATATTGTCTGCTACTGAGTTGTTGCAGGGAGCCAAGGTATTCACCATGTTAGACTTCCGCAATGCCTACCACCTGGGGTGAATCGATGAGGGGGATGAGAGGAAGACAGCCTTTAACACACCCACAAGACACTATGAAAACTTTGTCCTTCCTTCTGGTCTAACCAATGCCTCTGCTGCCTTCCAGGCCCTGGTTAACAACTTGCTGAGAGACATTCTTGATAAGTTTGTCTTAATTTTTTCTCTGTCTCTGCAGGTGCTCACTCACCATGTCTGCCGGGTTTTGCCACAACAGCTGGAGAGCTAACTTTATGTCAAAGCAGAGAAGTGTGAGTTCCACTCATCGTTTGTTGTGTTCCCGGGGTATATCATCTCTGCCAATTTTTTGGGGTTTGCCAACTTCTATAGGCAATTCATCAGAAATTTTAGTTGCATTGCTGCACCTTTAACAGCTCTAACCTCCACCAAGATATTGTTCTGCAGCTTTAGGTGGTCTTTGATGGAATGAAGTTCTGCAATAAAGCAGTTCATTGTCAAGATGCATACCTCAGATGTCATGGTAGGCACACTGCTGTTTCAGCATCCTCTCAAGCATGCTAAGCATCCCTGTGCCCTTTTCAGCCATCGGCCGAGCACAGCAGAGAGTAACTACAATATTGGCCACAGGGAGCTATTGGCAGTCAGGTTGGATTTTGTGGTAAGACATCTCTGGTTGGAGGGGTCAACACAGCTCTTTTTTGTCTGGACAGATCACAAAATTCTTGAGTACATCCAAGAGGCTGAGCTCCTGCCAGGCCCACTGGGCACTCTGTGGTCAATTTAACTTTACTTTCTCAACGTCACCCACCAATTTGGTTCCCAGAGGGGGCCCCACCCAAGAGTGTCCTCCCCATCTGATGGGTGCCCCGCTTGTCCCATACCCAGTTGATGCTGCTCGAACTATCACCATCTCTGTCTGTCACAAGCCATTTTTGGCAGCCAGTTGGGGATCCTGTCACTGCCTGTGATCGATATCTGCCATTGCTCCAACCCACTCGTCTGCTTCACTTCCAACACCTGGTTCTTCCTCACTGGCCTGAGCAACCTGCTGCTCCTTACCACAACCTGTTGTACTGCATTGTTCTTGCCCTGATAAATAAAATAGATTTATTGCCTGTTAATGAATCCTATCTATTTCCTGAAATAATAGCACTAATCAAAGACCTAGAAATCTAGGAAATTTTCTAATTTTGAACTCCACTGTATATATGTATATATATATATGTATATATATATATATATATATAGCAATTGAATATCTTAGATGAAAATGGTGTAGTACAATCAAAAGAAATTACATTCAATGAACATTGTTAGCTGGTTCTATTACAATGTTAGTTAAACATTATTGGCCCATTATTGGCACATATTTGGCCCCTTTTTTATATTTAATAAAAGTCTTTTGTGTCAGCAGAATTCGTCTGTAAAGTTTCAGCTCAAAATACCCATCAGATTATTAATTATAGCTGTTTAAAGTTTTTGCTGTTTTTGGTACTGGGCCTTTAAGGATAGTCCTCCCCACCCACCGTTCCCACGTGCCCGTCAGCGTGCCTCAATCTCTGCCCTCGGCTGCATCAGACAGACAGACATAACAGGAACAGATGTAAAGGAAGCAGATCTCACTACGTTTGTGAGAAATACAACAGTAAGAATGTTACCAATGACTGTTTGATGTGTTTGTTGAGGAGTTGCAACGATGCACACACATGCACACACACACACACACACACACACACACACACACACACACACACACATACACACAGACAGACAGACAGCGCACGTGTTGAGCTTTGCACTGCTTTTGCAAGCAAATGTGAAAGGATACAGGTTAATATCCTCTGCTGTATGGATATCTGTTATGTTAATGTACAAAATAAACCTGATTTAATGTCAACAAACCGAGATTGAAACGTATTTTTTTGCTGACACACAGCTGTGGTGATGAAGTAAAGCTGAAGTGAAGAATTGCTGTAGTTCATTACAAACATGGACTGTTTTAAACGTGTTGAACTAGTGAAACTCACTCTTGATTACATTTTATGATGATTGATGACCTTCGCGAACTGAACAGACCTTTTATTCCCGGTTGCTTTGCGCACGTCCTGTCTTGTTGATAT
>CAIGQQ010002480.1:1829104-1852071 GCA_903798035.1 Danio albolineatus
GCATCAGTGCAGGTCAGAGAGGTGTGCGTTTTGCTAGCTGTTAGCCAGCAGAGAGTGGAATTATACTGTACAACATACAGATAATGGATCAAACACGGTTGTAGCTGATAGTATATAACAAGGTTGTAGTTTAGACTGATTTAATCCTTTTTGGATGTAGCTTAAAAGGTTTGTTAATCCACAAAACGTTGTCATTAACTTGATCTCATGTTCAGTGGTTGCGTTTCAGTTTCTGCTGGCCATACATACAGTATTATACCTGCATTAAACCTACTGTAAGCACTTTAATATAAAATAATGTCTTTGTTAAAACACCATCTTGTAAGGATTGAATATGCCTGTTTCTTTTGATTTTCATAACAGTTTGACCGTTTACCACTAAGTAATTGATGCAATAAACTACTATTGTGCTTACTCCACACAGAAAAGCAAAAAATTGCTTTACAACGATGGATGTATGAATACATATATTCGATCTTGTAAAGTATGAATTATGATTTCTATGTTGTTTAAATATTAATCAAAAACACATGTAGGTAAAAACGACACTAAATACAGTATAATCTAACGATCTATTCAGAGTTACTAGTATGGACCTCAAACCTAGCAATGTTTAGGTCTGTTCTCTGAAAAAAAATCAGGATGATCTTTAGCAAATATCGCCAATATATATTTTTGACTGAAATCTAAATGCTTGTTAAAGCATATAGCTGCTATAATCTGTCATAAATCAGGTTTCTGACCAGGAGTGCATTTCCTAAACAACGACATAACTCATGGCTGAACTATCATAGTACGATGCGTTGTTCATCGGCCTATGTTCCCTTTACAAATACTATTGAGAATATTCCCTATGCTAAAACATAACAACCACTTAGTTAACACATATTCTAATCTGGTGTATAAGCCATATAAATTATTAATGTTTGTAATTTTCAGTAGATTATTTATTAAGAAAAGGAAAAAGTATATTATTACTTATCTCTGCGATGGACGTCCAGCGTTCTTCAGCCTCCGGCGCCTAGACTGCAGCTCTGTACAAGACGTCTGGCCATAGGAGAAATGGTCGTGCCCAACTGAGCCTGGTTTCTCTCGAGGTTTTTTTAATTCTTCACTTTTGCCAATTGGTGAAGTTTTTTCCTCACCGATGTTGCCACTGGCTTGCATGGTTTGGGACCTGTAGAGCTGCGCAGCGATGGATTAATCTTCAGTGTTTGGACTCTCAGCAGTGATTATTAAACCATGCATTGATTGATGCATATATATATATATAGTTTTTTTTTACCATTTAGCTGTCATTTTGGCCAGGTCTCTTTTGTAAAAGGCATTTTAAATCTCAATGAGACTTCCTGGTTAAATGAATGAATGATCTGAAACAAACAAACAAATACAAAAAATATCTAGAGTTTCTGGCTGTGGTCTATTTTGAGTTTTCCTCCATGCTCCATTCCTTTCAAACACTTCACCATACATTGACCAAATATCTGATTTACACAAGTCTGGTTGTTTTTCATGTTTGTTTACAATAGTAGGATAGAATATGGAACATTCTTAATAATAATACATGCTTTTTTGCCACATCTCATATATATAGTGTGTATGCACGTAAAACAATATTATTTGTATAAAAACATTTAATGCACATATTCTCTAAATCAGTTACTCCAGATTTTTAAGAAAGTCATTAAAGATGTTTTACAACTTCTAAATGAATGATTCAGAGCACATATGAAACTTTAAACTGGCATTACAGTAAACAAAATTTCATTATGTCATGATTCTTTCAAAATGAAACTCACTAAGCGATCTTAGTGTACCTATGAATCATGTGAATTCACAGTTTACTTACTGACTCTGCAATCAACCACACAGCTGAGAGATAATCTTGTTTAATATAAAATTGTAATTTTAAATAGTAAATGTGCATTTCTTTGTTTATGTTTTCAAAAGTGTAATGTATATGATATATAAGTCTGGATTATTGTTATATCAAGTTAATAATCTATAAAAATCAACAGAAATATAACAACAAAAAGTAGAAAACAGAAATGAAGACAAAAAATATCCAACAATGTGATCTAAACAACAACAAAAAAAACTGCTGGTATTAATAAAAATCAACCCCAGTGACATAAAAGTGCCAGCAGTTGAAGAAACACACAGTAATAACTTTTCCCTTATTACTTTCGATAATAAGATTTCCCAATATGGGAAACAACACAATTCAATCTCTATGACTACAGTGTTTGCGTTTTTATATTGCCTTTTCAATAAGGGAGATGTGTTCATCTCATCTATTGTCTCAGAGATGTTATTCTTTCTTGTTTAATACCACAGTAAAAACTGTAGTCAATTAAACAGCATTAAATAAATACTTTGCACTAAAGAACATCTAATTATTAAGCCTATTAGTGGGAGTATTCAAATAAACATGGTAAGTGCTGTGTGGTTTTGATTTGATGTTTCCTGCATGTATGAAAAAACCAACTGCAGTTGCACTGTGCGAAGGATAAAACCGCTCCTGGCAATCATGCAAATATATCAAGCATGCAATTTCAATCAAGTTTTGAATGTGATTGCCTACATTACATGCAACAGGTGACACCATCCATTTGACACCTTGTTACTCAAGTGCACCATTTGATTTTTACATTTTATTTGGTCTCCTGGTTTATAAAAGCTCACAGACATTCAGAGCAAGACATGAAATGTTTGCTGTGTCCTGTTAAAAAGACCTGGAAAGATGCCAAAAAGCTTTGCTGTGCTTTGCTGTGTATATATCAATTTTATGGCAAATTATAATAAAAATCTTTTTTTCTCTCTCTCAGATCAAGTCTTTTCTTCTGACCTTCCGTAATAGAGTGCAACAGTTTTGAAACTAAAAACTTCATTTATTTTCTCCAGGGAAATATTTTTTTAATAACAATAACTGATGCATTTAAAAACAGACATGCTGTGAGCTCCATGCTGTAAGGATTTTTAATTCTATATCTTTTTGTTCAGAAACAATTATGTTTAATAGCAAAATTTGTGTAGAAAATCAGCATTATACATGATAAAGAGAAAAAAATAGTTTTATGAAAATGTTTCAGTCCTCAAAACTTCCCAATTGCAATGTCGAGGTCTTATTAAATGATCGTCTATCTAGTGTCAACTACCAGTTAAACCATTCCTGATTCACTGCTCGTCCTGCTGTGTAAAGCTAATAATTTACTAATGAAGCTGAAGAATTCCCCGGCCTGCCATTTGTTTAGCCTTTTGCTAGCATTTTACCATGAAGTTCACATCTATTATGCATTGCAGGTGCATGCATTATACATAGGCTAATAGGGCACTGAAAACTGTTATAAGATCAGCACCTGCAGAGTTGTAATTTGAAGACAAAACAGATTTCTTTTGGTGTGCTGATTTTGTACTGAGCAGCCAAATGTTTATATCATGCATTTACATACACAGAAAGTCATAAATATATATATACAGCCATTGCTGTGTTGGGAAATAAACTTCACCATTTTACTGAATAATATTATTCACTTGGGGTGTGTTTAAAGTCAGGTTAATTGTATAACTTGGAAAGTTTGGTGATTAATATATAACTGAACTGGACGCTCAGCTGTAATGATTCTATTTGACACATAAGATAACATGAAATAATTATGTCATACTTGATTTTGGCTGCTATTCTCTATATTCTCATTTATTTGGAAGATGAAACAGCAGAAGTCTTCAACAAATTGGCTACAATTTTCATGGACCGGATTTAGATTGGATTCAAGAGGGCTCTTCTGAAAGTCAGGAGATTACTAATAGGGCTCAACAGAGCAGCTGCTATAGAAAAAAACTGACATAATTTGGTAAAATGATGGACAAATGATGAACATGAGCAATGTTCCTTTTTTCCAATAATTTGGCAAATTTTAATCAGGGGTTTTGTGAAGGAAGCTGCACAAAGCTCCAGCTGTAAAATGAAGTGATTGCCATAATTCTGAGGGTTAACATCAATAGCCGTCTCATTATGTATACCGCAAAGATAAATCGTGACCAGCAATAATCCACTGTTGGCTGTGGTTCAAAAACGGCAGTGCAGATTACATCTCATTTGTGGTATCAAAACCATTAGTGCAAATCACTGATGGATGCTTTTATTCATTCTGATCATGTTGACTGTGCATCACATTAACATTGCTGTCTGTTGTATTAACATTATCTTATGCTTATCTTCGACAGCTAATAATAAATACAAATAAAAAAATAATAATAACAATAATAATGACATTATTAATATATATATATATCTATCACTCTAGCCCAACTCTAGCCCAACATGCCTGAATGACTACCGCCCTGTAGCACTCACACCCATCATCATGAAGTGCTTTGAGCAGCTGGTCCTGGCGCACCTGAAAGACCCATTCACTCTGGACCCACATCAGTTTGCCTACCGCGGCAACAGGAGCACAGAAGATGTAGTCTCCATAGCACTGCGCTCTGTACTCACACACCTGGACAATAAAAACAGTTATGCACGAATGCTGTTTGTTGACTTCAGCTCAGCATTCAACACTGTCAGACCCTCTAAGCTGCTGATCAAACTTAGAGAGCTGGATATCAACACGTCTCTCTGGGTTATGGACTTTCTGACTAACAGACCTCCGAATGTTAGATCAGGCCACATCTGCTCCACCACCGTCACACTCAACACTGGTGTACCTCAGGGCTGCGTGCTGAGCCCCTTACTCTACTCCCTTTTTACCATCGACCGTAGGCCCATGAACAGCTCCAACATCATCATCAAATTTGCAGATGACACCACAGTGATTGGTTTAATCAGCAACAATGATGAGACTGCCTACAGGGAGGAGATACAGCATCTGGCCACTTGGTGCACCAACAATAATCTGCTCCTTAACACCACCAAGACCAAGGAGCTCATTGTGGACTTCAGGAAGGGACGAACAGGCTCACTTGATCCCATCCACATCAATGCGATGGCCGTCGAGTCTGTCTCATCCTTCAAGTTCTTAAAGACCAACATCTCAAGGGACCTCTCCTGGACCACCAACACCTCCAGTCTGGTCAAGAAGGCTCACCAGCCCCTATTTTTCTTGAGGCAACTTAAGAAGAACCAGCTGTCATCAGCCGTCTTGGTGAACTTCTACCGCTGCACAATAGAGAGCATCCTGACCAACTGTGTTACAGTCTGGTATGGAAGCTGCTCTGTTGCTGAGCGCAAGGCCCTGCAGCAGGTGGTGAAAACTGCCCAACGCATCACAGGGACTCCACTTTCTGCTATAGAAGACATTCAGAATAAACAATCTCTGCACAGAGCACGCAGTATTCTCAAGGACCCCTCTCACCCTGCTCACAGACTGTTTTCTCTCCAGCCTTCCGGCAGGCGCTTCAGGCTTCCTCGGACAAAAACCAGCAGACTGAGGAACAGCTTTTTCCCCAGAGCTGTCTCCCTTCTGAACTCTGCCCCCCACTGACTCTTCTGACCCCCACACACACCCCCCACTCTCCTCATAACTTATACTCCTCACAGTCACTGCACTACTGAACATTTGCACATTTAAAAAATTGCACATATTCATTGCACTGATTCATTTATCTGAACTGTACATACCCTTGGTACATATACATTTGTAATTGTTTATCTATCTGCACACTTTTGATTATTAATAAGCAACCTACATTGCACTGATTCATTTATGTGAACTGTACATACTCACTGTACATATACGTTTGTAATTATGTACATACCCACTGTACATATACATTTGTAATCATGTTGCAAAAGCAGACATTCATTTATTCATTCTCCTTCATCTTGGTCCCTTATTTAGCAGGGATTACCAGAGAGGAATGAACCTCCAACTATTCCAGCATATGTTTTACACAGCGGATGCCCTTCCAGCCACAACCCAGTACTGGGAAACACCCATACACTCTCCCATTCACACATAATCGCATACGCTATGGCCAATTTAGTTAATCTAATTCACTTATAGAGCATGTCTTCGGACTGTGGGGGAAACCCAAGAGAACATGCAAACTCCACACAGAAATGCCAACTGGTCAAGCCAAGACTCAAACCATCAGTAAGGCGACAGTGCTAACCACGTCTTCCAGGCATAAACAGACATACATAATATTATGAAAGTCAATAGTTTTGACCCAGCTTATGGTAAAGAATGCTTTTTACATGTGTATTTGTTATTCTCTGCACAACAAAATGGTTATGAAATGTATAATGATTTAAACCCTCCCTTTACATACAGGTGATAATTTTTTCAGGTTTTTTTATTTAGGGCAATTTCTTTATTGACCTCTCCCTTCATTTCACTTATTAAAATCAAAGTGTTTTAGTCATAAATTTGATCTAGTCCTCTGTGCATAATTGCATGGTACATAAATCAGACACATAGCAAACATGTTTATTTTATGACCTGTGAAGGTGAGGCGAATGCTGATGAGCCATAGTGACCCACTGAAGGGCAAAGATGGCCTCAGCAGGTGGTGGATGCTTTTTGTTGTTGCTGAGTCAAATACAGTTACTTAGACTTTACAAATCCGTTCTTTTTCTAGTTATAGCTGCAGAGCTTGGGATGCATCATAGAGTAAATCAATACAAAGTTGCCTCAATCGATAAGCTATTTGGGATTAAATTCCATCAGTGTCCTCTTTCTGGAGCTGGATTGGCACAGGTTTCATGAGCCTGCCAAAAAAAACGTGTCCTCTCACAAATATTAAATGCTGGAAAGTGTGATAGCAAATGTGTTGTTGAGAGAGTGTTCTGTGCTTTTTGGCTTCTGTTTGATGTCTTTCAGTGATGTCTCAGATGGATGATGTCTTGGCATGTGGCATTAAAGCTTCAGAAATCAATTGTTAAATAACTCTAAAACTCTTTTAAATTTTATGTGAAACCCCCTGTGAAGAAAGTGCCTTCAATAGTTTGATGCTTTTCACTTGTTTAAGTGCATATACAGTAGCTAGCTTCTTAACATGACCAAACTGGTATTTAGCTGGTTTAATTGGTCAGTTTGCTTCTAAGGATGTTCACATTTGTAGTTTGATTTCCTTGATCACGACTAGAGCCATGAAAAGAGAAAGAGTTATGACTCCATTTACTCCAAGGGACCGTTTTTAAATCAATTAATTTAATTTTTAGTCAATGTAACCTGGTATTAGTAACGTAATACTAATATTTACTAGCACAGGAGTTGAATTCACTTAGAGGAGACACACAACGTCATAAGACGTTAATTTTAGGTTAGATTTAGGTCGCCAATGTATAATTACTTTTGATGTCCAACAATGACGTAAAATTATATTTTGTTGATTTTAGGTTGTGTTGGAAAGTGACTAAAATCCAACGTTGAGCCAACATCTTAAACCAACGTTAAATTTATGTCAAATACTGACATTTATTCATCAGGTTTGGCAACCAAAATAAAAAGTCTAATAGACATCATATTGGTAATCATCATGGGCGTTGCTAGGCCTATTTTAGGTGGGCTGTAGCCCCCTATATTTCTACTCAGCCCCCCTAAAACTTTTGCGATTAGCTCATGATCTGTAGACTAGGTGATCACATCTGTCCCCTTTCAATTTGACTTGAAAACGGCGGCAGAATTCGGCTTCCCCCCGTCTTTTGTTTTTCATTTGATCAGCACATCACAGCCGTGGTAGATAGCGAGAGAACGAGGTGTGTTTATTGATAAGTTGTTATAATATCTGCTTATTTGCAGTTCTTTGATAAAGAAAACTTTATATCACCTCTATCGCATTGTCAGGGAGGAGCAGTCAGTTTTTCTCGGTGTTCGCCTAATCACCAAATGAATTTTCAGTACTTCAGTTGTATTGCTGAAGTATTACCCCGATATATTGTATTGCTCTTTTCATAACTAACTACAGAAATACATCTACAATACTGTAGTACATAAAATAATGTGCACTTTTATTACTTATGTAGCTAAGTGCAATAAATTATATATCACTATACTGCCCCTATATTTAAAGTTACTTCACTTGTACTACAGATTTTACTGCTGTTGAACTTTATTACATTGTAGTTGAACTGTGTTTATACCTCATTATACTGTAATTTTGCAGCTGCATTAATTTTTGCCACAGTTATCCTTATATATAGACTACTGCCATTGTACTGTTCAGTTCACTGCAGTTGTTTTTTATGATTCATTTTTTGCAAATAAACTCTTAAAATTCTCAATCATTTACTCACACTTGGTCACCATATTTGGACAATATAAACCTTGCTCTATGTGACATTTTGAAACTTGGCATAATATAATATCCGTATGGACATTCATTCATGTGTGTTCTGTTCTTCTCACTCTTCCCGCCATATGCTATTATTTGTAACATAATAGCTTATGGGTTTGGCCATATGTATATTTTTGTATATTCAGTTATGTTTTGTTTCAGGCATTTTATGTTGTGTTTGTATTTTTGTTTTGTGTATGTCTAAAAAGTAAAAAACTAATAAAAACTAAAAAAAAAAAAATTCTCAAAAGAAAATGACCAAAAACATCCTTAAAAATGTACAAAATATTCTTGAAAGATGTTGAAGACCAAACCCCTTGGAATACAAAAGCAGTACAGTTCTTACCACACTATTAGCATATTAGACTCCAGCAGCACAAGTGCAGTAAAAACAGAGTTTACTCATTTTTACTCCAGTTTAGTGCAACTTATACTGCTGTTGAACTTTATTGTATCGTTTTTGAACTGTTTATAATTCATTGCATTGCAATTTTGCAAATGTGCTTAATTTTACTGCAGTTATAAATGTATTTAATAGCTCTTAATGAGTTCTCAACCTAGAAGAACACCAAAGCATGTACTGTATGCAGATATGCCATGTTCAGCCCAATTGTCAGGTGTTTGTGAAGAGCACTGTCACTTCACAGCAAGAAGGTCGCTGGCTGTGGCTCTTGGCATTTCTGTGTAGTATTTGCATGTACTCTAAGTGCTTTGGTTTCTCCCACAGTCCAAAGAAATGCCGTACAGGTGAACTGAATAAACTAAACTGGCTGTAACGTATGAGTGCGTGTGTAAATGCAAGTGTGTATGGGTGTTTCCCAGTAATGGGTTATGGCTGGAAGGGCATCCACTGTGTAAAACATATGCTTTAATAGTTGGCGTTCATTCCGCTGTAGCAACCCCTGTTGAATAAGGGATTAAGCGAAATGAATGAATGATTGAATGAATGAATTAGTCAAGTGTTTGCAAATTGAACTGAATCCAAAACGAGGGACAGTAAAATAAGCTTTTTTATTTCCTTAAACTTTTAAGTAGGTGGCACGGTGATGCAGTGGGTAGTGCTGTCGCCTCACAGCAAGAAGGTTTACTGGATCGAGACCTGGCTGGGTCAGTTGGCATTTCTGTGTGGAGTTTGCATGTTCACATGAGTTTCCTCCAGGTGCACCAGTTTCCCCCACAAGTCCAACGACAAAAGCTATAAGTAAATTGGGCAAGCTAAATTGTCCATAGCGTATGTGTGTACGTTCTGGTCCTCCAGGTTATGGGTTGAGCATTGGGATAACGACACACCACATAAAATTAAATGTTATCAAACACCAACATGGTGCGGCTACTTTGATATAAACGGCCCTGGGAGTTAGTAAGTAAACTTTTAAGTCTCATTTGGTAGTTGATTCATTGATAGTGTGGCTATATATGATACAGACTGCCAAACAAAAATGATGTAGACAATATTCCATAATATCCCATGTGAAATGATCCAATAATTGTTAAAGACAAATGCAATACCTTATCTGTAGCTAACATTAAACATCACTTTGTGATTCAGACAGCTTAGTCAACAAAAACACAGTGCTTGGCTTGGATCCAGCCCATTTGTATTTGAGCTGATTTTTAAAGCTTTTCAGTCTACATGTTTGTACTGGTACCTGAAAAACCATACTAATATATTATGAGAAACACTCTTTTGAATCTTTTGGCAGCCAAGTCGCCTCATTATTGTACAATTTATGAAACAAAAAAGCTTTACACACCCCTGTTGTCTCTAGACTTCAGTGTTGCAAACAAATTGCTTCAGTTTTTTGGACATATTTCTCTTTGCTGTTTTTTTTTATTACTTCTCTGTTGGCTGTGATTTTGTGAAATTCAAATTTCTGTGAAATTACCCCATCTCTAAGAATGAAATGGGTTCTGCATTTGTTTTGTCTTGTTCTTCTCTTCATGTGTGTGAATTGAAGTGCTTCGCGAAAAAAGACCACAGTAAAAAAGACAAACTACCTTCTGCAAACCACTTACGGTAATTTGCAATTCAAATTCTTTTGAGTTTTTTTCTTTTGTTTGTCTGTCAATTAAAGTGCATTGCTTAATTACTAAGTCATTCAATTTCCTTAGAGTTTTGTTCAATCTTCACTTTAAAAAAATAAAAGAAGACAACACAATCAGTTCTTTAATTATTTTTTATTTACCATCCATTTGTTTTTTTCTTTTCACTTGTAGACTGAATTTAAGTGTTATTTCTTTTTAGTTTATATCTGTGAATTGCATTGCTAAAACAATGGAAAAGGACAGCAAAATCATATTTTGACAGCAAAATATGCCATTTAATTTTTTATTGTCTTGATTTTTTTGCATAATTTTGTTTTGAATTTTCATTCTCTTCATCCTTGAATTGAAAGATGTAAGCCTTGTTATCTGAAAGCTGGATCAGTAATGTTATATTGTTGCAACATATTGGGGAGATTAATAACTGAGTTTGGATGAAAATAGGTCAATGTAAAAAAAAATCTCTGTTTTTAATAATGCTTCTTATTTAACTCTTCATTTTTGAGTTGAGGTACATCAACTCAAGATAATAGAATATAATAACACCTCCTTATGTAATAGACACAGGCACAAATTCTGAAACTACAAGCCCTCTTAGCACCACATTCAAGTGAAGGTTGACCCGATTGACTATATAAAGGTTGCTGTAAATGGGCTGATAATTAGAAATCACAATCATATCTTAATTGTGAAATATCTCTCAAAGTTGTTAACCCTCCATTAAATAACTGTAAAGCTGGCTTTTGCCTATGATAAAAAAGGGTTTTCATTTGTTTTATTCAGCAACTACATTAATTGCAAAGCAGTGTATCTCTGTGAGACTGTGCCTACAGTTTTATTTAAGACTTTTCTCTTTCTTCCCAAGGCGGCTGAGACAAATTACAGAGACCTATTAAGTGACTTCAAAAGAGATAGAATCAGCACAATCAATTTCCTCCTGTGCCTCCCCAGTAAACACATGCACTCTCTTTGACTGACAAAAATACTCTTTCCATATGCGAGCAATTTTCCAAACGACATACACTTCACTTCATTCATATTCAGCATTGTGAATGTAGGCCACGGTAGAGCTCTTTAGGAGGTGTCAGGTTTTCTGTTTACACTCATCGACAGGTTAAACAGTGCTAAACTAAGGTGGTTAGAAGAGATATGCATATGTAAAACAACTGAACACCAAATAAATATCAATAATTAAACGTAAAATAATGTTAAAGGGGTAATAAACATTTTTTAAAGGAGTTTACCAATCTGAAGGATTTGTGAGATAGAGCCTTGTAGTGTTTTATCAATACAAGGAAGACTTGTTCAGTTATTCATTCATTTTCTTTTTGGTTTAATCCATTTATTAATCAGCAGAATGAACCACCAACTTATCCAGCACGTTTTATGCAGCGGATGCCCTTCCAGCTGCAACCCATCATTGGGAAACAACTATAAACTCTCATTCTCATGCATACAGTACAGACAATTTAGCCTACCCAATTCATCTATAGCACACGTCTTTAAACTTGTGTGGGAATCCGGAGCACTCTGAGGAAATCCACGTGAACACAGAGAGAACATGCAAACTCCACACAGAAATGCCAACTGACCCAGCTGAGGCTCCAACCTCATGACCTACTTGCTGTGAGGTGACAGCATTACCCACTGTGCCACTACGCCGCACGCAAGGAAGACTTAATTGTCAAGATGAAGCTTTATTAACAAAAGACTAGTTTAGGGTAACTAACTACTACTGTAAAAGGTTCATGTTTGTAGTGCATATGATAAAATTATAAATGAGCATGATAAAGTTGAAAAGTGCAATGGTTTAATCTAAATATCTTATGCAAAGGTAAACTAGAGTCTAACAATCTGAACCTTGATCTAACTGAGATTAAGATTTTATTTTTAATTAATATTAGTAATATAGAACTAACCCCAATTAGATAAATTTTAAACTAAGATGTACACTAGGGCAAGGTTGCCGATAGGTTTGGTAACGTAGAATATATACACTTCTGCGATTGATTCTAGTGACTGATGCAAAAGTCTTCCACTAAGTGAACTGGGCTGTGTTTCAGTGGGAGGAAGGAGCTGGATTCTTTTAACAATCTTGAGCATAAAGTACTGTGGTTCCAAGCTCCTGTGACACCATAATGGGCCTTTCAGCAACATGCGGAAAATTAGATCCTTAGAGGAGAAGGTTCTGAATTTTTGTGCAGAGCAAGTATGGATGGTCTGGAACATGCAGACATGAATCTCTAAAGAGAGACTACTGAGGGAATATTTTTAATAGCCTTAAACACAAAGTATGGTAAATCCAAACTGTTGTTATATCACGAAGATCCTTTCTGGAACATACAATAAATTGGATTCTTGGAGATAAGAGTTCTGAGCAATCTGGACAACTGGGAACATGCAAAAGTGGATCTCCGAAGATAAGTTTCTCAAGTGGAAGTTCTTCATGAAGAGAGGCATTAGCTTGTGTTCATTGGTCTTGTTGCTGTTCCAAACTTCCCAAAATCACTTCATGCAGTCTTCCTAATTTCTCTTTGCCTGCAGTATTGTGTGCCACCCTACGCACTTCCTACTTGACAAAGATACAATAGCATTCATATGGCCCCGGTGTCTGCCTATGCATACACTGTGCAAGGCTATGGAAGACAAGGAGCAGGTATTGTTAGTTGTGCTGTACTAACCACCCAGACCTGGTTCCCAGAACTCTTCATGATAGCCCATCCATGGTGGCTCACCCTCAACAAGGACATTTCTTACAAATAATGTACAATTTGGATGCAATGGACAAGTAAGACACTATCCCTCAGGCTACAGCTCTATAAGATGAGCCTATGCCCTGAAGTGGAGTCACAAACACAACACTGATGATTCCAGATCTCCATCTTTCTTTAAAAGATGTTTATTGGAGTTTGTCAACCTCCAAACTGAAGGGTGCCATTGCTGCTCACAATAACACAGATGACCACATGTCACTTGGAAACATGACCTGATTAACAAGGGGTTGTTAAACCCTCCTAGGTTGCCATTCTTACCCTTTAAACTGCTATCCTGTCCCTTAAGACGGTATATGTTTACCTTCATCAGACATCATTCTGAGACTGCCTCCTAATAGAGGTTGGCTCACTGGATAGCGAATGTCAGTGCATTGACACTGAGTTCCTCTAGCAATCTTGGCGGTCTGATTCGACAGAGGAGTCAGACACCAGACGCAGCACATGTATTAGCATGCTCTATCTGGTCAGCTCCAGTTCTGTCCATATGTGCAACTCCATGCACTGTAAAACCATATGTCAATTTTAGATGTTTACATCTTTAGAAGTACTTGTCAGTATCTGTAGACATATTTATTTAACCAGGAATGTCCCAATCGAGGTAAGATATCTATTCTACCAGGGAACCAAATTCATAACTTGGTTCAGCAGTTGTGGTGCTTCCCAGACCCCTTATGTCATCAAAACATAATTTGTAAAAACCATCTGAAGAAGAAAGTCTCAGTTAAGTATATAATCCTTGTACCCTGATGGACAGAATGAAGATGTCTCAATAACCACAACCCTGAACTTCCAGCTGAATGATGAATGCTGTTTCCCACCCACCAAGGCCTTACAGGATACATTTCATTTCTAATTCCAAATGCATACCTAGAATGAACTGGCAGCCATCTCCTTATTTTAAAGGTGGCCAAGTACACTCTGTCCATCGCCTGCTGCATCTGGTAGAGTGTAAGATCACAAAATACAAACTTCCCAAGCCTGAATGTGCAGCCTTGATCTAAATATATAAGAAAATACAGGTTTCATGTATGTAGACTATAACAGCATGAGCTATGGCCACATAACTGATCAGTCCAACACAGATCTTGGACACAATGGTTAACCTTTTGTTGACTGTACAGATAAATACCATTTTCCAGGTTGCAGATTAAACCAGACTATTCTATAGCCACATTATTGATCAGTCCTGCAACACTACACCTAACGTTCCGGGGCTGAATATTTAACCTCACCACCTGACATTGTCTGGCATTGTCCTCTGGAGTCACAATCTTTGGAGCAAGGGACAAGCAGCTTGGTGTAGGGTTTCAATAGTGATACATAAAAAGATGCAATGTGTTACTGTGCCATGCGGTGCAGTTTTTAGATGGGCTATTTATATTGATAGATGATATTGAAGAGGGTGGAGGTGTGGACTACCGGTATTGAAGAGCATGGCAGAAGAGGACAAGATGAGCACAATGACTGGTACTGAGGAATGTGGTTGGGGGTGGGGGGGTGGGTGTTGACTGGTATTGAACAGAGTGGTGGGAGGGGCTGGTGGTTTTTGGGATTGGTGAATTGGGCGACTGGTAGTTTGAAGAAGTGTGGGCAACCATGATGTAGGGGTCGGGGTCAACAGGTATTGTATAAGTTTGGGTGTTCTCCAGCTTAAGGGGAGTTTTAGGTGAAAGTGGATAAAGATATTTCACGGTTTGTGGGCTGCCTAGTATTTACAGGACGACAAACCTTCAACCAAATTGCTCACAAAGAAGATAGATGCAGCAGGTGAGGTGAAAGGACAATTAAAGCCTTGACAGAGAGCCTCACCTATTTAATCGACATTTGCCTTGTGTGCTGGGATTGATAATTATGGGAGTTTGATGCAGATGTAGTGTGGTGGTGGATTGTTTACTGAAGACATCCTGAAATATTGGTATTCAGGATAGATTTCTGAACTCTCTGGGATTCAGGACTTTCAAACAGCAGAAATACACATCTCATTTGTGAGAAAATAGTTTAGAAGCTTTTTGATCTTAGGAAAGTTTGCATATAGTACTCCAGTTTTTTTACTGGAGGATCTCTCTGGAGCTTCACTTCACTCAAGGGGTGTGTCAGAATAATCATGGGCATCCCAAAATGACATCAATGCTGGAATCTTCCAGCACCAGAAAGGAAACATAGTCAGAGTACAGGTACTATGGATTACTATTACTATGGACTTTGAGGGTAGTTGAAGAGTTACAGTAGCCTCCCTTTCTCAGAGGATTTCCAACAGTATGTCATGTGAGAAAATGTTTTGCACTTATACACAATAACTGATCACAGCATTACCCAATGTCATAATGGGTGAAAAATGTCTGACTGTGTTTGTGTCAAAGCAATTAATTTAAAGACATTGTTTACCAATTATTTGGGATTATTTGCTTTTTGCTGCTGTCTTTTAATGTAGAAAAAGGCGGTTCTGCTGCCTTTTAAACCATACATCACATTTTTATTTCCCAAAATCAGAAAAATTACTAACAACTAGGATGAACAACGAAAAGTCATTGTAATTCAAGTCATTTTAGGATTAGCCACTGCATAATACACATACAAATTTCTTTATTTGATTAGTGTCTGATGTGTTTTTATAAATTGTGTCTATTTTCATATGAATGAAATTCTCTGTAACACAGTGTTGTAAATTAATACTAGGAAATAAGTTGAAAGAGGAAAATTGCATTGGTAAATAAATAAATAAATAAATAACAAATACATATGGGCGCCACGGTGGTGTAGTGAGTAGCATGTTCGCCTCACAGCAAGAAGGTCGCTGGTTCGAGCCCCAGCTGGGTCAGGTGGCATTTCTGTGTGCAGTTTGCATGTTCTCCCTGTGGTTGCGTGGGTTTCCTCCGGGTGCTCTGGTTTCCCCCACAAGTCCAAAGACATGTGGTATAGGTGAATTGGGTAGGCTAAATTGTCAGTAGTGTATGAGTGTGAATGTGTGTGTGTGGATGTTTCCCAGAGATGGGTTGCGGCTGGAAGGGCATCCGCTGCGTAAAAATATGCTGAATAAGTTGGCGGTTGATTCCGCTGTGGCGACCCCGGATTAATAAAGGGACTAAGCCGACAAGAAAATGAATGAATGAATAACAAATACACAGCATGTACTGTGGACTGTTATGTCACATTTTATTACTACATTCAAAAGTAATGAAAATACAAGTGCATAGCATAACAGTGTTTTTAATTACATATTATAAATGACAGTTCTGTGAATACAAAATCATCCAAAAAATAATTTAAGGATATAACAGAACAACACTTAAAGATAATAATGAAATAATTAAATCATGATGACATATAATAATATTAATAATCACAATTGTAAATATAAATAAACTGCATTGAAACTAATTCATCAAGATTTAGTTCCATAAAAAAACTTTTCACAAAACCTTAAAAAGTGTCCCACTGTGTTTTTTAATTGTTCTTTTTTGTCAATAAGGCCTCAAATAAAATAAAAAAAGTTGACAAAGATTTGGTACACGACATAATCTTTCTAAACCCCCTCCTTTCCATGAAACTTTTATGCTCTGACCGGTCAGATAGCAGAGTATGCTGGTATTACAGTGTGTGTCAGAAAGTAAATGCCTACTGTATGAATTCCAGGTCTGGAGGCTTTATCAGTCCTCAGTGACTGTAGAATAGTACCGCTGACATTGATTTTACCTCAACAATTTCAACAAAAGTACAAAAGTCGTGCTAAATTGTTTTTTAAGGAGCCAATAAATGTATTTGGAGCACACTTTCACCTTTTTCACTGACCTTATACAATAATAAACAGCCACCTGCAGCTGTGTTAAAGCTAATATTGCAAAAGCTTAATAGGGACGCTGGTTTGGTAGCACAAGAACAAAAGTGTTTGTCAAAATTAAACAATTCTGCTAACTCTGGAGGAATCACAACCGTCTACAACGTTTTTATTAAGGTCAGACTTATACATTTGTTTACATTTCTGTCCATTGTTGTGTCCCTGTTTAGCATTTATCATTTTATTAAGTTTCTTTAAATCACTTATGGTCCCTCACCAGTTTGTGTGCTTCTGCAGCATGGAAACTTCCCCTGCCGTACTATTCAACAATTTCAATTTAACTGTGTAACTTTTGATTTTGTACATTATAACAGAGTGTTTTTTTTTGTTTGTTTTGTTTTTTAGATTTAGTCAGCTACAAAGGCTATTTGCACTCTAACATCTATTATAAAAAGTACAAACAGCATTTACCTTGTGGAAAAAGTCTAGTCTCACGTATTCTAAATAGCATTGCTATTCTCACTCAGTGTAAATAGTACATTAACATTTTCACTTAGTGTAAATAGCATCTATTTAATCTTAGTTGAGTGTGTATGTACTGTAGGCGTATAGTATACTCTATTTTGTATGTTTAACTAGCTACATACACAACGTACATGTTTCTGCTAATGCCTTTAAATGATTGTGTTGAATTAAAACTAATGGGCACTGTTCTGCTTCCACTGAATAGTCAGAGATAATGGTAGCAGCTTTCAGCCACTTTAGCCATTCACTGTCAACAAGCATATTCAGAAATGTGATTTAAAAACATTCAGAAAATATTTTAGATTTTTCTTTTTTATTTATTCATTTATTTATTTTTGTTTGTTTTTTAAGTGCACAAAATTGTTCTTGGAGCTTCATATGTCTACAATTAAAACACTGCAGTTACATGTTTTGACAGTTCTCGATTGGTTCCATTTTTGGATTTTGACCCTTTTTTGTCAATGAAAGACAAGAAATCTCTCTCATTTCACCTAAAATATCCTAATTTGTGTTCAAATGATGAACAAATGTCTCAGGGAATTGAAATCACATAAGTAATTAATACCAGAATTACTATTTTTGATCTACTCTTTTAATTCCTTCGTAAATGTATCACCTTCCAAATTCGGTTGTACCAATGTTTCACCTCATAAAATGCATGACCTTCAAATCTCTTTTGAATATCTATTAAAAGAAATCTTCTCTAGCCAGCGTTTGAGAATATTGTCCACAAAGTGTCTGAGCTTCTTGATGACTCATGGAGCATGAACCTACTGTACCTTTCTTCACAGCGAGATATTCAGCGGACAATTCCATCTTTTATTCAACAAGCCGCAAAGGACACTCACTCTCCCCATGTCATTCTCCCGAAACAAACTGGGGTCATTTCCGCAGCTCACCCCCACATGCTGGGCTCTTGGGAGGTTCAGCACATTTGTTTTTGAGGTCAGTCGAGAGCCTATAAGAGAGATGCAGGCTTTTATGTTCGGATTTTTCCCTGACTTCAGCTTTTATTACAGAGGTTGACACACAACCACACACACACTGAATTTCAAATAACACTATCAAAGCAGGAGAAGCTGAGGAAACAATATAAGAAACAGAACAGTGTAAAAATAATGATACAAATGATCATATTTGATATAAATTAATATATATGCTGAAAATAAAAATAATAAGGAAGAAAAAAAGCCTTTTGCTTTCTCTCCTGTATGCACATTCACACTTCCCAGTCACTTCCAGCGGTTGTACTATAGATGGCGGTCTCCATGGCAACCAACCCCAATTTTCTGACAAGCATGAAGGGCATAATAAAGAGTTTTTTTTTCCTCTCTAAAGGCTGTCAAAATTAGCTTTTTCCTCTGTCGATTTATGCAAGTAGCATTGCTGTGACAACTAAAAAGATGTGAATGTTGCATCAGACAAAACAATAATCAAAGATCTGTTAATAAAACTACTGTATATTCTCTCTCCTAAGTGACAGAATCCTATAAAGCATAGGATCGCTTGATCATTCTTGTCAAATAAATTGCTAAACATCATAAAATCAAGTCTCAGCATAAATCTCTGGTAAATAAAATATGTTACAAAAGCATCTTCTGGCATATCGTCTAGTAAATCTTCTCATTGAACTAGGCCACTGTTATCAGATAAATGTCTCGAACGTTAATGACATTTTGAATATAAAAATCCTCTCCCTTGAAGTGCACCCAATTAATCAGAGTGAATATGTGAACACATTAGCACAATTAGTTTTAATTTGTGTAATAAATGTCACTTTGTTAAACTGCAGTGTTAAAGTTTAAATGTAAAACTGTAATTTGATGGTGCATTTTGAACATTCTGATTAAAGAAAAGGTAATGCTGCATCTATATTTCATCTATTATAACTGTCATTAGAGTATTACCCTCTGTAACCCAACCTTGGGTCAAATACGGACAAACTCATCAATTGGGTTAAAAATGTGATTTAAATTTAAAGTGCACCTATGATGAAAATCATCTCTTGTAAGCTGTTTGGACAGAACTGTGTGCAGGTAGTGTGTCCACAGTCATATTAAAGTGATATAAACACATTAAGTGTCTTCTTTTTAATTCCTGACCTGAAATCCCTCACATTTTGAGGCCCACTATAACGTGAGGTAAAAGTGCGGTTTTCCTACCAACGGAATTGATTGACAGCTGTGTATTAATATGTCTCCGTAATAATGTGTATAATCATATAAACAAGACAGGGCGTGCGCAAAGCAACTCGGATTAAAAGATTCATTGAGCTCGCTGTGATCATCAATCATCATCAAATGTGATAAAGAATGAGTTTCACAAGTTTAACACAGCGCATGTTTATAATGAATTACAGCGATTTCACTGTCTTTATCAGCACAGCTGCGTGTCAGTTTGAATATTGTAATGACATTGTGTGTCACTCATCCTCACAGAAAGGCTTGAATTAACTTTACAACAAATACATCAAATAATCATTGGTAAAGTTCTTACTGTAGTATTTCTCACAAACGCTACGTGAGATCTGCTTCCTTCATGTCTGTCACTGTGCTGTTTATCTGACGCAGCTGGAGATTGAGGCACACTCTGACAGGTATGTGGGAACGGTGGGCAGGGAGAACTAGCATTAAAGGCATAGGCAACAAAAACAGCTAAAATGTGCTCAGAGCTGAAAATTCCAATATTAAGGAAGGTATAATAAATAATCTAATTGCTGTTTTGAATTGAAATTTTACAGACACATTCTGTGGACACAAATGACTTATCTTAAATTTTGAAAAGGGGGTAAAATAGGTGCCCTTTAAATGAAAAATTGAAAAACAAGATTGCGACCCTTTATATCAGCTATTTTCTTATCATGGTGGTCACTCAATATATATTCTACTGACTGACTGTACTAACCATCATATGAGAGTTAGTATATATGTAATTATGAAAAAAGTGAAACCATTTTAGTCAAATGTGTCAAAGCAGAGACTGAGGTCAGATTCCATAATGTAATTTGAAACCACAATTAAACAACGTGAACCAAACTTTCTGTTGAAACGATCCGATTTCAGTAAATAAAACATTATTTTCACCAACCTGACACTTAGACCAATAACATATATTTTTAAGGGTTTGATAAGCAAAACAGGTTTCTACTTGACTATACGGTTACGCAAAGCAAACATACTGTATTTATCAATCAGCAAGGATATAGTATTTAACAGAAATATATGCAGCTGAGATCAAAAGTATTAGTCCTCCTGTGAATCCTGTCAATCTTTTCCCAAACAATGTTTAACAAAGCAAGGGATTTTTCACAGCATTTCCTATCATATTTTTTTCCGTTCTGGAGTAAGTCCAGAATGAGAATTAAAAAAAAAAATAAATAAAAACTATTTATTTTCAAAATGTTTCTATTATGCTTAGAAATGTGTTGAAAAAAATATTTCCGTTAAACCGAAATTTAGGAAAAAATATACTGGAGGACTAATAAATCAAGAGGACTAAAAATTCTGACTTCAACTGTATATTTAACAGTGTGTCTTTGAGTATTTTTTGCAGAAATAATTTGAACATACAGTTGAAGGTAAAAAATATTTGCCCTTCTGTGAAGTTTCAGTTCAATATTTCCTTATTTATTAATATTTTTCTTCTGTACAAAAGTCTTATTCCTTTTAGTTTTACTGGATAAAAGCAGTTTTTAAATTTTATTTAAAAGTTTTTTAAGGCTGATATTAGTAGGCCCTTTTTTTTGGAATGGGTACAAAACAAATCACAGTTGTCCAATTACATTCCAATGACTTTTTGCACTTTAAACTGAATACTAAAATCTTGCAAAATAACTAGTGACATATTATGCACTGTCATCATAGCAAGGACAAAAAAATAGTTATTAGAAATTTGTTATTAACACTATTATGTAAAAAATTTTGTCTGAACATTCTCTTATATTCTCTTCATTAAACAACAGTTGGAAAATATTTGAAAAAATAATTAAAACTACACACGAGGGCTAAAAATTGTACCTTCATTTGTATTCCTCGGTTTGTAAAGTACATATTTAGTACTTTACAGTTAAATATAGCCAGATGGACAAAAAAAAAAGAATTCACAACACTCAGAACAAGTGCAAGACCAGTTCAGTATGACAGCCTATTCACTGTAGCTGTCAAACTAGCTTTGCTGTAGTGCAACAGCATACGACTGTAACACAGCATCAATTCTCTGGCGAGTCTTGTGGGGAAGGCAGTATTTAAGTCAGGTTGTTATCCAGGCATACAGCTGAGCGGTTCTACTTCCATTGGGTGGTAAGGCCTGCATCTCAAATTCTATTACGGTTACTATGAGAAAAGCGCTTCTTCAACTACCATGCTTCACATATTCTATTCCTCCCAAGGCTCTGTGTCCTACATAAGTGTATCTGTATATTACAGTTCAGTTGTATAATCATAATGCCCCCCTTCCGACACTGCCGGTGCATCCAGTACATTTTAAGACTTAGCAATTCATGAGACTGACATTTCCAGCAGTCTATAATAGAACAGAGTCAGAATTCATGTCCGTTTTGTGTTGTTATTTGTGGCTAAAGTTAACCGAGCAATTAAAATGCTTCTGCAAGAGAGGTGCACAAAGTAGGTTAATGTGATTCTGTTTGTGGATTGCAATATTTGTGCCTTCTATATGAGCAAATATTGTTGCTTGCAAACAAATAAAAGGCTCGGTGACAACACACACTCTCAAATTCTCATTAAATATACGGGAACCTGGACTTTATATAAAGCAAAGGCCTCTGAGCAGTGCATTTTTATAAGTTTGGTCTCCATTACTGTAAATCTGCTTTCATGTCTGTCAAAGGAGTGCAGCAATAACCCAGAATTGATCTCACTGAGCTGCAGTCTATTAATCTGCTCTCAAGTCACTGTCACTCAAGTTGACTCATTCTTAAAGTGACGGTTCAGTGGATAAATAAAATAAAATAAAATAAAATAAAATAAAATAAAATAAAATAAAATAAAATAAAATAAAATAAAATACAAACAAACAAACAATAAATAAATAAATAAATAAATAAATAAAATATGCAAAAAGGCTAAAAGGAAAATGATTATCTTTTCTGTTTTAATTCTTTTGAAATATTTTTTAACAGAGCAAGAGAATTTTTCACAGCATTTCCTTTCATATGTTTTCTTCTAGAGAATGTAATATGGCTGAGATGAAAACTGTTTTTTTTCCCCACAATTATTATAAGGGTCAATATTATAAGCCTGCGTAATTTTTTTTTTTTATTACATACCAAACCACTTTTGTCTAATGGATTGCCTGATTAACTTAACTTGCCTAACTAACCAAACTGACCCTTTTAACTAACCCCTGCATTTTAAGTCAAATACTACAGTCTTGAAAAAATAAATAAAATAAAATAATGAAACAAAATATTAGATATTTATTTAATGAATGTGGGCATGCTGTGACCTATACTGTATTTTGGACAATAAATAAATAATTAAATAAAATAAAAATTGAAAATTAAAAATAAAATAAAATAAAATAAAATAAAATAAAATAAAATAAAATAA
>CAIGQQ010002480.1:1876972-1889768 GCA_903798035.1 Danio albolineatus
CGTGCAAAGCGCTTGGAGTGTCCAGAAAAGTGCTATATAAATGTAAGTAAAATAATGAAGTTCGCCCTGCGCGCTTGCGGCTTCCAAAGAAACTTTTTGGTGCGTTAATCTGGTCAATACTTTCATTCAAAGTGGTAATGATTCGCACTCATCAGATAATTGCTTTCTTGTTGTTTTTATTTTTACATTCTCTAGGTGACTATGACACAAACGTTTCGGCACAATGCCTTCCTCAGTGTGTAACACAATTCTCTCCCTCCACCCCTTTTATCTCACAATCAATCACATTTAGTCATTAGACAATCACTTCATAATTAGACACACAATCTCATTTTAGTTTCATCATTTCATGATTAATATTCAACACTACTCCACAATGAAACATATTATCAATTTACCAAAGACACATCAATACAATGTGAATCCGACAACCCATAACATTAAAAAAATACATTTAACGGTCATTCAATGATTAGAGACAATCTTACCTTTACTTAGATACACTTAAGGCGCTGATCGGAAGGCGCCGAGTATGGCCGCCGCAGTACGGAGCTCCTCAGCTGCTGCAATGTTTTTGTTTGTTTTTTCTGTTTTGTGTTCATCCAACGTGATCAGTTATACCAGAGATGAGCTGCTGAACATTCTGCAGTGCACACCAATTGATCACCAGCCGGTTTTTGACTTCTCCGGCGTTTTGCAGAGCGTTGTTCTCGGCGCGGCAGCTCTACGCTACAAGACGCGCAGACGGGGGAAGCGAGCAGGCGCGCTCGTCAAAAACAGACTGCGCGGTTTCAGAATGCCGCTTCCTAGCATACATCTTGCGAATCTCCGCTCTTTTCCTAACAAAATGGAGCAATTACTTCTGCTCACACGCATAAATAAGGATTTTAACAACTCTGCTGCGCTGTGTTTCACGGAAACCTGGCTAAACGAAGCCATACCGGACAGCGCATTACAACTGCCAGACTTCCAGCTGTACAGAGCAGATCGCGACACGGAGGCAACGGGGAAAACGCGCGGTGGAGGGACATGCTTTTACATCAACAGAAGGTGGTGTACGGATGTAACTGTGTTAAAGAAGATGTGCTGTCCTGACGTGGAAGTGCTTTTCATTAACTGCAAGCCGTTCTACTCGCCGCTGGAGTTTTCCTCGTTTATTCTGACCAGTGTTTACATCCCATCGCACGCGACCGTGAGTACTGCTCTTTCACTACTGGCTGATCTAATTATAGAGACAGAACAGAAACACCCAGACTCTGTTTTCATCATTCTTGGGGACTTTAACCAAGCAAAATTCACACATGAGCTGTCTAAATTCAGACAGCACATTACATGTCCTACCAGAGACAATAACATTCTGGACCATTGCTACACAACAATAAAAGATGCATATCGCTTCGTGGCCAGAGCAGCTCTAGGACTCTCCGATCACTGCCTGGTTCATCTTATACCAACTTACAGGCAAAAACTTAAAACTACTAAGCCAGTATTAAGGACTGTTAAGAGATGGACCAACGACACAGAGCAGGCCTTACAAGCCTGTTTTGAATGCACTGACTGGAGTGTTTTTGAAGCTGCAGCCACCGACCTGGACGAGCTCACAGAGACTGTAACATCCTACATTAGTTTCTGTGAGGAGTTATGCATCCCTACCAGAACCTACTTATCATTTAACAATGATAAACCATGGTTCACACCAAAACTTAGACAGCTTCGTCAGGTCAAAGAGGATGCCTACAGGAGTGGGGACAGGATTCTCTACAATAAAATCAGGAACATTTTAACAAGAGAGATTTGTGTGGCTAAAAAAACTATGCAAAAAAGCTGGAAAAACAGTTTTCTGCTAACGACCCTGCATCAGTGTGGACTGGTCTGCGAACCATCACGAATTTCAAAACACCTCCCCCCAGTATCGATGGCAGTAAACTTCTCGCTAACGACCTGAATATGTTCTACTGCAGATTTGACACCTTCGACCAGACACCCTCTACACAGCCATCAACACCTCTACCCACCTCCAGCCACAACCGCCCTGACCATCTTTCTACACAGCCATCAACACCTACAGACATCTCCCTCTCCCCCCCTGATCTTCAGATCAGTGAGGATAATGTGCGTCAGGTCTTCAGTAAGCAGAAGAGAAGGAAAGCGCCAGGCCCAGACGGTGTCTCGCCAGCCTGTCTGAGAACCTGTGCTGACAAGCTGGCTCCCATTTTCTCGCAGATCTTCAACAGATCATTGGAACAGCGCATAGTTCCATCCTGCTTCAAACGCTCCACCATCATCCCAATCCAGAAGAAGCAAAAGATCACCGGACTCAACGACTACAGACCTGTTGCCTTAACATCTGTGGTCATGAAGTCATTTGAAAGACTGGTTCTAGCATATCTGAAGGCCATCACCGGACCTTTGCTGGACCCCCTGCAGTTTGCCTATAGAGCAAACCGGTCTGTGGATGATGCAGTCAACATGGGACTGCATTATACCCTACAACATCTAGATAAACCTGGGAACTACACAAGGATTCTGTTTGTGGACTTTAGTTCTGCCTTCAACACCATCATCCCATCACTGCTCGAGCACAAACTGACCCAGCTCTCTGTTCCTAGCTCTGTCTGTCAGTGGATCACCAGCTTTCTGACAGATAGACAACAGCTAGTCAGAATGGGCAAAATCACGTCTGACAGCCGCACCATCAGTACTGGTGCCCCCCAAGGATGTGTTCTCTCCCCACTGCTCTTCTCCCTGTACACCAACGACTGCACCGCAAAAGATCCCTCCGTCAAGCTCCTGAAGTTTGCAGATGACACTACTGTTATCGGCCTCATCCGCAACGGTGACGAGTCTGCATACAGACAGGAGGTGGAGCGGCTAGCTTTATAGTGCAGATACAACAACCTGGAGCTGAACACGCTCAAAACAGTGGAGATGATAGTGGACTTTAGGAGAAACCCTCCTGCACTCCCCCCTCTCACCATCATGAACAGCACCGTGGCTGCAGTGGAGTCATTCAGGTTCTTGGGCACCACCATCTCTCAGGATCTGAAGTGGGACACTCACATAGACTCTATTGTAAAGAAAGCCCAGCAGAGACTGTACTTCCTCCGTCAGCTGAGGAAGTTCAACCTGCCACAGGAGCTGCTCGTGCAGTTCTACTCAGCTGTCATCCAGTCCATCCTCTGCACTTCAATCACCGTCTGGTTCGCCTCAGCAGCCAAATCTGACCTCAGTAGACTACAGCGAATAGTTCGGACTGCTGAACGAATCACTGGCACTACCCTTCCTACACTTCAAGAACTGTACTCTTCCACAGTGAGTAAAAGGGCTCGCAAAATCACCCTGGACGCCTCGCACCCAGCACACTTCCTGTTTGAACTGTTACCGTCTGGCCGGTGCACACAGCACTTTATAACCTGTATATTTATAACAATCTGCACATACATTTCAACATCCAGATCTATGGACTGACTGCATCTGTTTAATGTCTATCGTCTTCTTTTTCTTATATATTTGTTTGTGTTGTCACTTGTCACTTTATTTACACTGGAAGCTTCTGTAGCCAAAGCAAATTCCTTGTGTGTGTGAAGCACACTTGGCAATAAAACTGATTCTGATTCTGATAACAAACCACATAGGAGATATTTAACCTTTACCTTCAAAAACATTTCACAGAGAAATATATGTACATCAATACAGTGAATTTCTGACAGTATACAACATTAAAAAATACAAAAATACCCTTACCTTCAGAAAACTTTATATTATAGGAAAATGACACCTAGTTTCATCGCTCACTTATGTCAATACAGTGTCATTTCGACAATTCAAAGACATTAAATAAAAAAAAAAATCAATTTTCTTCTCATTATTAGTATCCCTACAACTTTAATATCCATGATTCCTAATATTAACACACTGTTAAATAAACAGAAAGATCTAACTCCTCATTCATGCCTGTTGGTGTAAGTGATTTTAATTTATGGATCCAGAACGCTTCTCTTTGTAACAATCATTTATTTAAATTACCTCCTCTATGTGATTCAAATACTTCTTCAATTCCTATGCATTCTAGTTGTTTCACATCATGTCCAGATTCTATAAAGTGTCTTGCTACTGCCGAAGTTATGTCTTGTCGTCGTATACTTATACAACGTCGTATACTGTCGTCGATTTGTGTTCATTGATGCGCAACTTCAACTGGCGTGAGGACTTACCTATATATATTTTTTTGGCACGGAAATTTTAGCATGTAGACTATATTGCGAGTAGAGCAGGTAATATATATGTAAGGAATATAAATATATAAATGCAAGGAATTACTATTATTATTAGTTATTATATGTATTTGCTCAACGTACTCATGGGTTTTAGCTCTTTTGCTGTTGTAAATGCTTTTGAAATAACTGAAGTGATATGAAACTTGAACACAGTCAAAGCATCTGAAAACTTTAATCAGCCAATCGAAATCAAACATTTAACATCACTATAATAGGTCTATAATAATTATCACTCACATTTCCAATGCTTGTCTAGCCTTATACCAGACACTTCACGACTATGGTAAGTAACCTTGGAATATAAATATACTCAGTCTGTCATTATTTGAAAAAGACCTTTAGAAGTGCAGTGCGCACTTCTGCTAACATTTCACAAACTGTAAACATAAGTTATTTTCATATGCTGCTGTAAGCACTTCAAAAAAATCCAATATGAAGGAGAACGATGTAAACAAACCAAAAAGATATCTTTAAGCAACCCGGGGCACCTTGAACAGTCGATATTCTGATTCATTTTCAGTTTTTCACATGGCTGCTTGATTTGAGTGAGCTGAAGGCCAGGAGTGTGTAAAAACGCACCTACAGGCTGCTGTTACAGCTCCATCTGTGACCAAAAACTCATTTCTCTGTTTGTCTTCACCCTGTGTATATTTTACAGCCAGTGATTTGCGATTGGTGTTTGGTCGGGTGTTTGCATATGTTATTGATTTTCTTCTAAGCGCTCAGGGTGCTGAAAGGAATAAGTAATCGTGCAAAATTATTGCCTCCGTGGCAAGTTCAGCTTTGTTTGCGGAGGCTCCCTGGTGTGCTTTTTTAATCACACTGTGTTAATTGTAGCCCGAACTCACCAAAGCCAGCAAGACTGCTGTAGGATTACAGGAGTTTTAAGGCAAGCACAGTGTGAAGGCCTGTTTTATTCGCTCGTGGAAAAGAAAGTAAACATGAATTCACATTGGGTGAAAATCTGTCAGGTCCTCTCCACCACCCCCACACACCTATGAATACACGTCAATGCAAATAAAATGTAAGATGCTTCCTCTCTGCATCCTCAGCTCAGCTGCTGTATCTCCACAATGTTCTCTTCAATCTAAGGAGACTGCAGAAGAATGTCAGTTTGACCTTCCAGACTTGCGAGTATATTTCTGTCTTGCGCTGTGAGATGAGAAGAACCATTGCCATCCAGCTTTGCTATACAGTAGGTGTTACTAAACGCAAGATGTTCAAAATACAGTATTATATTATATTGTAAAATTATGTCAAACCAGGGTATATGCAGGAATCCTGAGGGAAATTTCAACACTTTTCTAAGACTTTTTAAAGAACTTCTCAGAATATTTTAAGACCTCGTCGCCACTTCAAGTTCTAATCAGTATCAAACCTTTAACTTTACAAACAGTTATTAATAAACAGTTGTAGTTAAATAAATGAATGGAGCCCAAATCTGCAACAGAACTTAGATAAGCTCATAAGAAACAAACCTTGAAAGAATAAATTACATGGTTGTTTTCAGTAACAGGTTTCAGCCACTGTTTAAACTCATCTTTCTCCAACCAGGAGTAACCCATTTTGTCGTCTGTTTTGGTCTATGACAGGGCTGTTCAATTAGTTTGTCATGGGGGCCAGTTTACGAACAGCAATATAAGAGCCCATATGCTGTATTTTTGCTCCTTAAGACACCCACGTTGTATTTTTCTACATTAATATGTTAATATATTGTATTTTGAAACTACATAACATCACTGCATTGTACAATGTGGCTTTTTTTTACAAACATTCAAATGTTGTAATTCAAAGCACAACAAAAGCAGTGCATTGCTCAAGTAGGCTTCTTTTACATTCATACACAATTGTTATGTTTTGAACTGCATGACAATTATGGATGCAACAATTACAGATTTTGGTTGTACGATTATGGTCTGAGGAATAAACATGGTTTAACGGTTATCACGTCTAATGTAAATTTAAGCTTTAAGTAAGTATTTAAATAAACTGCTGTTATCATCTGCATTCATACATACATAATCATTTTAATAACTTGTAATAATTCGTTTAACATATCTTTTGTTTACATTGCACTGAAAGCCACGCACTACTGCTACGGTGTGAGATGTTTTCTACTCGCTGCGTCTGGAAGGTGCAAGCGCATTGCTCCGCTTGCGCACACATATTGGCATATATTCTTGGTGTATAAGCTCAAAACTTTGAAATAGCGCACAGTTGGCATACTGTAACTTTGTTTAGTTGCAGCAGTTTCGTTTCGTAGAACATCACAAAGTCCAGAGACTGTTGTCTACATCATTATTTTACATAAAATTCACTTTAATGTGCGATAGGACTAAACATTGGTCATAAACAAACATTTTCTCAATTGAAATGAGTAGCGGCTTGGACCCAGAAACAGTATACCATAAGTCACTGATACTGATGTCATGACTTAAGCAGATTAGAGGCCGAATGAAAGTCTCCTCTTAGCAAAAATGTTGTCAAAACTTCATCTAAAGGTAAAGTGTGTGTAGAGTCAATGAAAAAAATGAATTCCTGCATCCCAATAGGCAAACAAATCTTCAAGCGCACTTGAATAAAGCTATAGGTGTAATCTGTCATATGTCCTGAAGGTAACCTCATAACTTTGTTTTCTTACAATGTTTGCAGGGCTTCTTCAGAGCACTTGTGTTACTTAATTGACGATGCTTTAGGTAAAGAGACCTTAAAGTCCCTGGTATTCGTCAAATGAAACTCTTATTTCTTTTTTCATTTCAGAGGGCAAAATAAGTTTAGAAAGTCTGAGTTACAGTATCTTGTTTGCAAACACTCCAGCACCCTTGTTCTGCAGTAGGCAGGGTCATAAATGTGTCATGATGTTCACATGAAAGAACAGTTTTATGAACATCTGGCAAACTGTACATCTGTACCAGGTCTGCTTCTCAACTCTCTAGTGTGTTCATGTGGATAGTGTTTATTGTTTTGGATTTTGTTCTCCTGTCTGATCCCACGTGGAATGAGAGACGAAAATGAAACAAAAAATGAGGGAAAATGAACAAAAAAATAAAAAATATTTTAGAACCATGCATTTAAGGTAGAGGTCTGCACTGGACTGATTATTTTGTCTCGTTCCTGTGAGGTTTTATTCCATAGCCGACCACTCCAGCCATATCTTCAGCCTTTGTTCACCCACTGCCAAATATATTTTTCTACCTGACCTAACCATTCTCGCTAAACTTAAATATGGTTTCCAAAATTTCATGTTAAATTTTTTTAATAGCAAAACAAAAAAAAGATAACAGAGAAAAGTCTAGGTTGTTCAAGGATTGTAGGCTACACGTTAGTTTTGTTTGACCCTTTGTGATAAGGCATGAGTAGAATGCCTTCTAAACCTGAGGTTCCAGTCTTGTGACTGCTAAACAGTAAAACTTTGAGGTATTATCAAATCGTGCAAAGGGCCTGATGTGGGTTCCCTAACAGTAAACTGGCTGTTTTCTAATGGAAGCTGTAGGACAGTGCATCTTCACTTTACTCTGCCATGGTAAAGTCTGTGCGAAAAAAAAAGCAGAAAGCACTGGTCATGCATTCAGTACGTGTAACGGTCGTGAGCACTGGCTGTACTGGTGCTCAATAAGAATGAGAAAATCACAGATATGCTGTTCTGAAATAACGTTGGGAACTGGGAACACTATATTGTTAGCCCTCCCGCTCTCGTTCAAATAACACCAGAGTTATGGACCGATATTACGGATTCACTTTATTCAGAAATTGATTCCTGCGCTGCAAGAAATCTGGTCAGGCCCTGCCGCTCGAACCTCTAATTTACGGGTTAATCTCCTTGTCTGAAATTGTTTCAATTTTTTTTATTATATAATCTGTCAATGTTACAATCTGCAGTTTTTTTTTTTTTTTTTTTTTTTAAAGAACAAGCTTTCTTTCTCATGGGCTAATCTTCACACTCTCACTCAGCCAAACAGCATAATGAAGACCTGAAGTGGAATCTGAATAAAGCATGTCAGTCTGTGAACGAGAATACATCTGTAAAATAAACATGTGGGAGAATGCACATGAATACATGATCACACAAAGACAGAGAAAGATCGCCTTTAGCGGCGTAGTACAACCTAGTTAACATGACTGAAACACTTAATGTGAAGGACTCGGTAACATCTCTCAGGAGAGAGAACAGCTTTCATTTTAGACTTCAGAACATGAAGTACCCTGACGGATGGATGTCTCTTGTAGAGATCAGAGCTAGACTTTCTTAGGATGGGAGAGTATAATGCACAAAGCAGCAATTCGCACAATGTAGTGGTGCTCGTTTCAAATTTGCACAATTATGAAAGTGCCCAATGGCACAAAACCGAAACCTTCTCGGCTGTCAGAAAGCGTCTCTCTGCTGATTGCCGAAGTAGAACATCACAGAGGCGAGAAGAAAAGAACAAACGACAGGGACGCTCTTATTTTCTAGGGTTCTTCAGGGAGCAGATGCAGGCAATCTCATTTAGTGTTAAACAGGAGACGAGACGTGCCTCCTCCTCCTCCTCTCTCACTCCCTTTCACTCTTTCTTTATCTCTCTCGCACATGCAAACTTGTTGGTGTCTGATCATGTGGGCTTTGCCGGAGTTGTAGAGAGCTGCCACTCATCCGGTGGCTACGAGAGTGATAAAACACTCGGTGGTAATTTCAGCGAAAAGCTTGGCAGCGCAGGGGAGGACTGTGGCTGAATACGATTGCCCCCCAGATGCCTCTTTTGGAAGATGGCAGGATAGGCAGAGCGAATAAAATGCATTGAATTTCGAGAGAGCTGGAGAGAGACTGAATTTCCACAGGTGCGGTTTGAGAGTTGGATGATATTTGGAGTGCATATTTTAAGCCAAAATTAGCATTGTGAATTTGCCAAATGAATGATTTGTTTCTAGATTAGTAATGTTTTTTGGGGGGAGGGGAAGGGGGAGGAGGCTGGATCTAGAGCTCGTCTTTCATCTTAAAATACAAAAATAGACATGCATTGCTGCTCCAATTCGGACACACACACGCAAGAGATGCTTCTCATTTCCAGCATATTATTAAGGCCATAATCAACTGGGTCTCGCGGTCCTCCCCTTGTCCCCATGTGGTTGTAATTACACTGACATGCAGACAGTGGCTGGCAAAGTGATTTTCGCTCCCTGCAGAACGAGCACCACCTCTTTAACCGTCCAGTCAGGTCGCTCAGGGAGCCACACGCAATTTCCATCCTCATTCAAATCAATCGCCGGAGCATGCTAATGGGATTTCTCATTGTTTGCTTGACTGCTCTAGTGGTAGTTCTTATTTGCAGGACGTCGCCTCATAATCACATGGCGTAATATGTAAATGTGTGTGATCATGTAATGTTACCCCAAGAGGTCACATTATTTGTATTATGCATTGCAGGAATATATGTTTCATTTATGACTGACGCGGAGGGTATGGGATTCTTGTGTTCTTTTATAGCCTTAAACTTTTGGTAATGGTCAATCTTGACAATAATTGAACACTACTGAAAGGATTCCCTAACTATGAAGGGAAAAAAACTAAACAAAAACAAATATCACATTTACAATTAAACGAATGTGTTAAAGTTAAGATAAAAATAAGAAAATGTGATAAAATGACATGTGACCAGGGTAAAAACAGACAGGAACTTTTTTTATGGAATAAGATTGGAATACATGAGGAGTTTTTTTTACAAATGGGCAAAAAAATAATAATAATTAAAACTTATCTTATGAATTTATTACAGTTTTCAGGAAACATAAAAAATAACAATATATATATATATATATAGGGGCGCCACGGTGGCCTAGTGGTCACAGCAAGAAGGTCGCTGGTTCGATCCCCGGCTGGGCCAGTTGGCATTTCTGTGTGGAGTTTGCATGTTCTCCCCGTGGTTGCGTGGGTTTCCTCCGGGTGCTCCGGTTTCCCCCACAGTCCAAAGACATGCGGTACAGGTGAATTGGGTAAGTGTATAAGCTAAATTGTCCGTAGTGTATGTGTGTGAATGACAATGTATGGATGTGTTTCCCAGAGATGGGTTGCGGCTGGAAGGGCATCCGCTGCGTAAAACAAATGCTGGCTAAGTTGGCGGTTCGTTTCGCTGTGGTGACCCCGAATTAATAAAGGGACTAAGCTGAAAAGAAAATGAATGAATGAATGAATGAATGTATATAAAGATATATATACATTAAAAGATATATATATATTAGGGGTAGCAATTTCAAATAATTTGTTCAGGTTGACCCAATTTGTTTAGGTGTAACAAGTTAAAGTAATTTCTTTAATTTTCTTATTTTTTTTGTATGTGGGAGCTCATCTAAATGGTAAAAGAGGATGGCCTTGCAGCTGCAACCCATCACTGGAAAACATCCATAAACTCTCATTCACACACATTTCTAAATTGTTTCTCATTCACACAGACAATTTGGCTAACTTAATTCACCTACATAACTTTGGACTTGTGGGGGAAACCGGAGCACCCAGAGAAAACCTACGCAACCACGGACAGAACATGCAAACTCCACACAGAAATGCCAACTGACCCAGCCGAGGCTTGAAACAGCGGCCTTCTTGCTGTGAGGCAATTGTATATAAAGTATATAAAGTATATCAAATTTAACAAATTGTATTGTCCCAGGCGCCACGGTCGGGTAGTGAGTAGCACGTTTGCCTCATAGCAAGAAAGTCTCTGGTTCAAGCCTCGGCTGGGTCAGTTGGCATTTCTGTGTGGAGTTTGCATGTTCTCCCTGTGGTTGCGTGGGTTTCCTCCGGGTGCTCCGGTTTCCCCCACAAGTCCAAAGACATGTGGTATAGGTGAATTGGGTAGGCTAAATTGTCCATAGTGTATGAATGTGAATGAATGTGTATAGATGTTTCCCAAACATGAGTTGCGGCTGGAAGGGCATCCGCTGTGTAAAACAAATGCTGGATAAGTTGGCAGTTCATTCCGCTGTGGCGACCCCAGATTAATAAAGGGACTAAGCCAACAAAAAAATGAATGAATGAATGTACTGTCCCATGTATTAATTAAAATGTAGTGTATATAATAACACTTAAATGCATAATACAATTGCATTAAACACACACTAATGATTAAAAAAAAATCCTTAACGTATACAGTATATTTTCCACAAAAAAAGGAGAACATACATAAAGAATTCATTTATGATACCGCAATATGATTTGGAATATGATCATGCAATATGATCTAACTGCTCCATTTCTCCAGAGGGTCTATGGTCTGCCCTGCATAATGTTGAAGACCCCTACTCTAATAAACATCCCACACCTTAAACATACTTGACAATTTTCAACTGTGTAACATTATAGAGTGTCAAGTTCGTTCACAAGAGACAACTTTCATCCCATTTATAGAATATCTAGAGCATGTTCAGTGGGAGAGAGGCAAGTAGGTGTTCATGGGTAGGTGGAATAAACGCCCATATCTGTTTTCCTGTTTGTACATGCAAATCCAGGCTATTTTAGAAGCTCACATAAAGCATGAAGTACTTTTCTTGAGCGAGAGATACAATAACCTAATTGTGTTTTGTGGATTAGCATGTATATTTTAAAGGAGACAGTTGTATACAAAATAATAATAAAAACAAATAATAATAAAAAAAAAACAATCTGTCATCATCAAAACCTGTCTGACTTTCATTCTTCTCATGAACAACAAAGACGATATTTTGAAAAATGTTCGAAAACTGTTATCATTGACTTCTATTGCATTTATTTTTCTTACGGAAGTCAATAATTTGGGGTTTTCACTATTCAACAGAACAAAAATACATATAAAAGTTTGAAACAACTTGAAGGTAAGTAGCAAGTACAATTTTATTTTTGGTTGAACTATACATTTAAGCCCGAACTGTTTAAAAGTATTTTACAAGCTTCTTCTCAATTGAAAATGTTTTCTGTGGGTACGAGATCGTCCCTTTTCTGTGTACCTCTGAGAATGGACTGTGATGGCCACGCATTCAGCATTCAGCATTCTGGCAGTGTTTTGCCCCAGGCAGAACACAAGGAGAGAGGTAGAGTAAACAGAACTGCAGTAAGCAACTTCACCCAGCACTGAAAATGAACCCATGCTCCCCTATTTCTGTGATTAATTTAATTCTTGCAACCATTAAAGTGACTAGAAGAGCTGAGTGACAGCTATTGCAGATGAAAAAGGCACTGAACTCTTCCTGTCCATCGCACTGGCAGTGACGTTTTCTCTCTTTGATGTGTGCTTCTCAGTGAGAATTTGCTGCAGATGCCTGTGAAGGCTGTTACTTTAAATAGCCCCTTAAAAGCTACTAGATACTTTTATCCATCAAAAATGTACAAGATATGATGTATAGTAAAGTAAAATCACTCTTGAGATGCCATTATTGTGTCAAGTGTTTCACTCCTGGAGATCAAATGGAGACTTCCTCGGATGGACAGATGGATGGATGGATGGACGGATAGATGGATGGATGGATAGATGAATGAATAGAGGGAGTGTAATGGTTCACAAAATGCATGGTTC
>CAIGQQ010002480.1:1950224-1983692 GCA_903798035.1 Danio albolineatus
ATAGATAGATAGATAGATAGATAGATAGATAGATAGATAGATAGATAATTGGAATAAAACTTGATAATTAATTAAACAATCATAAAAAGGAAATGTTATACACAGCTAGATGATAAATACTAACTCTCCTTTATTTAAAATTGATCTTTACATACTACTGCATTACATTAAAAATAAAAAAAATAAAATCAATAAAGATGTATACAATTTTGCAATCCATTACTTGACATTTTTGTAATCTACCCCATCTATCTATCCCTGTTTGTTTGTTCCTTTGACGTTATTGTGAAAATCAGTAAGCACTGTTTTCCTCAACTGTTGTATATTATTAATTTTTGTTATGTAATTAAAAAAATTCTTTAATACCACATAAAAAAGGTCACCCAGCTACCGACACCTACTGGCCACATGTATAATACCACTGTCACTGAATCGCTTCAGCAAGCGTTCCTTACTAATATGGTAAGAAAACAATACTCTTTATGAAATTTCTACGACAATTTAAGACAATATTAAAATAATGTCATGATCATGAGAATCACTGAGTTTGTCTTACCGAATGTGCTCTCGATTGCTGATTGTCGGTAATAATCGTCGGCTGCGCACTTTTACCCGATTCTTTTACCACTTTTACTACTGATAAAAAGAAAGCAATAGCACGAAAATGCAGCAAAGAATCTAACCCCAAACGTCAGCTTCTCGCTTTATTTACGCTGCCACTGTGTCCGACGACGAGACGCATTCGATGACACCCTGCTGCTGAACTTTTTAAGTTTCCCCGCGCTTGTCAATAAATATGTCAAATTTGATTTGGCCAATCAAATCAAAGAGGGCGTGTTTTACTATTCACGGAAGCCGAGCCGCGCCAGCTTCAGTTATAACGGTCAAGGTAAGCATATTTTAGGTCTGTATTTAGGACAGTAAAAATTGTATTACATTTTATAAGATCGACAGTAATATTCAGAGGTGTTAACTAATACATTCATTAATTTTATTGCTTTGAACAGAAAATGCACAATTTTCCTTGATTCGTTTTTTTTTTTTTTTTGTTATTGGTCCAGTTATAATAATAAAAGTAACGTAATAGAATGAATATAGGCTACAGTACGTTTATGAGATCTTTCCTTAGCAAATTCGACATAACATTAAAAGTGAAAGCATGTTGTGGATTAATGAATTTGATAATTAGCTGGCTGTCCATTAGTGAAATTGACGAGTCTTAAAAGTGATTTATAAACACAAAATGACAAACATTAGTTATCCGACTGAAACAGAATATAGTAACGTCAATATGGTTTCTATTTTATAGAACATTCTCATACTGTAGGTCTGGTCTGGAGCCGTTCTTAGCGTGTGGATTAGCTGTATTTTATTGTAGACAAATCCGGCTTGATCCGATACAGGATTGTTTGGTTATTTGAAGCTCGTCCAGGAATTGTTTTTAAGCAAAAAGTCTATAGGATCAAGCCTGCTGGGGAAAAGCTTATTTTATGTAAACAGGATTAGATTTTGTCATTTCAAGCAAAAAGTTTGTACCAGCCACTGATTTCTTAGGAGATGAATGTACTGTACTGAAGAAAATAATAATAGCATAACAACAATATATTTATAAAAAATAATAATAATGATAAAATATGTCTTATTATTTGTTTTTTTGTTTGTTTTAACTTTTGCTGTCACTTTGAAATAAACGTACAAAAACTACCCTTTCAAAAGTGAAACGGTACATTTTTGTACTTAGAGACTGGTTTCTTCAGTTACATATACCTTTAAGGTACCAATGTGAATATTTTAGTAACAAACACATTTATTCATTCATTCATTTTTTTCGGCTTAGTCCCTTTATTAATCTTTATTAATTAGTCGCCACAGCGGAATGAACCGTTAACTTTTCCAGCATATGTTTTACACAGCGGATGCCCTTCCAGCCGCAACCCATCTCTGGGAAACATCCAAACACACTCATTCACAATCATACACTACGGACAATTTAGCCTACCCAATTCACCTATGTCTTTGGACTTGTCGGGGAAACCGGAGCACCCGGAGGAAACCCACGCGAACATGGGGAGAACATGCAAACACCACACAGAAATGCCAACTGACCCAGCCAGGGCTCGAACCAGCGACCTTCTTGCTGTGAGGCGAACATGCTACCCACTATGCCACCATGGCGCCCTGTTACAAACACCTTTTGAAAATGTACAGCTTCTGTACTTCAATTCCAGAGAGTGTATGATAATAGACATGACCATTGTTACTCATGGGAGGGAAACATTTTTGAAGTAATATGGCATACTGTAATTTTACTGTCATGCACACGTGTAAATTTGAACACTGACAGCTTTGCTGGTGGTGCAGCCCACTTCTCAAATCTCAAAATGCTTTTTTCATGCACTAATCAGACAATAAATCAATCAATCAATCCAGTCAGTTACAGTATGCCTTACAACAGACGATTTAGAAACTTAATTGCAGTCACATATCTATTCTAAAGCTAATATTAAAGTAATTGCTAAATAAAATACTCTGGCCTGTACAACTGCTGCAAATAGTGAACAGTTATTACGTATGTTTTAACAAACTATTTTATACTTGACCATAATTATATTTTTGGTTATTTCTCTGATAATTGATTCACAAACATGTTTGAAGTATCAGTTTTCACCATTATAAGATCCGTGATCTGTCAAATCATCTCAGATCTTTTAAGTGAGATACGAAGAATGAACCTCTTTATACCAACGCTATCTCACAGCAATTCGTAACTTTTTATTTAGTGGCTAATTCGTATGAATTCGTACGATGTAATTCGTACAATTCAGTACGATTTGCACATCAACAAATGACGGTTGTGTTTAGGGGTGGGGTTGGGTGCCACGCCTCCTTTTTTAAATCGTAAATTTTCGTACGATTGAACTCGTACGAATTAGCCACTAAACTGCCAAAACATAAAATACTTACGTTTTCTCGTGAGATCAAGGTTGCTTTATACAAACATTATTTCTTTAGTTTAGTTGAATAGCCTTTATATTTTCTGTATTACCGTATTTTTGACTTTTTGACAAGAAACCTGAAGTGAACATTCAGTGTTTTGGCATCTTTTAGGTCAGAAGATATCATATATAAAGTGTAGGCATATGGACTGTTGTACATGATTCTTATAGGCTGATGAAAATTTAAGTGTAAAATTTATTTCCGGGAAAGGCACTCGACTACAGGTGTGCTTGTTCCATATCACAAATGATTCCAGCTCATTTCACAGCCTACAACAGTCAAAAATCATGTCAAAACAAAGGCTTTGGATGAAGCTAATCCCACACACAGGAGCAGTCTGAGAACATAGACCTGACAAATGTCTTGAAATACAACATCCGAACAATGTCTAATTATATGGTAATCATAGTATAAGCTGAATAATTAACAGTCCGTTAAATTATTAGAAAATGTATATTTATTCCTCCTTAATCGTTCCTTGCCAATTATTCCTTACATAATTTATATATAGATACAGTATTAAAAATAAAGTTCAGTTGATATGACAGTTTCAGGCATGTCAAAAAAGCGACTTTTTTGATTTTTGAGTTATTGTAATTTGTAAATAACATAGGATATGCTTTGACAAAGGATTTAAGTCACTTTGAGCTCTAAAACCAGTCAAAGAAGCCTAAAAACAGCTAAAATTGTATTCAAATTTATTTTTGTTAACCAATTTGTGCCACTGGTATTCTTGATTTGTCAAACCAATGTCAATTGTTTCTACTGATTTAATTGCAAATCATTAACATTCATTCATTCATTTTGACTTAGTACCTTTATTAATCTGGGGTAGAGGAATGAACCACCAACTTATCCAGCATATTTTTTACAGTTGCAACCCATCACTGGGAAACATCCAAACACACTCATTCACATTCATACACTACGCACAATTTAGCCCACCCAATTCATCTCTACCACGTCTTTGAACTTGTGGGGGAAACCGGAACACCCGGAGGAAACCCACGCGAACATGGGGAGAACATGCAAACTCCACACAGAAATGCCAACTGACCCAGCCGAGGCTCGATCCAGTGACCTTCTTGCTTTGAGGCAATTGTGCTACCCAATGGGCCACTGTGATGCCCCCAAATGTTATCAACATAACAAGGATAATTACTTTCAGAAATATAAATTCTTCTGTGTAGAGGGTTCCTACAATCTTTCACTAATAATTTGTTTTTTATGTCAAGGATTTAAATGACTGTATTTGTGATGCTTCCGTAATTTTTGACAAGGTTATATACCTTGAGGATAGGCAGCACAATGGATTATCATTTTACTTGGCCACATGGAGATTTAATAAGTGGTGATAGTCAATTTGATCAGATAGTACATTAATTCCCTGACACTTATGAGGATCCCATATATCCTGTCTTTTGCATACTCTGTCTCTTTTAGTGTCTGACTCTCTTCATTTCCCTCTCTCAGGTAATGACCAGGCATAGAACCAACCCTGGAGATGCCGAAGAGAAGAGATATTCTTGCCATCGTGTTGATTGTGTTACCATGGACCCTCCTCATCACTGTGTGGCACCAAAGTGCAATTGCTCCCCTGCTTGCCATCCGAAAGGGTACCGGCCTCTCTTAAGTACATTGATATGAGGTGTTGCCAGTTCCAATTTTATCATCAATCAAAATGTGACAAATTTCTGCACAAAGCTTAATAGGCACTCTCACAGACTAATAGACTGTAGCGAGTCTATTCATCGCCTGTGCTCATTTGAATATGGTCAGGTTAGCAAAGACATTTGCATATTGCTATTCTCGCTACGAAATTATCTTTAAAAGTGTGTTAAAGAGGCAATGCTAAACAAGATTTATTTTCCTGCCACTTGAATACAAATTTGTTTTCTCTCTATGCAGTCACGAAACCATGGGATGACCAAGTGTACTTTGTCTTTCAGCTTAGTGTGCAAGTGCTCCCAACACTATGAAAGTTGATAAAAACACATTCCACTTTTTAGCACATTTTTTTTAAATAGCCTCATTTTACAACTCTCTAGAGGTAAACAGCTTTACCTTTTTTTAATCCATTGTGTTAATCTACGGGTCTGGTGGGACTTTTAGCTTAACTTAGCATAGATCATGCCATCGGATTCAACCATTTGCATCTCACTCATACACTTACCGGCCACTTTATCAGGTACACCTGTCTAACTGCTTGTTAACGCAAATTTCTTATAGGCCAATCACATGGCAGTAACTGAATGCATTAAGGCATGTGGTCAAGATGATCTGCTGCAGTTCCAACCAAGCATCAGAATGGGGAAGAAAGGTGATTTAAGTGACTTTGAACGTAGCACGGTTGTTGGTGCCAGACAGGTTGATCTGAGTATTTCAGAAACTGCTGATCTACTGGGATTTTCACACACAACCATCTCTAGAGTTTGTAGAGAATGATCTGAAAATGAGAAAATATCCAGTGAGCGACAGTTCTGTGGGCACAAATGCCCTGTTGATGCCAGAGGTCAGAGGACCAGACTAGTGCCAGCTGATAGAAAGACAACAATAACTCAAATAACCACTCGTTACAACAAAGATATGCAGAAAAGCATCTGTGAGCGCAAAACATGTCAAACCTTGAGGCGGATGGGCTACAGCAGCAGAAGACCACACGGGGTGCCACTCCTGTCAGCCTAGAACAGAAAACTGAGGCTACAATTTGCACAGGCTCACCAAAATTGGACAATAGAAGATTGGAAAAATGTTGCCTGTTCTGATGAGTCTCGATTTCTGCTGCGTCATTCAGATAGGTAGGTAGGGTCAGAATTTGGCGTCAACACCATGAAAGCATGGATCCATCCTGCCTTGTATGAACAGTTAAGGCTGGTGGTGTTGGTGTAGTGGTGTGGAGTATATTTTCTTGGCACACTTTGAGCCCATTAGTACCAATTGAGCATTGTGTCAACTACGAGCTTTGGTTCGTATGTTGCTAGGCGACCACCAACTGGTGCACTCCCGGTATTCATTCAACTGTGTGTGTCTGAAAGGCATGAGCGCGTAAGCTTGTAAACTTGTGCGAACTCTAGAAAATATGCAATATGCGAGCGGCCCCTAAAAGGCCACCATCATTTGCAATCCCCATCAGTTGAACTTCTTGCACAGACATGGTGGATTCACCTGGTTAGTTGACAAATGGGTTGCAGATGCATTCCTTGGCAGTTCATGGGTCATTCAATGGGCCTTTTCCCCTTAGCAAAGAAACTTTTCAAAGACGCCTGATCCTTACTCATTTTGCTGCTTGTGTGTTACATTTGGGTGCACAACAGAGATGTTAGTGAGAGAATATGGTTTTTTTTTCTAATTAAAAGGTTGTTCAGATAATACGGAAATAATTATAGATTTTTTTGTGCGGCCTGGCACCAATTGATCCACAGACTAGTACCAGTCCAGGGCCCGGTGGTTGAGGACAACTGCAATACTCTACTGAAAAAAAACAGCTGAAACCAGTTGTCGACCAGCCCGGTTTTAGAGGGGTTTTGCCCATTTTCTCAGCATATTCCCACCTCCCAGCTTGACCAGCTATGCCAGGCTGGGAGGACAGCCAACACCAGCTATGTCCAGCTTAAACCACGCAGGTCAAGCTGGTTTTAGCTGGTTTTAACTGGTCATTTTTCAGCCTGACCAGCTTAGCCTAGGCTGAAAATGGCATGAAACCAGCCTGGAAATGACCAAAACCCCTCTAAAACCAGGCTGATCGACCAGCTAAAACCAGCCAGGCTGGATTAAGCTGTTTTTTTTTTCAGCAAGGTAGAGCATCTTTAGGATGTGGTGGAACGGGAGATTCGCATCATGGATGTGCAGCCGACAAATCTGCAGCAACGGCTTGATGCTTTCCTGTTAATATGGGCCAAAGTCTTTGAGGAATATCTCCAGAACCTTTTTAAATCTAAGGACTAAGGCAGTTCTGAAGGCAAAAGGGGGTCCAACTTGGTACTAGTAAGGTGTACCAAATTGACGAAAGTGACGGGTGAGTGTATAAACTATAGTTCTCGGTTTTATCAGCCTACAAAATAACATTTTATTTTCTGTCTGTCTTAATACACAATGTTTTTACAAAAGAGTCATTAGAAAAATTATCAAAACTCTTTGTTTTTGTTTTTTTTAGCAAGATGTTAATAATCTAATCTGATTTATTGATCTATGCTAAGCCAAGATGAAAGTGCTCCTGCCAGACTGGGACATTGGGTGAATGGATTAAAAAATGGTAAAAATTAACTGTTAAATTCTAGGGGAGATGTAAAATTAGTCTATTTTTTTTTAAAGTGGAGTCTTCATTTAAAAGTCTACTGACTACTTTTATTAAAATGCAGACAATTTATCCAATAAAACTCCTATCTAACGGGCATTTCTTTTGGCTGGCTCTAAGTCAAAATGAGCCATTTGTATGTCTACGGTTTATTTTAGCACCCATATTAAAACACGTATGTAAGAGCATAATTCTCATACACAAGCTATACACGTAGTCTATTATTTATGGGGCATTCAGGACAATCTAATGGCCTCCATCAATCGCTAACCACCTTTAGTTCAACCTACAGGGAGATATGAGACCTGGCATTTGAAAATCGATATATGCATGAGAATATCATCAGCTTATGGAGATGTAAAGATGTGTATTCATAGAGCTTATCATGAAGCAATTAACATGGGTATGTATGATGCCTAGGAGGCAGTGAACATCTGGACTGTTAATGGAGTTCGCTAATCTACTGCTGCTAAAATGTCTGAAGTGAGAGAAGGGCACTAATTGAACAGTGATAAAGATCTGATATGAAAGGTGCCACCATCATTTCTACCATTAATGAGCTATCCGCAGGATTGTGTTAGAACTGCCCACACCATTTTGTGGAAAATATTCTTAAAAGCAAGAAGAAACTTGGTAACACTGTAATTAATTCAGCAATATATTTCCTACGTGCTCATTTAGTCATGCTGCGGTTTAACAGAGTTGTTCAGCCAAAATTAAAATCTATTCTCTCTTCCTTGGAGGGAAAAGTGAGAGAAATATTGAAGGATATACTGACCACTGGGTCCCAAATAGCTGAAAATTTATTTTACACAAGTAATATGATCTACTAAAACAGGAAAAAGCTTACAAAATTACCTTATTTGCAGTTGGGTCTAATTCTTAAGGAATCATATTACAAAATCTTTATTGTGACCTGACCGTTGCTTTCACTGAGAGACCTTTGCTGTCAATAGATTGATGTAAAGGGTATGGGAATCCAGCTCCAGTCCCAATTAAACATCTGAAATAGCAATTCATAGTCTTTAAGAGGATTACTAGAGACCTCCAGAGCACCTTGGAGCTCATTTCTTTGCTGTGGTAAATAGCAAACTAAAAATTCTAAACAAAATTCTCAAAATAAAAGTGAATTAACTTGTCAGCATTGTTAAATGAATAATATTTACGACTTTTACTCTTTCCAATTAGCAGTATGTTTCAGTTGACTTAGCAAGGTGTCTTTTAGTGATGAAACAAAGTAGCCTATTTTGATTGCTATCATGTATACAAATGTTAATTTAAAAGTTAAATTATGATTTATTTTGAAACTTACACAGATAGGATGCCATCTTGTAGTGGTTGTACACTCATTATTATGGTGTATCGTTGGATTGATTCCAGAACGTATACACTATGTCACCACTACACCCCCTCAAATAGTGCACTATTTAAGGGTATAGAGGTAATTTTGGTCTTCAAACTAGAATCGCTCACACTCAGGCAAGTGTTTTAGGGCTGAATGGAGCTAAAATCTGTGTGAAACCGGCAGGAATGAGAAGGATTGAACAACACTTCTGGTGCTGTTTGAGGAGCAGCTACTTGTATTGTTGTCTGAAACCATAGTGGAGTGCAGACATTTTTTTCCCCACAATGCACCACAATAATTTACAATCAAAACACCCTCATTCGCTGGAGAGCATATAATGGGATCTTGAATGTATTCCGCCATTATGCCAGCAGATGACGCCCGCAGTTGAATCGTTTATCCATCAACTTTGTGATCCACTGATCCAAGTGTTCAAATTCACACATTCCCTTTACTCCTGCAAGTGGACCAACATAGGAAACAGTGAATTGGAGATGAGACATGATTAAGTGTTATTCTAAGTATTTAAACCTACTTAGTCTTTGGAGGTGTTTTTTTTCTACGAAACCTAAAGCATCCTCCCCACCCAATGTAACTCTGAAATTGACAAAAAAAAAAATCTCATGGTTTACCATCTGAAAAATTGTTATAGCTTAGATTTGCTATTTTTTTGAACATTGTGTCATGGTGACATTACTGGTGCTATTATAATTATATAGTTTGGTTATGTTTTGTTGAATATAGCAGTTAGACATTAGAATCGTTTTAATACTTTTTAAAAGTTATACCTGGATATTCTCCTAAAAATTCTTCTTTTGTACTTCAAGGAAGAAAGAAAGTCAAACAGGCTTTGAAAGACATGAAAATTAGCATTTTTGTCTGAACAGTCCCATTAAGAATTTAAAAGCAGATCATGCAGAACCTGTGCTTTATGGGTTTGAATCAGTGCCATCAACCCTTATGGAGTAATGGTATTATGATCTCACGGTTCCTGCTCTCACCCTCTCCAGTCTGTCACCATCTAGTAAAAGAGATCTTAATCATACCAGAGCGACTAACCATCCACCGGCAACGGCTAGCAGGTACTCCTCTAAGGTTTGTGGCATGCGTCAGAAATAAAAAGAGCAGCCCTGGGGTGTGCTAATGTCTTAATTCTCTTTCTCTGTCCGGGTAGATGACGCGACGGAGACTAGACACGAGACTGGCCCAGCAACGGACTCAAAAGAATACTGCTCACAGGACAAGGACATAGTAGAGGTGGTCCGTACAGAATATGTGTACACGAGACCTCCACCCTGGTCTGATGTATTGCCCACCATTCATGTCATCACCCCAACATACAGCCGTCCTGTGCAGAAAGCCGAGTTGACGCGATTGGCCAACACATTCCTCCATGTGCCCAACCTGCACTGGATCCTGGTGGAGGACTCTCAGAGGAGAACCCCTCTGGTCACGCGGCTTTTGAGGGAAACCGGGCTGAACTACACACACCTCAATGTGGAGACCCCACGGAACTACAAGCTGCGAGGTGACACGAGAGATCCCAGGATTCCACGTGGCACCATGCAGAGGAACCTGGCTCTGAGATGGCTTAGGGAGACCTTCAACTCCAACAGCACCCAGGCGGGAATCGTCTACTTTGCAGATGATGATAATACGTACAGCTTGGAGCTGTTTGAGGAGGTGAGTTCAGACAGGCATAACAGTCGTTTCCATCTGAAAGGAAGCTTAAATAGTGTATTGTAACGGTATCAGTTAATGGGTGGTGGTTAAATGACTGCACTTGTAAGGAGTCTAGATCTATTGATTTAATAATAAGCTTTGTTTGAGTGCTTTCACTGCATGATCGTTTGATTTTGAGTATTATTTTCCCACCAATTGCCTGCTGTAAAATATCCTCAAAGAATTTTAAATATCTATAGACATTTCTGTTTTAAAGATATAGCTCATCCAAAACAGAAAATTCTGATGTTTATTAACATTTTTGAAAATATTATAAAGAAATCGTCTATGTATCTACTGCCTTTGTCTATGTAATGAACGTCAATGGGACTCAAAACCAAGGTGCAAATTACAGGGGAGTTTGGCCGCTCTAATTAATGCTTGATCCTACCCTGAAGGACATAAAAACTAGATGTGTTGGAGGGTCTGCATAATTGTGTGCACTTATCTGTATCTGAAATAATAATAATAATTTAGTATAAATTTGATCCCCATAATGGATCATACCATTGTCAAATGCCAATGCATAATCACGCCCAGCAGAGATGCTGGAAAATATTCTGTTGGCGGTCTGAAACCGATATAGCCAACCGATAGGCACTTTAAGTGTTTAAAAGACAATTTTCTTGTAAATTAAGTGCTTGTATCTACATATGGCCTAAAGTGAAGTCAAATTCAACTATAGTTTGTATTTTAACAGACACCTATGGCCTGCACGTGGAAGTTCTTTTATGGTCTTTTATGATCATCTATTTATTAACAGTCGTTTCCATCTGAAAGGAAGCTTAAATAGTGTACTGTAACGGTATCAGTTAATGGGTGGTGGTTAAATGACTGCACTTGTAAGGAGTCTAGATCTATTGATTTAATAATAAGCTTTGTTTGAGTGCTTTCACTGCATGATCGTTTGATTTTGAGCATTATTTTCCCACCAATTTCCTGCTGTAAAATATCTTCAAAGAATTTTAAATATCTATAGACATTTCTGTTTTAAAGATATAGCTCATCCAAAACTGAAAATTCTGATGTTTATTAATATTTTTGAAAATATTATAAAGAGATCGTCTATTTATCTACTGCCTTTGTCTATGTAATGAATGTCAATGGGACTCAAAACCAGGGTGCAAATTACAGTGGAGTTTGACCGCTCTAATTAATGCTTGATCCTACCCTGAAGGACATAAAAACTAGATGTGTTGGAGGGTCTGCATAATTGTGTGCACTTATCTTTATCTGAAATAATAATAATAATTTAGTATAAATTTGATCCCCATAATGGATCATACCATTGTCAAATGCCAATGCATAATCACGCCCAGCAGAGATGCTGGAAAATATTCTTTTGGCGGTCTGAAACAGATAGAGCCAGCCGATAGGCACTTTAAGTGTTTAAAAGACAAATTTTCTTGTAAATTATGTGTTTGTATCTACATGTAGCCTAAAGTGAAGTCAAATTCAACTATAGTTCGTAATTTAACAGACACCTATGTCCTGCACGTGGAAGTTCTTTTATGATCATCTATTTATTATTGCACACATGCAAACTTGTCCCCATTCTTCAAAATTCAGTTTTATATTGAAATCAGGTCGTCTTAGATAATTGTTTGTTGAAACTGCCCATACAGGCACACTGTATTTCAGAATCCAATCATTATTCATTGAAAACACTGAAAATAAGACTCTATGACTGATATTTCAAATCTTCTGAAGTGACACAATCACTTTTGTTGGTGAACAGATTAAATGCGATTCAGTTTGATTTTGTTTGGAGAACAGATTTAATTACAGTAAATCAAAACATCAAACAACACGCTGACTTTCATCATACAACTTACACAAGCAACAGGCAGAAAGCCAAACCATTTTATAAATGATGACAGAATTTGTTATGTTTAGATTATTATTACTGGAGTCTTGTAATGCTGCAGATAGGTAAATACCTGTCAGAACCTTCATATGTTTCTGAATCCCTTCCGTCACATCAAACTGCTTCAAAGTTTTCACATGAAAACTCTTCCAAATCCCCTGAAATTTTGAGAAGCTGCTCTGAAAGAAAGTCGTTGATGGTGGGTGGTGAAAAATGATCAGGCACATAATTCTGAAACACTGGCAACAAAAGACTCAAGACTATAATTAGGGTTGAACAAAAGCTGCCATTTCTGATGATATATGTGGGTTGTACATTTTAGAAATTAAAATTCATGCTTAATATACTTTCTATAGGACGGTGCTTTCCATCGACACTGTTTGCATGTTAAATCAGCCCTGGCCTGTAATAAAATGCAGACAATACCATATTTAATGTGCCTTATATTGCATTGATTTAGTAGGTTAAATTGTTCTCTGATACCTACATATTAGGTATGTGGCTTTGGTAAGTTAAAAATTCTCTAGAAATGGTTTTATATGCTCATTTATTCTACATAAAATACCCCTAGAGTCAGAGGGTCTTTATTGACCATATTTGGAAGGGTCATTAAAATTAATGAGCTCCAATCTGAGGCAACTCTCAGTGCTTGCTCTCTCTCTCACAGACGCACAGCGTGATGTACTCTGAAATCTTAATTTGTTAAATTATATTATAACAAACAAAGTAGATACCCTGTTATTTTAGTATGATTGAATGCTCAATCTAACATAAACCACCAGAAAGAGTAGCATAAAATAAAATATAGGCTAAATTATAATTAAACTTGACAAATGAGTGTGACAAAGATGTTTTGTGTTGTCTTTTGAGGATATAATGTAAATGTAAACACAGCAAGGATTTAATATCAATATCTGCATTAACAGATGACGTTTAATAAAGTGTATTGCTATTCTTTTACTCCAGAGAAATCACAGTAAGTGCTGAGTAAGATGCTTAATTACGCATTAAACACAATACGTAATAGTTTACATGTGTTTGCTAACTCAAATTACAAACATCTCTGGCAAATTGCACAATAAACACAATAAATTAACAAAATATATAGTTAAACCTATACCTTATATCTCTTTGGTGTGGCAGAGTAAATTTATAATCAGAATATCCAGCATTTTGCATTCTGATAATAGCTGTGGAAGTATGTCCAGGTATGACCTTGGTATACTCAGGTTTTCTTTATAGGGCACCTTAAATGTACAATATGATTTATTATGTCATAATTAATCAGTGTTGTTCTGTAGAGCCATTTACTTCATTACATTTTATTCAGTCATTCGTACATTCATGAACCGCCAACTTATCCAGCGTTTGTTTTGCATAGAGGATGCCCTTCCAGCTGCAACCCAGTACTGGGAATACATTGTATTTGTGCTATAAATTTTTTATTTATGTTAGACTGTTGGTTCTTAGCTCAAGATTTCGTTCGTTAACTTAATAATGTGTCTTTGTTTGATGCACATTTTAATTTTTAAACAAATTAGTTTCAGATTAAACTATAATTGCTGGATCCTCTACTGAATCACCACATATCCCCTGTGGTCTGTAGACTCTGTTGAAAAATCCCTGTTCTAAATAATAAATCTTATAAAATGCATCATAGTTTCTCATTTAAATTTAATGTATTCAAATAGCAATCTTCCTAACTAACATAAACTAGTTTCAACCCCACTCTGGGCTTTTGTTTTTCTATCTAACTTGAAAGATCCGGAGTTTTATATGGCCTAAAATCAGTGATCCAGAATAAGACAATATCAAACAGAAGAGCCAGTAATGCCTTTTACATTTGGAAATGAAGATATAGTAACAGCTCATGAATTATGCATTTGGCCTTGTTTAAAACAACCATGCCTGTCAGGGTGTATTAATTATTAAGCTCTTATTAAAAATGCTTACGTAGGCACTCTGAACGACAGGGTTTATTTACAGATGCTCTGTATTTTTACCCTCGTTTCCTTGGCTTTCTTTTACAGTGTTGACTCCGCTGTAAGTACTCTGAGCTCAAGGGACACAAGCCACTTTCCCTGGCTCTCCTCTGCGACTACTTTGACTCGACAGAATCATTTCAACATGTCATATTCTAGAACCGTGAAGAAATTCTACACTACAAAAATAAAACAAATAATACAACACAAACCAAAAGGCATAGTCTGTGCAGTGCTGCAATTGGCTGGTTGCTCTGCTTCGGCCATAATTTCCAAACAAATAATTATTTATCTGCTGATGAGAGATTTGGACTCTGTAGATGGCTTTTCTCAATTATCTTAAGCATTGAGGTGCTTTGTCAAGATCCTAAAGCCACAATTACACTATGTTTGAGTTATCAAAACTGAACTGTCCACTGCTGCAAAAAGAGGTGGGATAAAACAAAATGATATGACACTGATAAAATGACTGATTAGTCATATATATATATATATATATATATATATTTAAATTGTACAGTGAAGTCATGTGAAGCAAATTTGGAGTTCAAGTTTGAAAAGCAACAACAAAGCCTAATGAATGCAAGCTTGAAATGATTAGCCGAAAACGCATAGCGGCTAATGCTAATGCAGCCTCTATGGCAGAACACAGTGAAGGAAACCAAAAGGCACTATGTGATGGCTAAGACATGCTCGTGAAGCTTGTTACATGAGCTTGAGTTTCTGGCCTGCTGTATTTGCATACAGGACATATGAACTCACTGGGCTGAAAGTTCAGCTGCACAATTACTCTGGTGAATAATTCCAGCTGCAGTGTTGAAACTGCATTGTCTCCATTTTTTTGGCCTCGTTGATTTGTCATTCATGGACAACCTGCCTTTTTGGGGACTTGGATGAGTGTCATTGTAAATATGCAGTATTAAAATGAATTTTTTTTAATTACCGAAATGTCATGACCTTTGGCTGAAAGGGTCATCCTGGCGGACATGTTCAGATATTTAGCATGCTAAATATTTACAGGGTTCCTATGGGTCATGGAATTTCTGGAATATGAAAGACTTTTTTGTCTAAGTCATGCAAAATTTTGTATGTTTTAAATTTTAGTTTCCATTTATCAATTTATATGTTTTCTACCAGATTTTTTTTATATATATATTTTTTTAATTGCAACCTTTTTGTTATGGTTAGGCTATTTTCATTTCCATTTTCAGTTCCTTAAATCAAATTCATATTATACTTTGTAAATAAGACTAATGTGAGGTTAATATGAATATTTGGAGCTTTGGCTTAAATGACCACTTCAAAGACTGTTTTAGTAGAATACAGAAAAGATAAATTTAAAACTATAAATCTTCTATAAGCTATCAAATACAGGAGAGGGAGCACTTCCCAATATCTGAAGTAAATTATCCATCATTTTTCTACAAGTGGCTTTTAAAATCTTACAAAATAAATTCAAGTTAACCGTTTTAATATTATGCAAAGCACAACAGCAGCTTGTTTTCTTTCTGTTCACTAGATTTCACGGAAATTCAGCTTTTTATCAGGCAAAGTCAAGAAAAAATCAGAGAATTTGATATTCGGCTTAAAGTGGGAGCCCTGTATTTAGCATGCTAAATATCTCACAGGCTTTAGCAATCTTTTAGATTTAGTCTGATAATACAAACTAAACACTTGTTGCTTACAATATTAAGCTTGTCAATATTGTTGATGATTTCCACACAACTGTCTGCAAGAAGAGCTATAATCAGTTATTTTTTGGTCATATGTTCCTACTAACTTACATGAAATACACTACGTGACATAAGTCCTGTCGTCAATCCCAGTTGTAAGAGCAACAAATAATAACCTGACTTCTAGTTGATTATTTGGAAAAGTTTCAGAAGGTAGATTTTTTTTTCTGATGAATCATCTGTTGAACTGCATCCCAATCATCACAAATACTGCAGAAGACCTACTGGAAAGTGCATGGACCCAAGATTGTCACAGAAATCAGTCAAATTTGGTGAAGGAAAAATCATGGTTTGGGGTTGCTTTTAGTATGGGGGTGTGCGGGAGATCTGCAGAGTGGGTGGCAACATCAACAGCCTGATGTATCAATACATGTGTGCTGTCCACTATATTACAAACCACAGAATAGGGAAAATTATTTAGTTTGATAGCGCTCCTTATCATACTTCAGCCTCCACATCAAAGTTCTAGGTGCTTCAGGATTGGCCAGCCCAGTCACTATGTGGCATTGAAGATGAATCCAAAGAATCTTGATGAAATCTTCTTTGCCATTCCAGATGACTTCATTAATAAGTTATTTGAGTCAACGCAGAGATGTATGGATGCAGTCGTCCAAGCTTATGGGAGTCATACACAATATTAATTCTATACTGTACATTATTTCTGTTAATTGACAAGACTATTGTCTAAGTAAAATTAGACCTTACTGTCCTAATTAAATAATTGAAAATCAAGGCAAGATAATAATTTATTTCGGTAAAATAAGAGTAATCTAAAGACCTTTACCTTTCATATAAGCCACTTCTGATGAAAGTTATTATTTGTTGTTCCTAAAACTTGAATAAACGACAAGACTTTTGTCAGGTATATATATAACATGTCTTGTAAATTTAAGGCTGTTTTCCTTAAAATAATGTTGACAAGAAAATTGAAAACAGATCTTTAACCCCCTTTTTTGTATTTGCTGTCATAGGTTGCACTTTGTGTGTAAAATACATACAGCATTGGCATTAGACAGAATTAAAATTTTGTCCATCACTACCATCAATATAGGTTCTATCCTTCTCTTCAGTTCAGAATTCTGCATTAAAGACTTTAAATGAGAGGCAAAAAGCAGAAAACTGCCGTTCATTACGCTAAACTAGGGCAGTCTAGCTTCAGCAGCTCTCCCCAATGACAGCTAGTTTAGAAAAGATTAATGTCATCCCGATTCTGTAACGCACATGCATCCTTTTCAACAATTTACGATTCCAAGTGTCATTGTTTCTGCCAACAGGTACAGAAAACATCCCTCTCTTTCTTTAATGAAAAATGACAGTGGTGCAATAAAATATTAGTCGCTCAGGAAGTAATCAGATTTGGCCAGGACTGTTTGCTTTAAGCCTGAAATGGCGGATAAGGGTCAAAGCCAATTACTCAACCTAGATTTGGATCAATGCGAACAGCCTTTAACAGTTCAGTCAGCGAAACCACCCTTTACATTTAGCGGAGTCTTAATCAATTCATCTATTTATTTTTACAGACACATTGCAGGCCTAAATGAGAAAGAGACACAGTGTTCCTTTCCATCTACAGTGCTTTTGTAGCTCTTTGTAAAAGCTTCCCTTGGATACAGTAGGCGATGCATTATGGGAATAAAGACAACTGCTTCGCTGGCCCGCTCTAGCCTTCACTATTCATTAAGCAGTTTCCTTTTATGATGTGGACCACTTGCGCTGGGCGGCACACAAAGCATTTGGATGTAGGAGTATAGGGAGCGTTTGAAGCAGGAAGATTAAAGGAGGATCTGTCTCTCTTTCTCTCTCACTTGTTCTGTCTTTCAGTGTCTTGTTTCCGATCTCATGACCTGCTCGGGATGAGTTCTGCTGTTCAGATGTGTTTGTTTGTATGTTTGATTCACCACATGATCTGTAGTGCTGAGGTGTCTAATCATGGACTGTACCTGTGAGTGCACTATATATAGCAGGAGAGCTGACATGGACATGATTAAAGTTTTGTGGCATGTTTGTACAGAAGGGACAAAAGCTCCAAGGTGGTGTACAAGATTTTTTTGATTTATTGATTTATTCATTCATTTTCCTTCGGCTTGGTCCCTTATTTATCAGGCATCGCCACAGCAAAATGAACCACCAACTATTTCAGCATATGTTTTATGCAGCGGATGCTCTTCCAGCTGCAACCCAGTACTGGGAAACACCCATATACTCTCGCATTCACACACTCAAACAGCCAATTTAGTTTATTCAATTCACCGATATAGTGCATGTCTTTGGGCTGTGGGGGAAACCGGTGCACAGGGAAACATACAAAGGAAGAACACTCCACACAGAAATGCCAACTGGCCCAACTGACACTGGTTCATTCTACTAGCAACCTTTTTGCTGCAAGGTGACAGTGCTAACCACTGAGCCACCGTGCTGCCATTTTTGTTTTATTTTAGTCAAAAAAAAAAAAAAACAGATATGAAATTCAACACTGCAAATTTTTAAACACCTGTGCCTGTGCTTTTTCTGATCCAAAACTTTTATACAAGCTATCTATGAGATTACATTTCAGCTATTTTAATAATTATGGTAACTGATTAACACTGCCCTTGAAGATCCATTCTAACTAAGTTTTAGTAAGAGAAATAGTGTGAAATACAGTAGTATTAGCATATAAAATCAGCAATTTCAACATTTCCTCTGCACTCTAAATAAATATCATGTATATGTTTATTTATTATTTATGCTAATATATGAAAATCATTCATTCATTCATTTTCTTTTCAGCTTAGTCCCTTTAATATTCCGGGGTCACCACAGCGGAATGAACCGCCAACTTATCCAGCATTTGTTTTACGCAGCAGATGCCCTTCCAGCTGCAACCCATCTCTGGGAAACATCCATACACACTTATACACCAGGGACAATTTAGCCTACCCAATTCACCTTTACCACATGTCTTTGGACTTGTGGGGGAAACCGGAGCACCCGGAGGAACCCCACGCAACCACGGGGAGAACATGCAAACTCCACACAGAAACGCCAACTGACCCAGCCGAGGCTCGAACCAGCGACCTTCTTGCTGTGACACGAACGTGCTACTCACCTCGCCACCGTGGTGCCCATATATGAAAATGTTGATCGTTATTTTAATAATTGTCGTTTCATGAATAACAAACTTTAGTTAATGAAAAAAAATTATATTTACAGTCTTGGTGCAAATGTTTGTGCAGCACCAATTTGTAAATGTTAGACTAGCATCAATAGGGGTAGATATGTTCTTTCTGACATAAATTCTGATTATTCTATCCAGGGCTAATATACTGAGTCAACCAACTCAACTCTTTTTTTTAGTCATCTGTCGCTTCATCACTGAGTACGTTTTCATGAACACCAATAATTTGATTTTAATATAATTAAGACAATACTCTGATTAAGTGTCTAAACATTTTTGAGTAATTCAATCTGACTAAGGTCACTAATCAGAAATCAAATTAAGACAAGGAGTTTGCCGATTTTAGTCACAATATTGAGGTGCAGTACAGACATGTAAACTCCTTAATCAAATTATTACAGTAGTGTAGAATTTTCGCTGCATTTTACGACAGGATAGCCTATGCACACACGCTGTTTGACACTATTCTCTGCACCTACCGAGTCAGTGAAGGACCATAGTCACCTGCATCGCAAAATGTGGAGGTTATACAGCATGCGATATCAAATTCCATTAAAACAGCACTCTCCCTGCAAGACATACTCACATCCAATATCTCGTTTGTAACAGTGGACATGCATGGAATGTTCCTGGATGAAAGTGAAAGTGCCAAACTGCAGTTGAAGTCGACCAATTAAAAATGATACACACGAAATTACATAAAATGTGAATGTGGACAGCGTGGTGACACAATGACGTTAAACGAATTATGCACTATAACATGTAAAACAGGATCATGAAAGGAATGTTCAAAAAGCAACTCAAATAAACACCTTAATCATATTATTGCCTTAACTTATTCTGATTAAGGCAAATAATTCAATAACTGTAGTCAGTCTGAAAGGATCATTTCAATCGTAATACCTGCTAAAAACTTTCACTTATTTGTTTCAGCACTTAAACTTTCAGTTATTTTTGGAGGTTACACTGACGGTCAGTCAAAGCTCATTGCTCAGCAGCTCCTACTCCAGTTTTTAGCACATTTGCTGCTCCTCAGATTTTTATCATTATAAATATGTAAAATGTTTAAAACAGTTACTCTACTTCATATTTTGCTGAGCAAATCATGGTCCAATTAAAATTCCAACAAAACAAAGCACATTTTTTATACATTTATTCATGAAGGACATATTAAATTGATCAAAACAGCACAGACATGTTTTGAAAAGATCTTATCTCAACTAAATGCTGAATTAATCAAATCCTGAAAGTAAATTGTATAATGGTTTAGACAGAAATATGAAGCGCACAATTTTCCACACCAATAATAAGAACTTTTATTGGTTCGAGCCTCGGCTGGGTCAGTTGGCATTTCTGTGTGGAGTTTGCATGTTCTCCCTGTGGTTGCGTGGGTTTCCTCCAAAGACATGTGGTACAGGTGAATTGGGTAGGCTAAATTGTCCGTAGTAAGTGGATGTGTGTGTGTGTGGATGTTTCCCAGAGATGGGTTGTGGCTGGAAGGGCATCCGCTGCGTAAAAAATATGCTGGATAAGTTGGCGGTTGATTCCGCTGTGGCGACCCCGGATTAATAAAGGGACTAAGCCGACAAGAAAATAAATGAATGAATTAACGATTAAAGGCATGATATGTTTGACTGTTTCATTAAATATCCAAAAATCACTAGAACCATGTTATATTTTGCTAACTTCTGTCCATACATTATATGAAATGTTTTAGAAATAAGCAATTTTTACAAAGTAACAAAGACTGTGTCCTTTGTCGCTATGCTAATCACATCACACCTATGAAACAGGGAAAAAAGACAAAGATGCTTTAATATTTGTACAGTTTATTAGACTGCACAGAGCAACATTATAACAACCTTAAAATGCATTTAGTATGATAAAACAGCTCTGCGTCTTTCCCACATGATCATGACTGGAAGAACCGGAAGACATTAATTCATTCATTCGTTTTCTTTTCGGCTTAGTTAATTTAATTTAAGCGGAGTGAACCACCAACTTATCCAGCATATGTTTTACGCAGCGGATGCCCTTCCAGTTGCAACCCATCACTGGGAAACACTCATACATTCTCATTTACACACATACACTGGACAATTCAGTTTATGCAATTCACCTGTACCGCATGTCTTTGGACTTGTGGGGGAAACCGGAGCACCCAGAGGAAACCCACAAGACCGCGGGGAGAACATGCAGAAATGCCAACTGCCCCAGCAGCCTCCTTGCTGTGAGGTGATTGTGTTACCCACTGCGCCACCGCGTCACCCTACCAGAAGGCATAATGAGGCATAATAAAAGTTCTGCTGCTTGCGTACAACATCACACTCGTCCCTTATCATCAATTGCTCCATTGCTCTCATTTTGCTTTGACACCCTTAGCCTTGCTGCATAGTATTATAATGTGTTCTGAATACTTCAGCTCATCCTTTAACATTCAAGAGTGCCATAAGATGTGATGAAGATAACAACTCCCATGATTTCACACTCAAGCATGGCGTCGTCAAACTATGCCTTTAACTGTTTTAAATACATGCTCTCTGTATCAGCAAAAATTACATACTGTACTTTTAAGTTCAGCAATAATTTATCATAACTGAGCAGCAATTGAAAATATTAGAATGATTTATGATGTCTGCTTAATATCTGCAAACTCTTAATTTAATATTTTAGTTAGTCTTGACATATATTTGTAAAGTTGCTTGCTGTCAACACAATATCTAAATGAGACTATGAAAATGTTTTTGTTTTTTTCTGACTGGTTTTTCATCAGTTTAAAGCAAACAATTTTGGCAACTAAATCATTTTTTATTTGCATTATAAATATCTCTTGGACTGCCCACAACTAAAGTGTTTCCTTGTCTACTAATAGTCTGATTTAAGTTATTAAAAGATTAATTGCAAGCTTATGATAATGACTTTATTAATTATGCTGCTGGGACAAAATGGTTTGAGTTTAAGGGCTGAGAAATAATATAGTAACATTTCCCAGCACAACAGCGAATTTGTGTGTGTGTGTTGGAAAAACAGCAAGGAGACTGCCTGAACCTTTTAATAATTGGTAAACACAAAGTAAAACATCAGATCTGTTGAAAGGTGCAGTGGTGGTAATGCAGTAAGTGTGTGGCTAATAACAACTACTGCAGCAAGCCTACAGCACTTAGATCCTACCTTTTAAATGGTAAAGCCGCCACATAATAAAAATCTGGGTATACCTATTCATAGCTGAATAATAAGAGTTCAGTATATAGAAATGGCCATAACGTATGCCTCAAACACCACCTCATTCTCATGTAAATCCTGTGAGTTTAAAACCATTGTGAAAAACAGGCCTATCAGAACAACACACAAAGTGTTATGTTGCGTGAGTGTTAATAAAAAAGCCCTCAATATTTGTATGTAGTTTAGATCATATTCAGATCACATTTAGATCACAAGTCAGCTGGTCCTGCACGAGCAGCCACGTCATCAGAAGTTTGGTAGCCAAAGCACACAATGTCATCATATTTTTAATAAAATACTTTATTTTATATAAGCTTACGTTAAATTTACTATGTATGTGGGACTCTTATTTTGAAATTGGTATACACAGCAAGACCAGCAATGTCTTTACAGAGTGTTTTCTATGTGTTGCTAAGTGTCACAGACGGAAATGCAGTTCTCCAGCCGCCATCTGTTTACAGCTAATCATAACACAATTGCAAAGATTTGTTTCAAAGCTGTTTCTAAATTCAGTTCTAATTTTCAGAAAATGAATAAACGAGCAATAATAACGAAGTGTGGTCAAAAAACTGAAAAGTATTCAAACACAAGTCCTATGCCCCATATAGTCCAAAACCTGAAGGTGGGCAAATCTAAGTTTGTTTTTATTAAAACAAATATAAATATGCATATAATAAATACTACTACTACTAGTACTAATAATAATAGTAATAATAATAACAACATTATACATACGCAAGTTATCATGAATAAACTGAAAAAAGCCCCCCGAGATGAAGGCAGTGTTTTTTATATTTTTGTAGAAAGTAATAATTTTTGTAATATTTTATTTCTTTAATTATTTTTTTATTTGTAAAGATATTTGTGTACTGCTGTACATCCTCTGTGTATTATGTAAAGTTTAGCGTTTAAGGCGCATAACTAACAGGCTCTGTGCTGGACTTTCATAGGGTCTTTTCAATGGTATAATTTTTTTTTATTTTTCATGTATATTGTTAAATTTGCAACATGTGTTTGTAATGTGCCAACAAACACATGTAGACTGTAGACAAGTTTTTTTATGCACCATGTAATATCACTCAGCCCTTACTGTCTGACTGTTTTATATATATATTTTTATATATACACTTTATTAAACACATCTGTTTATGCAGAGGTTGATATTAATTTCTAGGTGGGTTTTCATGTCAAAGCTTCAAATATATTTATGTCATTCCCTTTTGTCATTATGTCATTATAGTTTTGAGTATAATTAAGCCTACAGTATATTTTAACCACAACAACAACCTACCTATTCTACATGCCTACTATGAACAGTAGAAATCAGAGACCATTTTAACTTATTGAATGCACTATATAGCATCTTTACGAAAACCAGTGTTGACAACCAACATTTACCTGTAGAGTTAGCAGACAAATTATTGGCACGTTTTCATCCACGTAATATAATAATTGGCACATGGATCAAAAAAAGGACACTTTTGTCACTAACTCTGTATCTTTGCAACTTCTCTTTCTCTGTTTCCATTAATAACCCAAAAACAAACAAAGAAACTGTTAAAAATAGATAGTAATAAAAATACCTTCTCTTTTTTACTGCAGATGCGGTCCACTCGTAAAGTATCTGTGTGGCCTGTAGCGTTTGTTGGAGGTTTGCGGTATGAGTCCCCAAAGGTCAACGCAGCAGGAAAAGTGTATGGCTGGAAAACAGTATTCGACCCTCACCGTCCCTTTGCCATCGATATGGCAGGGTTTGCCATCAACCTGAGGCTCATTCTGTTTAAGCCACAGGCCTATTTTAAGTTACGAGGGGTGAAGGGAGGCTACCAGGAGAGCAGCCTGCTCAGAGAGCTGGTCACACTCAATGACCTGGAACCCAAAGCCGCCAACTGCACTAAGGTAAGGAAACTTTGCTTGTTACAAGGCTCCCTGAAATACTTGGTTCTGATTGGTCAGTCACCATTTTCCAAATTGTGCTATTCCTCAATAAAAACGGATTTAATTATGCAAGGTTTAAATAGACTTTAATTAGGCGGGCTGCACAGGTATATTAGTGCCCGCCCAAGTATATTTAGTGACACATATATATTATTATCCTCCTTTTACACTTTATTGTATCTGCCCAAGGTCTTTTTCATTGTAAAATTTGTTAATTTGTCACGTATATTGTAAAATTTGAAACTTTTCAACTAGCACATTACAAACACAAACACAAAAGTCCTTTTACACTTTATTGTATCTGCCCAACATAACCAAACATCCGCTATAAAATAAGTAATGGAAAATCTTCTCTCATTTACACTTTTCATACTGCTCGTTCTGTTTGCGTGAGAACTGACAAAACTCCCACAGAGGCGATCCTTTTTGCGTCTGGCCAGGGTTTCTAAAGGTACTACTAAAATGTCAGAGATTTGGCTTTTGCTTTCGCTTTCTCACTTTGTAAAGCTGATGTTAATTGTATGTGCAGTTTTGTAAGAGTTAGAGAAATATTAAATAAAAAATTCTTTAATCTCAACGGCTCAGAAAAACTTTACTTTATAGAGAGGACGAAATTACATCTACATTAGCTGCAAAATATTTGTACACTATTAGAAATGGGTAATCAACTCATTTGGCGATGCAGTGGCGCAGTTGGTAATGCTGTCACCTCACAGCAAGAAGGTCGCTGGTTCGAGCTTCGGCTGGGCCAGTTGGCGTTTCTGTGTGGAGTTTGCATGTTCTCCCTGCATTTGCGTGGATTTCCTTGGTGTGCTCTGGTTTCCCCCACAGTCCAAAGACCTGCGGTACAGGTGAATTTGGGAAGCTAAATTTTCCGTAGTGTATGAGTGTCAATGAGTGAGTAGATGTTTCCCAGAGATGGGTTGCAGCTGAAAGGGCATCCGCTGTGTAAAACGTGCTGGATAAGTTGGTGGCTTATTCCGCTGTGGCGACCCCAGATTAATAAAGGGACTAAGCCGAAAAGAAAGTGAATGAATGAATGAATGAATTATTATAAGTTTTTGAGATATTGCCTGTTTTTTTTTCTGTCATTTATTTCTGATTTGCTTTGGCAATACTGTACAAAATGTCATTCCAATAAAGCAACCTAAACTTGAGTGTGAGATAGAGAGAAGCAGATTTTACCTGTCACTGGGTGCACATGGCTCTGGAATAGCATTTAAAAAACAGTGTATATCGTCTTTTTTATTCCTACAGTCTTTTTTAACTTTAACCCATTGAAAAGAAACATTTTATAACAGTTTCTTAATAAATAAAAATATTTTTGAAAATCGAATTATGTTTTGTTTGTCGCACATAGTTAACTATGTGATGTGGGTAAAAGGCGTGTTTGAATCCGGCTACCACCGCAATTTCAAACCATTGGGAAGCACTGGGTTTTTCCTGGATGGATGGAGGTGTTTTTTTTTTCCATAAATTTTATTGCTACTTGAAACAAAGACTTTTTGCATTATTCTTGTAATGTTATCAAGTAAATCATTATCGTATTTAAAAAAGCTAACATTAATTTAATAAATAACCAGTGCTAGAGCATAACTTGGGATCTGGCGGCAGCCATGACTGCCTGCCTGATCTTTGTCAAAAGGCTGAGCTGGTACAAAATTTGATGACTGTGGCCACCTTATAATTCTTAATGCACAAAATAATGCATCTAATAACGACTACGAGATGCTCTATAAAAATACTAACATTCTTTTTTTCATTCAGCACAAATCAAAATGAGTGTTCTATTGTCATGTATTGTTTGCTTTATGTTAATCAGTTTCGCTTTATATCAGTTTGTTTTTGTAATTTAAGTCCCAGCACATGACAGATGATAAAGCAAAATACGTTTACTATCCTGTTTATTTTATTTAAAAAAATAACTTTGATTAACGAATGAGACCCAGTGCTTTTCACCCTTCTTCAGCATTTGTAACAATATAAGGCAAACACTGAGCTTTTATTATTTAATACATGGAGCCAACATTTTCTCTTTTTATAAAATAAATAAAAACAAGGACAACTGTTTAAAAGCCTCTACTATTCTCTCACTATTTTATCACAGTCTCTCTCCCAGCTATTGGATGTAGGAAAAAAATCTAGCTAATAGATGTTTTAATTGATGATTTGTGAATGGACTGATTAATTGGTGTTTTAATCAGTGATTTGTGAAGGGACTCACTAATTAATGTTTTAAATGGCATTAGTGAGCTCAAGGACCCCACTTAAGACAAAACAAAGATTTAAGACCAACCAAATCCAATTCCTCCATTATGATTAATGAGCCAACGATGCATGTGACTGTTAACCACGATATTCCCATTTTTCTTTACTGGAGTAAACAGCTTGCGCATAAACTGATCACCCCAGCTAGATTTCCTCCAATTTCTCACCACATGTAAACACATTAAATACAAAGATCTGTCATGAAACTCTATTGGGTGTGCAGGTTGATGAGTCCTAATCAGTTTACAACTACATGCTGCAAACGATTGGATGCTGTCAGTTTAGCAGGCAATGAGCTTGTTCCCAAACATTTAAATACACCTATATTGCTTGCGTTTGTAATCTGCAGGGCATTTTTGGATATATTCCTCCACCCTAGCTCTACCTGTGTATAGATCTGCTTGGAGTTACATGAATGTTATGATTGCAGCAGCAGTAGATATACTGGCAGTAGCAAGTCCTGGTGCTTTCTTCGCACCAATAACCAAAGCAGCAGCAGCAGATCTATCAATCAACATTGCTGTATACATGTTCATTACCATATAACATCTCACAACAGAGTAGTGTTGTCACTATACTGGAATTTCTAATTCTAGAATTTCTACCTCTGATACCTTGAAAAATAGCAATATTCGATGCCATTTTTGATACTGCGAGAAACCCCCCTGTATATTATCCCATGAGAATGAGGTATATTTTTACATCAACAAAACATTTTGTGGCATTGTACAAAAATAATCTTTGTGTTTGTAACATTCCAAATGAAATGAGAAAAAAATAAACCACACAAAAACCTAATACTATACTAGGTCTATGTCAGCAAGTACAAATAAACAAATTAATAATTCATTCATTTTCTTTTCAGCTTAATCCCTTTATTAATCTGGGGTCGCCACAGCAGAATGAACCGCCAACTTATCCAGCATTTGTTTTATACAGCGGATGCTCTTCCAGCCGCAACCCATCACTGGAAAAGATACTAACATTCTCATACACACAGATACATTACGGACAATTTAGCTTAGCCAATTCACCTATAGCTTGTGACGGAAACCGAAGCACCCGGAGAAAACCCACGTGCACACGGGGAAAACATTCAAACTCCACACAGAAATGCCAACTGACTCAGCAGGGGCTCGAACCAGCGACCTTCTTGGTGTGAGGCGACAGCACTACCTACTGTGCCACCGCGTAGCCATACACTAATTGGCTAGTAGAAAATCTAGTAAACTAGTCAAATCAGTGCAATAAAAAGTATGTAATCTTTCTATTATCTGATTTAAAGAAAAGGGATTTAGCAATACCGCACTACAGACGAGCCAACCGGAGAGAAAGAAAGCAACCACAGAAACCACAGTGATCATTCTTTTATGATGTTATGCCTTAATTTTTTTGCACTTGACCATTGAGCACTGAACGTTAAATTAATAATGAATAGGCCTACAGGAGTGTTTCAAGTGTGGTTTCTCTTTTATTTTTTTTACGGCAACTGTTTGTGTCCAGTGTTTTAACACTGAAGCCATTCTCTACAAAACCTCTTTGAAAAGTTACATTGTCAGTCTGGCAATATTTCAGATTTCAACCAATTAAAAAGTCAAATTTAATGAGCTAATATACAAAATATGCAGCAGAAAGGTCAGTTATTGATAACCAAAAGAAAGATTGTATCTTTTTAAATATTTCAGTATTGATACTTACTGAAATATTTATGACAACACTACAACAGAGTTGTCACAAACCTGGTTTCTGTATTTCGTAAATTGAAATGTACTCTTCTTAATTTTTTTATTGATCATGACAACTTGCACAACAAATGAAATACTTACTCACTACCAGGGGTTAGATCACTACTAGGAAGTAAAGACATAGGCTGTTTCAATATGCGTTCTTCAGCGGTCTTGCGTCCTCGTGTTCTCGTGTAATGTCATCATCATCATCAGCCGAAGTTCAGTTCCAATTCTCAAGACCGCAAGAATGGAGGACGTGTGAAAGTTCCCGGATGTTTTCTTGATATAGGGCGCACCGATGCACACTTGAGCACCAAACGATGGCTGTTTCTCAATATGCGTTCTTCAGCGGTCTTGCGTCCTCGTGTTACGTCATCATCATCCGCCAATACTCAAGACTCGTGAAAGTTCCTGTATGTGTTCTTGATATAGAGGACTCACCGATGCAGACTTGAGCACCGAACTCGCTCTAGAAGTCCCAGAAGTCATTGCGACTGGAGGTGCGAAGCGCAGCATTTTGTATAGATCTATTATTAAAGTTCAGAGATAACTTATCTCAGGAGTTTCCCAAAATGGGACGATGAAAGTAAACATTACATGAACATCCACTTAATGTGTTTAAGCCTTTAATAGGGTTTATTTGTTAAAATTCGTATAAAAATAAAAAAAAGATGGCTCCACAGGGCAAGCCAGATCTGTAACAATAAATAATATTAAATTAAAAATAATAAGGACACCTTTAAAATTAACGAGGAGCCCGGAGTCTCATCTCCCGTTCAAACAAAAACAATTGACCAAAGAAATAACGTAAAATTAAATTTATTTATTTTCAAAAGGAAACAATAAAAAGCTTGTGGAGGTAAGTGCCAAAATAACAAACAAAAATTCAATAACTAACTAAGTTTTAACCCTCTTACCTGCACATGAAATAAAACGAAACATAATGACATTCACTTACCTCCCTACTAACCACAAAACTGGACAAAACGTAATAAAACAAAAAGGCACCCTCCTCAGCACACGTGTCTCCGCAAAGATCTCAATGAATCACTCAGCTTTCACTTTCACAATTTTGCCGAGTAAATACAACCAACATTAAGTTCACAAAAAGAATAACACAAGCCGCGAGAGAGGAGACTCCCCGAACGACGTTCCAGTCCGGTTTAAATGGTATTCGCAAACAAGCCGGCACCTCCACGTTGATGGCACCTGATTCACCGCACCTGTGTGGTGATCATGAAACCTGCTGACGAGTCAGGGGCGGAGAGAAGGGAACCACAACAGAGGCATATACAACAAAAATAAACTCACTAAATACAAAAAGGGAAAAATAGATTTCGTTTCATATATTGAAACGAAGGTCATGTGACCATCAGGAAGAACGCAGCATCTCATTTCTCACAGGACGCGTTCTCTGTCCTCGTGGTCAGTTTTTTCCGATGTGACCTTGCAAGACCAGTCTCAACAAGAACATAAGTCCGTTCTCTGCGTTCTTCACTTCTTCCAAAACTGTCTGAGTTTATTTCCCCTTTTGAACACAAATAAATATATTTTGAAGAAAGCTGAAAACCTGTAACCACTGAACTCTACAGTATTTGTTTTTCCAACTGTGGATGTTAATGGTTACAGGTTTTCAGCTTTCTTCAAAATAATATCCTTTGAAAGAAACTCAAAGGTTTTTTAAAAAAAACTTGAGGGTAAAATAGTAAGTGAATTTTCATTCATCAAGCTAATTTATTAATGCAGTTTATTTAAATTGCAAGCTACTTCGAGACAAAACTGGTTATTTTGAGTTGCCAGTGGTGTGCATGTAAATGAACGAGGGTTGTGTGTTGTGTTTTTTATGCTAATTTTGTTGAGTTTTAATTTTATTTACAGGTTGAAATTTAAAGACTTTTTTTTCAGAAAATAATGTTAATGACAGCAGATGTATATAAGTCTACTATTTATTAACAAGGAATAAACATAAAATCTTACTTTTTAAAAACAACATTAGATTGAACAGAAAATAATCAACAAATTAATTTGAAAAAGTATCTGCAAAATTAATGGATAGATTACAGTTGATTGTTATCTGCAGCATTAAAATGTGCGCAGTGTCTTTTTAATGCAATTCAAATACACCTTCACACACACGTCTCTTCATGTTTGTAGAAAACCGTGAACTGCATTTCACAACAGAAACTCAACAGACAGACTATTAATCCAAGTGGGACTTTTAAACTCTACTAGCAGCCTTAGTGGAAGCTGGGCTTCCAGAACCCATCTCCACACAATTATAAATGATTCATGAGAGGCAATGAGCAGAACAATGCTGGTTTCTGAAAGACAGCAACAAGGGAAATGGAAAAGATGAGTCAGTCAGCCTGTGTTTCTTCCTCTGGATGTTAACAACAATTTTCACCGAGGCAGATTATTATTTTTTTGTACAGATTACTTCATCTTGATGTCATAAAGGGGTGAAGCGAAACAAACTGCACGCTGTCTCTGCATCTCACTGCCATACCAAAAGGCACATTTAGACACACACATGCACTGTAGCTTTAGCTGATGTATATTTCAGCACTTGAGATTTGTACCGAGAGAAATGTTCTGCACTAAGCTAAATTTGGAGATATACTGTCGATTGTACATTGCTGCTGAGGAGGAACTTTATATCTGAGTGTTCGTGAGTCCTACTGTGTAGGAGGGAGGCTAACAGTATATGAGAGGAACAAGAGTGAGCTTACAGATAAATATAAAAGCAGACAGAGCAAAAACTTCTTCGAAAACAAGACTTAACCAAGAGAACAAATGTAACAGTTGAGTGAATGAAAAACATGATCCTTCTAGATAAAGAAATGCTAAAAATGTGCTCTGCTGTATTCAGTAATATATAATATGTAATATGTATAATTTCACCACATGACTTGAATATGTCTATTTGAAAAGAATCCATAATTTTAGACTGATTGGGATGGCTCTGTAGCAGAGTGAACATCTGCATAAAATACACTCACCTACCACTTTATTAGGTACACCTTAGAACTGCCTTAATCCTTTGTGGCATAGATTCAATAAGGTACTAGTAATATTCCTCAGAGATTTTGGTTCATATTGACATGATAGCATCATGCAGTGCTGCAGATTTGTCGGCTGCACATTCATGATGCGAATCTCCCGTTCCACCACATCAAGGTGCTCTATTGGGTTGAGTTCTGGTGACTGTGGAGGCCATTTATCATGTTCAAGAAACCAGTCTGAGATGATTTGCGCTTTATGACATGTCGTGTTATCCTGCTGGAAGTAGCCATCAGATGATGGTACAATGTGGTCATAAATTGAAGGACATGGTCAGCAACAATACTCAGCGATGCCAAATTGGTACTTATGGGCCCAAAGTGTGCCAAATCCCTCACATCATAATACTACCACCAGCCTGAACCGTTGATATAAGGCAGGATGGATCCATGCTTTCATGTTGTTGATGCCAAATTCTGACCCTACCATCCAAATGTCACAGCAGAAATTGAGACTCATCAGAGCAAGCAACGTTTTTCCAATCTTCTATTGTCCAATTTTGGTGAGCCTGTGAAAATTGTAGCCTCAGTTTCCTGTTCTTAGTTGACAGGAGTGGAACCCGGTGTGGTCTTCTGCTGCTGTAGCCTAACCGCCTCAAGGTTGGACATGTTGTGCATTTAAAAGATGCTCTTCTGCATACCTCGGTTGTAACGAGTAATTATTTGGTTTACTGTTGTCTTTCTATCAGCTGGAACCAGTCTGGCCATTTTCCCCTGACCTCTAGCATCAATAAGAGATTTGTGCCCACAGAACTGCCGCTTACTGGATATTTTCTCTTTTTCGGATCACTCTCTGTGATCCCTAGAGATGGTTGTGCGTGAAAATGCCAGCAGATCAGCTGGATCTGAAATACTCAGACCAGCCCGTCTGGCACCAACAACCATGCCAAGTTCAAAGTCACTTAAATCCCCTTTCTTCCCCATTATGATGCTCGATTTGAACTGCTGCAGTTCGTCTTGTCGAGTTGCTGCCATGTGATTGGCTGATTAGAAATTTGCGTTAACAAGCAATTGGACAGGTGTACCTAATTATGTGGCAGGTGAGTGAATAATAAACCATTTTCAAGCATAGAGAAATACAATAAAGAAAAGGACACAAATGAAAAAAGTTTACAGTTTTCTGAGGAGTCTAATAGTGTTCAGGTACAGTTAAGTATGAATCATATGTAAACGATTATCATTAATTCAGATAAAAAGATAATAATTTATTCCGCATATTTACATTTTGTGGTTTCGAATCATGAGGTTTTACATTTTGATTTGTACATTTTCATTATTAATTGTGTGGATTATTTCATATTTGTACGCAGATGGGGATTTCTCAAAAAATTATCTCCCTCAATTCACACACTGACACACATTAGCTTGTCCTCATCCTCACTGTTAAGTTAGTGAATTTATCGCATGCGAAACAAGTGGCTCAACGAGATACTTCGAGTTATTCTTCGGGTATGCATTATTATTCTAGTAACCTAAGCATGATGACTAAAAATATATTAATAAAGACATCATTCTGAAAATATTTCTAAATGTAAAACAACAGCGGAGGGCCAGACGGTAACAGTTCAAACAGGAAGTGTGCTGGGTGCGAGGCGTCCAGGGTGATTTTGCGACCCCTTTTACTCACTTTAGAAGAGTACAGTTCTTGAAGTGTAGGAAGGGTAGTGCCAGTGATTCGTTCAGCAGTCCGGACTATTCACTGTAGTCTACAGAGGTTGGTTTTGACAGCTGACCCAAACCAGACGGTGATTGAAGTGCAGAGGATTGATTGAATGACAGCTGAGTAGAACTGTACAAGCAGCTTCTGTGGCAGATTGAACTTCCTCAGCTGATGAAGGAAGTACAGTCTCTGCTGGGCTTTCTTCACAAATGAGTCTATGTGAATGTCCCACTTCAGATCCTGAGAGATGGTGGTGCCAAGGAACCTGAATGACTCTACTGCAGCAACAGTGCTGTTCATTATGGTGAGTGGGGGGAGTGCAGGAGGGTTTTTCCTAAAATCCACTATCATCTCCACCGTTTTGAGGGTGTTCAGCTCCAGGTTGTTATATCTGTACCATAAAGCCAGCCGCTCCACCTCCTGTCTGTATGCAGACTCGTCACCATTCTGAATGAGGCCAATAACAGTAGTGTCATCCGCAAACTTCAGGAGCTTGA
>CAIGQQ010002480.1:1984092-1997260 GCA_903798035.1 Danio albolineatus
AAGGATGACATTGTTCACAGTATAAAATTTGTCAGGCTTTGACAATAAAATATGGTAGGATAATTTCCTGACTCTTTCCTGACAAATTTTATGTTAAAGCTTGTGCCAGAGGTTTGAGCCATTAATACAAAATTCATGCACACACAGTGACTCCACAGAAACTATTACAAACAGGAAATAGAAAAAAACAAAAAAAAAAAAAAAACAACTCACAGACCAACCAAACTAAACTCAAATCAAAACAGATGTACCCTTGTATCAATCATAGATGGTTTATGAATTTCAGTGTATTTTTGAATACAGAAAAAAAGAAAACAAATGACCTTAATTTCAGTGACCCTGCTATGAGAAGCACTTCATCTCAAAAACTATTTTTTCCCACTCCACTCTATAAACCATAATGGTTATTTTGTTTGTTACAGATTCTTGTGTGGCACACACGGACGGAAAAACCTGTCCTGGTGAACGAAGGCAAAAAAGGCTTCACAGACCCAAATGTGGAGATCTGACATCTGCTTCGGCGTCGGTAATGAAAAAGCAATCTGTTCAGACTTAATCATCTCTGTGTCAATGAGCAAATACAGGGTCAAAGAAGGACACAAGACCATGTGTTTAAATGCATCTGGACTTGCTAAGTGACAAAAGTGTGGCTTAGTACAGATGTACCACTGAACATCCTTTTACTTTGTGTTGCAGGGATGTATCCAGCAGGACCCGAAAGGGAATGGCAGGGTGTAATTACCCACTACCACATTTTTTTGAACAGTTTGAATGCTTTGTCCTGTAACCCACAACTAAACAAGCTCAACGATATGGACCTATTATTACCTGTTGTAAAGCACAGAATAGTCTTTTTAAAGGCAATATCATCAGTATTTTGCAAGAACAAAACAAGAGCCAGAAAAGCAATTTTGGTGTATATTGATGAGGGGAACGCCTGTGACCTGATAAAACCGCTCACTTCCAGGATTTTATAAACTCTATTTAAAGAGACCCCTCCCCCAAAAAATACAATTTCATCAGTCTCAAAGTGCTGACCAAGAGCGTCATCAATTTAAGATCGTCATTGTTCCTATGCGTCTAACAGACTGACACTTAAACATAAAGAAGGGAATTTCTTCTTTTTTTTTTTTTTTTTTACATAATGTGTATTTTTAAGTTCATGTTTTTGTTGTTTACATTGTTGTCTTGCTAGCACAGTACTACTGATATTTTGCCTCAACTGAAATTCAGCGTTACTCTGCGGTATTAAACCAGTTCTTTCATAAACCAGGGGCTAGCTGCTATACTGGATTTAGCGATTACCAAGTTGTAACAAGGTCCTCATGGTTACGACCTTAATGACATGAATAGCACTTGAATTTGTTCCTTTGTGTCCATTGTTCTTGTTAGGACATGCGTTGTAAATATAACTTAAAGATGAACAATCAGAGACTTTAAAATAAAGTGATCTAGCATTCAACAAAACAAGCAATGTAACTACTGTATTTGTACTTCAGTTAAACGTAAGAGTCCATAGTTTTAGTTTATTATTACGACATCCATAATACTTCACACGTCTTCACAGAGGTCTTACCAAAGGACACAGAGCTGATGGCTAGGGTTTTGCGAAGTTAGTATTCAGTATTCAGCAGAACTTGCCTCAGAAATCATCCAGATGTATTTATGTCACATTGGAGCTTTGGGTTTTGCACATGAGATCTGCCTTACAGACATGTCGCTGAATTATGAAGATAATACACCTGTGGTGCAAATGGTTAAAGCTAGTCTTGCAAGTTAGTCATAAAAGTTAGCAACATAAAAGAAAAACTGGTCTAATTTCAATCCAAAAGGTATAACTGATTACCCCTAACTAACTGCTACAGTAGTTGATCAGTTTGGTTCTTAAGACACAGTTGCAACATACTGTCTTGTAGCTGTGTTTGTGGAGCAAAATATCCACTTGCATAACTGAGCGTTTACACGACAACAGTTTCAACCAAAAACAGGAAACTTTTGCCTGTATGAAAACTGACATTTTTGGAACCGAAAACTCATAAATTTGAAAAAGTAAGTTTTTTGAAAATGGCGCCATTGTCTTGTCCATGTAAAAACCCAGGCTGATCTTACGAGGAAATGTAACTATTTTACGTTTTGTCAGTTTAGTGGCTGAGACATACGAATTCGTAAAACTCTAGTTGTATGAAAATGTGCGTGAAATTTAAAAAAAAAATAAGGAATGGCATCCAACCCCACCCCTAAACTCAATCGTCATTGGACGATGAGCAAATCATACTAGAATGAGTCGTGTATGAATGAGATCATACGAACAGACACGAATTAGCCACTAATCAAAAACTTATGAATTGCAGTGGAATTATATTGAAACACCCAAAAACAAGTCTTTAAAAACACTGACGCCATGTGCATGTTTAGGCGAGTATGAATTAAAGCCTAGCGCAAACAAAACTACGACAGATTATGAACCCAAAGGCGTTCATTTGCAAGAGTCTGATCCTCTGTGAATTCTGGTGCTGTGAGAAATTGGGTCTCCATTAGGATCACATTAGCTAAAAGCTTTTAAATGGGTGCACTCTTTAGTGGCTGATTGCAATTCCTGCAAAACTGTGTTAATAATATATGTTGTTTGAACAATGTTATAATGACCGAAGTCTGTTTTTAGTTCGATTATTATCATATCCTCCAACTTAAACTGTCATTTGGGTCGTTTGTCAAAAATTACAGATATTGGAGTGTTTACAAAAATAGTGCCCTTACTCTGAGCAAGACAACACATTGAGCCCTTTCATCTGATTGGTAGAGCACATGCATTATAGTAACACAACAATCGTGAATTCAGTCCCAGAGAAATGTGTACCTTAAATAGACTTAAATTACCTTAAATTCTGTTCCAAAGCCTTTGCCTAAATTTACATGTTGTGAATTGGAAATACAAAAATTTGCAGGTAATTGGCTGTCTAAAATCCATGCATTGCATTTCAACGAAACTGCATTTTAATCTTACGTAACTTATGACAATACAAACAAAACAGCTTTGTTATTATTTGTTATTATACAACTAGAGGGAATTGTCAAACTTTTAAATGTAACTATAGGTACACTCACCCCATAGACCTCACTGCTATCCGGGTCACGGCACCAGTTTAACCATTGGCATCGGAGGTGGACACACAAACAGCGACACTAAAGACTGCAGCATTTAGCATGAGTTACTAATGTGAATCTTGAGTCCAAGTGGGTTCAGCTTTACTCAAATAGCTTTTACATAATTACGAATGTTGGTCTTATTTTCCAAATTCTGTATTTTTTCTGCATGCTTTAACGTATTCATTAACCACAGCATCTTAAATACTTAATTCTGCTGGAACAGAAACACAGTAGCTTCATTTAACAAGTCCATAGATCATTTAAACTGTCACTAGGGGGCAAAGTGCCACAGTCGTAGACAGTTGAAAAGGTGACTTTATACCTAAAGTATAAATAGGTTCTTGTGCAATTGATGGGGTATGTGTACAGTGCCGTAAATATCATCAAACAAGTAGTATGAGCATACAGTGTGCGTGCAGCCCAGCTTTTGTAATTATGTGTAACTCGGCTTATGTGCACCTAATATTTTATTTATTTATTTATTTAAAGAATTTGACAACTTTTTAGTCAGAAAAAGAAACAAAACCGCAACAAACTACTTAATAATACATATCGATGCGTGTTCTTATAAAAGTCTTTAATACTCACAACTCAAGACTTCTTTACAGATAAATTCTTCTGTAAAGAAATGGCACAGACACTGGACAGGTGTGATTCTTTTTAGTGTACAGGAGTTAAGCGCCTGTGTTCCAGCATCTACACTTGCAATCTTTGCACTATATTTCTGGTAGTCAGCCCAAGTCTTTAAGTAGGCATGCAATTGTGTGTAGAATTTATTTGTAATCAATGAGATTAATGTGGCCTTAGCTACCATTAAAAAAACAATCTTGTAGTGAGAAAGCAATCCAACACAACCAATGAATTACCCAGGCTTTATCACAGTGCATAATAAGCTATTATGAATGTTATGTGAAAAGCAGCAGTGTTTGTTTTGCTAATGCTCCTCATAATGAATTGTGGGTTAACCTGGAGCAAAAACAAATTGAAATGCTCAAATTTGGTTGAACATGCTTTAGAACGACTCTCAAAAACAGATACAAATTCTGACTAAGACTTGATTAAGTCATGCTCAAATGGATTAAGTGTTTAATGTCAGCTACAAAGACAGCCACAATTACGTTGTCGCTCATCCATCTTGATGGATGCAGAATCTGGAACCTATAATAGGCATGTTTTGATTAATAAAAAGACAGATTACACATAGCTTGTATTGACACATTTTGACACATATGCATATGCTACATATGATACAAAAGCATATGCTACAGATTTACACATTTAGATTTTTCAGTTGTTCATGCTTTAAATGACCTTAACTGTTGAATTTCTTATTTATGTAACAGACAAGACCATTTTCAGTGATCTAATCACCAGTGATCAGCTAAGACCCATTGTTTTGCTGTTCTTTCTTACTAAAATAACTGAAAATGAACACATGGTCACTCGATGAGGAGTAGCTAGTGTTTTGTGGGTGTTCAGTTGTATTTAGCCACATGAGAATTTACATTATGAAAACAGTTCATTTTTTCTACTACCTGTAATTGGTTGAAAGTGTACACACTCTAAACATTTTAGCCTTGTTTACACTTGTATTTAGCATCATACTCTTGTAATCAGACTGATGAAAACACGTATTAATGCCTGGTGCAAACAGTGCCTTTTTAATTGTCAGACCGGGGCAGTTATGTACATGTATTATACTGTACTTGTTGTGTGCAATCCTCTAAGTTAGCCAAGACTGCAAGTGTGGATGTTGGGCAAGGCAACGTGTCTGGCTGTACACATATGCTAACTGTTTGAGTCAAAACTGAAGTATACTTTGGTCTTTAGATTTTAAACTGGTTCGAATTGATTAAAAAAAGTTAAAAAGAGCAACAGTTCATTGCAGTCATATGCAGCCGCTACAATCAACATACCATAAACACTTACTGCAAAAACACATACTTCATAACCCTGAGCACAAACATGTAAAAACGAAAAGCAAACAAACAAGTGAGCCCTCTAGCTGTTTATCTGGAAAACATATTTACGGGTAGATGTTTTGCTGCATTACTTGTGGCTATTTATAAGAGCTGTTATGAAACATGATGAAGCACAAATAGTCTGACCTTAGAACAGTCCATGGGGAATGGAAGTTCTCTGCTACTACTTTTTTCACTGGCATTTTATTGTCACTTTGCTTAGGTATCATCAAAAGTTTTGAAAGCTTTAAGATGGGTTCAGACTACATAATATTTTGTCCTGTTGCAATAGTCAGATTATAGAATTTTGAATCTTAAACTTAATAACTGTTGTGCCATGGCATGTCACATATAAGAAATTGCTTTCTAAATAACCATTGGTTATCACGTAAGAAAAGGTGAAACTAGTGACTGACCTCAATGGCTACAAACAATGGCTGCTGAAGCCATACGATCACTCAAAAGAATATTTTTTTGTCACTTGTTCAAACTACTTATTTAAAATGAGCTGAAACAACACAATTCTGGAGATTTCATTGGGGCAACTTGATTCTTTTATGGTCAATCAACTTAAATTTATAAAAAACTAATAAAGTTAAAGGTGCTGAATGTAAGTTTTTGACTTCCTAAAGCATAAAAATACCATAATATGTTTGCAGATATTTAAGAAACATGCCAAGTGAACATATTCTGCTTTGAAAATGAGTTTTTCGTGCTAGAACGCTGACTTTGTTTTGATAATTTTAACCTGCCCAATGCCAGTTTGGCAATTATATTTCAGCACCCTGTTTCTATCATGGAAAACACGTATTTCATTCATTCGTTCAGAAAGGTTCTGAAAGCATGTGTCGGTGACTGAAATGTGGCCTCCGGTGGACAGTAGCAGACTCCGAAATGAGACACAGATTCAGAGTTCCACATGAGGTTATTAATTAGTAAATTATATAAATATTGCGAGCGCGAACATTTGGTCAGCAGGTTACATTGTAACCGTGTGTCCGAACCACATACTTTGTAATAAGATATGCAGCGATGAGCAATTTGGCTGTTTGCACTAAACGAAACAGTTTAATCAGACTTTTAATACAGCCATTTAGAAAAATGAACACATGGTCACTCGATGAGGAGTAGCTAGTGTTTTGTGGGTGTTTGGTTGTATTTGGCCACATGAGAATTTACATTATGAAAACAGTTCTTTTTTCTACTACCTGTAATTGGTTGAAAGTGTACACACTCTAAACATTTTAGCCTTGTTTACACTTGTATTTAGCATCATACTCTTGTAATCAGACTGATGAAAAGTTTTTGACTCTTCTAAAGCATAAAAATACCATAATAGGTTTGCAGATATAATTTTATTTCAGCACCCTGTTTCTTTCATGTAAAACACGTATTTCATTCACTCATTCAAAAAGGTTCTGAAAGCATGCGTCTGTGACTGAAATGTGGCCTCCGGTGGACAGTAGCAAACTCCGAAATGAGACACAGATTCAGAGTTCCACATGAGGTTATTAATTAGCAAATAATATAAATATTGCAAGCGCAAACATTAGGTGAGCAGGTTACATTGTAACCACGTGTCCTAAAAACATAATTTGTGATAAGATACGCAGTGATGAGCAATTTGGACCAAAAGAAACAGTTTTACCAGACTTTAAATACAGCCATTTAGAAGCTCAGAATATGCACTCACTCATGAAGTGGTAAGGTTTATAATCTAATTAATACATATTAACCCTCTAACATTATTAAATGTAGATGCCGAATCACTGATATGTGTTTAATTCAGTTCAATTTCAAACAGTTTATTTTATTTTCGTGATCTGAGATGAACTATCTGCTGCTGCTTTCAGTAGTATGGCAATAAATGTCATGTAACATGGTATTCAAACTTATATTGTTAGCATTTAACACGGAATAAAGCGTGTGAGGTTTTAGCTGAGGTGATTGTTGTCATAGTTTTCTGTTGTTCACCTGTGAGAAACACTGACCAGAGTTTCTAAAATATCCATTCAAGGTGTTGGTTAGGACAACTCCTTTTAATATCGAAAATAATACTTCTATCGGGTGCCGTTGCTTTTATTTAGAACACAGTTTAAAACACTCGCTCCTGTCCTCAATCTGGCAACCTGTTCTTTTGTTTGTTTTGATCCAGTAGTGCAATACCTAGTTCAACCACTGGGTGTCCAACTTGCATACTGCACCTTTAAATTAAGTCCTTCATGTTGTCCCAACACAAATCAATTGTGTGGAACTCAGCATTTTTTACAGTGTTGGTTATGTCCCAAACGGCATATTTAAGCATCATTCTACAGCTATTTTATAATATAAATAGTATATTCTTTCATTCTAAGTGCACTTTAACTACCCAGATGATGTTGTTATTCAATGAATGAAAAGAAGTGTGGAATGTTGAACACTTCGTGCACTCAATCTTCCACAATACTGTATTTATAACTTGGGAGACTGGGAAATTTTCTGAAGACACTACTATAATGTGGATGGAATGTTCTAATTATTTTAAATTAATTAAATGAAACTTGAGACATATCATCGTGAAAATGTTTTAAATAAAAGTTATAACTTTAAAAAAAGGTTTTGAAGGTTCTAAGAATCATCATAAAATAAAGTTACATAACATATTGGGAACGTTTTAGAAACTAAAATTGTTAGCTGGGTCTAGATTGGTTAAGTCATAGATGAAAATAGAACTGGATAGGACAGCATTTATACAAACTTAATCATTATCCAACATGTTTTCGTTATTATTTTAGAATGTAGAATGTTTTATGTATGTATGTGCTGTTATTTAAAATTGATGAAAGAACAATACTTTCAATAACAAATTTGTATAACGGTACAAATTAGGTATGGTCGTTACGCCAAATTGATTATTCCAAAAGGAGGTAAATATTGTGAAGTCTGAACTCAATTCTTTTACTTTAACAGCCCATAATTAGCTCATCAATCAATCGTGAGCTTGAGGGTGCACGGCACATGCTTAATAGAGTAAAACTTTCCTAACTTTGAGGACACAACCTCCTCCTTGTGGGATGTGATGGATTAGTGCTCGAGGACGTTTCGGCGACTCCTCATTTCTTTGAAATTTCTGAAGTTTGTGCGAATCAAAGACTTCGCTGAGCACACACACACAATAATAACACACAGCTCTGCGCTCTTATCAGCGGATAACAAAGTACCACATCCCTACTGGCTTTCAAAAGCCTCTTGAGCTCACAGAGGCCTTCAGAGTGACCAGACAATACACACGCACTCACAGACTAATGAAGGACAGGAGACCGGCATTCAACTGAAAGACACAATTTCTTGATTTGTTTCCCCCCAACTCTCATTTTCTATTATTGTGCAATTAGCAAGCTCAGTCCATTACGGGATGAAAACATAAAAAAGGACATTATTTCAGCATTTCTACTCAAATGCAAGCATCTTTCTGAAGATGCTTGCATTTCAGCTTTTCAATAGTCTGTGGTCATAGAGGTCAATTTCTCTGCTAGGTTTGGTTCTTTCTTTCATGTTCGTTCCCTTTTTTCCAGCTTCACCCTTCAGATCACATGCATGCAAGTATGCTAACAATGCAAGACGGTTAGCGAGTTAGTTACTGAGATGAAACTGTTTGCTTTAGAACAAGAACACCATAAAAATGTCATATGAAGATGTGAATTCATCCGTCAAGAAATGCCTTCTAGCCTGTTTCATTTTCACAGCTGCATCTATTTTATGTCAGATGCTGCCACAAAGTCCCTACGTAATGTATTGCTGAAGAAAAACAACTGTTGTACGAGGTTTATGTATTTATTCTATATTGAGATATTTATGTATTTATTTACATTACAGAGTCTTTTCTTATGAAGCTGAAATTTCGCTCACATATAAAACACCTGCATCTGTTTATTTCTTATTCCATGAAACACTAACTGAGCTCATGGATGGCACAGATTCGCTCATATTGCTACCGAACTGGGACTTGATTGTTGGACTGAGATGCAACTAGCCAAAAGACTGTCCGAAGGGACGTTGTCAGAAATGACATACATGGTTATGACCTGCTACACAAGCCTCCAGGACATCTCTCTCTTTATTTCCAGTGCTATATGTCTGATTGCAAGCCACATTAGCACAGTTGTGTAATCATCGAAATCATGCCAGCTTGTTTGGTCATCTATTTTTATGTAAAAGTGGTCAGATTTTCCACCTTGCCCACTGCTTTTGCTTAAAGTATGTTTGCCCAAAAAAATAAAACACCCGCCTTCATCTTTTCTCTTACTTGCAAGACGAGACATTTCTGCATGATGCTCTTGTAAATGTTCTTCTTTTTGTTCCACAGATCATCTCAGAATGAAAGATTATTTTAAAAAATGTCAGAAAAAAATAAATAAATGTGTTAGAAAAAAGAGAATGTGTTTTTGATTCTTTAGATGTGTGTTTCAAATCTTTTTACTTTACACATGCATGTCATATGCATATTGGACTTCAAGCAAGACTTTACAAATCAAAACTGGTCAATTTTGCCTTAGTAACATGTCACAATATCCAAAATGTCAATGCAAGCTCACGTCACTTTGTAACTTTTTGCATTTAGTGGCTAATTAAGTGGCTAATACATGAATTTGTAAGATTTTATTCATACACTTTGGTATGAATCGCTCATGCCCCAATGACGATTAGGTATGGGGTGAGGTTTGGGGCCATGCCTTTTTTATTGATGTTTTTTAATTTTTTAAAATTCTTTTTCGTATTCTTTTTCCCTTCACTGATTTTCAAACGTAAAATGCAGCTTATTATGTTGCAAACTTGTATCTTTTATTGTTTTGTTTTTATGTCTCGTCGTGAACAGAATTGTTTGTAGAGCAACTACTAACTACTGTTACTACTGTTAATTATTACTAGTCATTTCCCATATAGGCAAATGAATCAGAAGTTCTAAACCAATGGTAGAAGAGTTTACTTCCACATTGCAGAATAAGGTTAATACAAATAAAATCATATGAATTAGCCACATTTTCGCCAATGTCAAATTATTGTATTTTCTCATCAGATCAGGCAGCACAATTTACATTTTAAGTGATTGGTTTCATTACACTTTATTAGAATATGAGTCTGTCGATAAGTGATGTTTAATGATTAATTGCAAAAAAACCTGCAAATAAATAATTTACAAAGTTTGTATTTGCATAATACATGTGTTTACTGTTTACTTATGTAAATACAAAGATTAAAGAGCCCCTATTATACATTAAAAGGGGTCATATTTTGGTTTTAGGGGTCTCCAACAGCAGGCTAATATGCATGCATGATCAAAAAACACTTTCATTGTTTTATATTTTGCATTTATTTTTACCTCGTTATCCCAGCGACTCCTATATGAATCGTTCAGCGATTCATTTGTTCCTAAACCCTTCCTTAGCGCGATGCTAAACTGCGCTGATTGGACTGATGACCCAGTCTGTTGCGATTGGTCAGTCATTCAACGCCAGAAAATGCCTGTTACGGCTTATCAATATTGTAATAGTCATAGTGCGAGCATGAGCATATCTGCCAACACTCGTTTTTACCGAGAGTCGCTTGTATTTCAGACACCTCTTTCTCAAAACTAACCCCCTGGTCTCCCAGCATATTCCCAGCTCTATTCTTACTCATAAGTAAAAAGCAGCGACACACATGCAGTGTTAATGCACACAGCGGCAAAAGCTGAACCATTATGAAACAGGACCACCGCACGTGTGTAGGAGAGCTGATGTAGCCATAGCAACGACAAACAGCAGAGGAACATGAGTTCACAAAGCATTTTGATGTGTAAACAAAGCGGCATGCGTTGTGTTTAGAACGTGCTTTTAGACGCGATATGAGAATACAAGTTAACCAGATACACTACAAGCGGATAAAAGTTACAAAACACAATTAAATGCATCATTTACAAGCTAGAGAAAACAATGAGGCAACCGTTTTAATCGCACTTACTCAACACTTGTTGGATAGCAGGCCAGATTCACTGTCAGGCCACCGGGAAATGTAACGGTGCTCCCTGTGGCTAGTCTGCCCCTGCATCCATCTTTTCTGATCCTTCCTTTAACAAACAGTCAACGAATCCTCTATTGTAAGCATGTAGATTTCAGAAGCACTCCTCAGAGGGAACACAGCACAAGGCTGGGCTATAATGCTGAGGCATTTTTGCAAAAATAAACCTCAACCACTGACTCTTCAGAGTCTCTGGTTCATCTGCACACTTCCAATAATATCCAGCTGAGCACAGTGCTCTTCTCTGTGTTGCCAGATGTAGCTGACTGATTCTAGTCCAAACCCTCTCCAAAAGGTTTTTACCTGCATAATCAAATTCAAAACCGCCCAATCTGGCAACCTTTGCTTGCAGATGTTGTTTGTAGGTGGTGTTGGGGGTTTCGAATCTTCCTCGGTCTGCGTGTGCATAAATGGGCGGGGCTTATGTTTCGTGTTCACGTCATGCCGAAATGGCTAAAGACTCGTAAGCACGGCAATTCATTTGAGGAACTATGAGTCGACTTTAAACACTGTGCACTTTCAGATTTAAGCCTTAGCTTAGGGGCTCTTTAAATGTAAAAATTATTATTATTGATTTGATCACTGGGAAATACCCATACACTCTCGCATTCACACCTACACATACACTACGGGCAATTTAGCTTCAATTCAATTCATTTATACCGCATGTCTTTGGGCTGTGGGGAAAACCGGAGCACCCAGAGGGAACCCACTTGAACACAGAGAGAACATGCAACTCCACACAGAAATGCTACCTGACCCAGCTGGGACTTGAACCAGTGACCTTGCTGTGAGGCTACAGCACTACCCACTGCGCCACCATATCACCCTCATCTAAATTTGTTATATATAAATATTTTATGTATAAATATTTTTTAAAAATCTGTGAATGTACATAGATGTGTAAGTATATATAAGAAATATACACAGTATATTCACAAAATGAATATGTTAATGCAAACAAAAAAATTTCTTGTGATTAGTCGTGATTGTTTAATAGTACTTTACAATTACATTTCATTTACTTCTGCAGTCATCTGTTCAGACTTAATTAATCTAATAACAATTTAATCTAAATAGGTTATACCACCTAGTAGTAAAAACTACAATGTCAACATGACTCAGGTGCTCACAAAACAGGTTTTCAGATATATAGTTACAATATGAGAAAGAGACAGACTGGCTGATTGACTGATTGTTTGGTTGGTTGATTAATCAGATTTTTAAATCTGAAAATGTGTGGATATTAGTGCTAATTCATTAGATTTGGTTCTGCTTTAATAAAATTTAATATTTAATAATATTAATAAATTAAGAATAATACTTTTTTGTGAAAAATATGTATTTGTCATAAAACTGCTTCAATGTATCTCTACACATCACTTTGTTTAGTATAGGTGAAACAATGAATATGCAGTTTATCCAGTCAAGCGCACCAGCTCAGACCTGCTTCACTTACACTCAGCCTATGAATTAGTAAATGCTACACAATAGAAAGTGGCAAAAATTGGATTAATTTAGCCATAAATGTTTAAACTAGAAAGGGATTTCAGAAAATGAAGAGGAAATTAGATGTCTACAAGATGATGTAATAGAATGTCTTTTATGTACCGCTCTTTACAACTTTAGACATGTAAAGGTAATTGAAACATTTTGCCTTCGGCTTGACTGTTATCAAACAACTAATAATGCCTTGTTAATGTACACAAACCATGTTCCAGTTCGCCATCTCCAGCAGCTATCATAACACAGTGTACACACTAATCTTTCCTTAAATCCACATATCCACATATATATATATATATTTGTGTGTGTATATATATGTATATATATATATATATATATACACACACACACATATATATATATACACACACACACATATATATATACACACATATAAATATATATATATATAAACATATATATATATACATATATATAAATATATATATATATACACACACATATATATATACACACACACACACATATATATATACACACATATAAATATATATATA
>CAIGQQ010002480.1:2097260-2134070 GCA_903798035.1 Danio albolineatus
AATTTGGACTGAACTGCTCAAAATCAGAAAATAGAAAAGAGTGGTTCCAAATGGTCCTGACATAGTGAAAAAAAATTACAATAAAAATTAAAACCTCGTCAGCAAAATTCATGCATTTTAACAATGAATTTGTGATTTTTTTTTTTCAGTATAGACTTTTCTGTTTTTACGCTTTGTACAGTACACATAATGTAAATAGTTTTACAAAAGGAAATGAGGGTATAAAACTTTAAAAATTCAAATATATATTTAACAAAACGGTGGCTATGCTGTTTCCATTAACACAGCGTTCATTTGGTCATTGTCATTTACACAACATTTTGTCACTCAAAATGACAAAACAGCATTGTACATCTAGCTAGATTCATTTCATTGAAGTCTTTAAGATTACTCATCACTTTATTTCCTTGCAAGACAAAAAGAAATGGAAAAACTATTCTGGTTGCTTAGAAACATAATAGCATCTCTCTCACTGAGATATGATTCATTCATAAACCACAAGTGCATAATTTGTACACCATTAGCATCAAACAGAATTGGGAAAAATGATTGTTTTAAACCCTCACTTGCAGGAAACGTGGGGAAACTTGAATGAGGCCAAAAGAAAAGATCCGCTTCAAACTGAAAGGGTCGAAGCATTAGTCAGAGGAAACGTCAATCGATGTGTTTACTTTAAAACCAAATGAGTAAAAGAAGGCAGATGCGAATGAATGACGTTAATAAATAAAGGGTCAGATAAAGCGGTGTACTTTGGAGAAGCAGTGAAAGAGAAAAGCTTTGAGTGAAACAGAGAGAACAGCCTGTGGGGACTGAGTCATGAGTGCTTTTAGCCTTCTCAAGAGCTATAACCCAAATTAAAGTGAGGCTGCTAATGATTATTTATTTAGCTGCACTCTCGCTCAGCCTGTACTGCATCCCACACAAACTAAACTAACATCAGCACATAGGCCTACACCAGAGACAAAAATTACATGAAGCTGAATACATTTGAAAATGGTGGTTTTGTCTAAAACCGCTTCATGCACTGTAAAAAATAAAAACACCATTTGTTCAGCACATTGTATTTTTCTGTCATAAATACTGAGAATTGTGAATTGATCTACATAAAAATATATGTTATGTCAACAATATTGGCTAAAATGTTATGTCTACATGTTTAACAGAGTTTTCTGGACAAATTTTTTTGTGTTGAACAGGAATGTTGATTTATTTATTTATTATTTATTTATTTATTGTCATATTAGCAACCTATGGCTATTTCATGGAAAGATGGATATACATAAAAATATTACATGATAAATTCCAATTACAATAAAAAGTTACATAGTTAAATACATAAAATATAAATAAATAAAATTCACACAAAAATATATTCAAAGGTAAATATGATTTTTCAGCTCAAGTTTTGATAAATAATTTAAGACTTCCTGGTGACACCTTTTTAAAAATGTCCATCAAAGTACTCTCCTTATTAAAATGTTGTCTAATTGTTTAAAAACTCTTGCATTCCAACAAAATATGTTTGATAGTAAGAGCAGCCTGGCAGTTCAGAATCAGAATCAGAATCAGTTTTATTGCCAAGTGTGCTTCACACACACAAGGAATTTGCTTTGGCTACAGAAGCTTCCAGTGTACATAAAGTGACAAGTGACAACACAAAATTAAATTAAAAAAAAGAAGACGATAGACATTAAACAGAGATGCAGTCAGTCCAACGATCTGGATGTTGAAATGTATGTGCAGATTGTTATAAATATACAGGTTATACGGTGCTGTGTGCAAAAGCGTAAGTATTGCATTGTATGTTGTTATAAGGTGCTGTGTACGGATGCGTAAGAAGTATTGCATTATATATTGTTATAAGGTGCTGTGTACAAATGCGTAAGGAGAAGTATTGCAATGTATATTGTTATAAGGTGCTGTGTACAAGTGCGTGTGAGAAAGTATTGCACGTTTATTGCAAAATAGGAGAAATATTAACTGTTCATGAGGTAGATGGCCTGAGGAAAGAAACTTTTCCTGTGTCTGGCAGTTTTTGTGCTCCGTGCTCTGTAGCGTCGGCCAGACGGTAACAGTTCAAACAGGAAGTGTGCTGGGTGCTTTTACTCACTGTGGAAGAGTACAGTTCTTGAAGTGTAGGAAGGGTAGTGCCAGTGATTCGTTCAGCAGTCCGGACTATTCGCTGTAGTCTACGGAGGTCAGACTTGGCTGCTGAGGCGAACCAGACGGTGATTGAAGTGCAGAGGATGGACTGGATGACAGCTGAGTAGAACTTTACAAGCAGCTCCTGTGCCAGGTTGAACTTCCTCAGCTGACGAAGGAAGTACAGTCTCTGCTGGGCTTTCTTCACAATAGAGTCTATGTGAGTGTCCCACTTCAGATCCTGAGAGATGGTGGTGCCCAGGAACCTGAATGACTCCACTGCAGCCACAGTGCTGTTCATGATGGTGAGCGGGGGGAGTGCAGGGGGGTTTCTCCTGAAGTCCACTATCATCTCCACTGTTTTGAGCGTGTTCAGCTCCAGATTGTTGTATTTGCACCATAAAGCTAGCCGCTCCACCTCCTGTCTGTATGCAGATTCGTCACCGTTCCGGATGAGGCCGATAACAGTAGTGTCGTCCGCAAACTTCAGGAGCTTGACGGAGGGATCTTTTGTGGTGCAGTCATTGGTGTACAGGGAGAAGAGCAGTGGGGAGAGAACACATCCTTGGGGGGCATCAGTACTGATGGTGCGGCTGTCAGACGTGATTTTAAAAGGGGTGTTGATATTTAAATAATTCACGCATGCATGATGCGATGATCGATAAATAAGCTTGTTTATCTGTTGCTGGAGAAGTAAGAGAGGTGACACAGTGGCGACATTGCATGAACAAACGAAATTATGTTAGCTGAACAAAATATTGTTACTGAGAAGAATTAAAAAACAGTTGTTGAGACAACGCAAAGTTCTTACTGCATCATGTTGCCTTGTTTTTTTTGTTTTCTGAACAATTAATTTTTTACACTGTGATTTCAGATATTTATTAAAAGTTGATCATCTACGCTGAAACGACCAAAAATGTTTTGTTCCTGTGCTGTGCATGTGTTAGGGGTCATTCACACAGAATACATTTTTCCATTCCAGTGAACAACTTTTCCATTGTTTTCCTATATGTAAACATGCACTTGATGGACCCCAAAACATTATTAATTCTGAGTGTGCCTCCCACAGGTCAAACCACCTGTAGAAAACACACTTTAACTGACACCAGTTTTTGCACATTTGCACTGAAGAATCTAACTAAGGATTTCAGATTCCTTGTAGCAAACTTATGTGTGTTGTTTCAAGAAAGCATCCGTACATTTGTGTGGTGTTTTATTTATTTTTTGTCATTATTTGATTTATTAATATGTTTTATTATTTGTTTATCTTCATTTATTCTTAATTTAATTATTTTATTTAATCATATGATGCTTTTAGTCATTTACATAATTATCATTATATCATTTTATTGATTATTAGTTAATGATTTGATTATTATTATTTATTATTATTTGTCATTTGATTATGTATATTTTACTATTGCCATTTTCCTATAATTATTGCTTGGTTATTATTTTATTTAGGCGTCACTGTAGCGCAGTGGGTAGCATGATCGCCTCACACCAAGAAGGTCGCTGGTTTGAGTCTCGGCTGAGCCAGTTGGCATTTCTGTATGGAGTTTGCATGTTCTCCCCGTGTTGGCGTGGGTTTTCTCCGGGTGCTCTGGTTTCCACTACAAGTCTAAAGACGTGCTATAGGTGAATTGGGAAAGCTAAATTGTCTGTATTCAGTGTATGGATGTGTCCTAGTGATGGGTTGTAGCCGGAAGGGCATCTGCTGTGTAAAACATATGCTGGATAAGTTGGCGGTTCATTCCGCTGTGGTGACCCCAGATTAATAAAGGAACTAAGCCGACAAGAAAATGAATGAATGAATAATAATAATTTTATGACTGTGTGGATTGTAGTGACACTTGTTTTCATGGGTAAGAGATAAAAGAATGTTTCCATTTCAAGGTCTGTATTGTCTCTGGACAATGTTGTGAAGCAGAAATTATCCATTGCTGTTGCTTGTGGTATGATGACACTTGTTAGATTTATTATTATCAGACGAAGCATGGAATCATGCGCAACTAAGATTATTCAATAAACTCTGCTCTTTCTTTATCATCATTACTTTGTCTCCTGCTTCTGCTCCTCTCTGGCTTTCTCAGTCATATGGTTCACAGGTTTGTGTATTGGACAGCTCCGCTAGCTTGTTGTCTGAAAACCCAGAAAAACAGACATTTTCTGACAGGGTCTGGTGTCCGGGGCTAGATCTTATTTATCTGGCATGGAGAGTGTGTTCTAACAGCACCAAAGACATTTTCACAAAAAAACATTTATGAAGTATACTTCACACAGGTGAGTGGGCTTGACAAACCACCTGTAGAAACACTCTTCACCTGTTAACAACAACAACAAAAAAAAATATAGCACTAAATTCTCAGAGCTCATACAGCACCTCTTGTGGGTATTGCCTCTTGTTGAATCGCTAAATGCCTCCTGAATTATAAGTCGTTTTAGACAAAAGAGTGTGTGTGACCCTTGTGTCTTGTTAAAGTGCCATAAACACACATTTGGCCATGTGTCAGAGTTTCTCATGTTGACATCATCGCATTACAGCAGATGAGAGCGATTGAAACATCGCTGAGAAACCCTGGATGAGGTTTAACATGCTTTAGGAGACAATAATGCAATGTGGGTATATTAGTATGGCTCAGCACTGCCAATGATGATATAACTCTCTGCATCTCTTTCCTCCTCTGCAACGTTTTTTACTTAGCACAGCACTTTTCTACTTTTTTCATTAGCCTCAGTAAGGCACCTCGTTTAGAACAAAGAGAGAATGACAGCTTAATGGATTATTTCAACTAAAAATAAAAATAATATTGTCATCATTAATTCACCCTCATATTGTTCCAAAACCCACATGGCTTTCTTTGTTTAGTGGAATAAAAAAATATTTTTTAAAAAGGCATTGGCCATTTTTTTTCAGTGGTACTACAATAAGTGAACTTTATTTATAAAATAATTTCGACAGGAGCACGCGCTTAAGATTGATAGCAGCTGCACTCAAAAATTATTCTGCAAAAAATATATATATTTACGTTCATAACACTGAATGCAAAAGAAATTATTTGTTATTTTGAAAATGGTGGGGGCAGCACGGTGGCACAGTGGGTAGCGCTTTTGCCTCCCAGCAAGGAAGCTGTATTTCTGTGTAGCGTTTGCATGCTCTCCCCTTGTTTGCGTGGGTTTCCTCCACAAGTCCAAAGACATGCGGTGTAGGTGAATTGGGTGAGCTAAAATTGTCCATAGTGTATGAGTGTGAATGAGAGTGTGATGTTTCCCAGTGATGGGTGAGAGCTGGATGGGCATCTGCTGCGTAAAACATGTGCTGGATAAGTTGGCGGTTCATTCCGCTGTGGCGACCCCAGATTAATAAAGGGACTAAGACAAAAAGAAAATGAATTAATGAAAATGGTGATTAAAAAATGTAACATTTTGTTAATTTTATTGTTTTAAATGGTAAAATCCCTAAATGTAGACTTTCAAAATCCTCCTCATTACCTAATGCATGATTTACGAATCAGACGATTCCTAAATCGCTATAAATAACCAAAGTATCTTACCTTATGCCGAGTTCAGACTGCATGATTTTAGCCCCGATTTTGACTCGCCGACAGGTTTTGAGAAATCGCAGACATATGCCTGAATCACAGGCAAATCGGTGCTCGTGCACGCTAGTGACAATCACACAATATGAACTATCAATGACGCGATCTGAGAGAATCGCAGATGAGTCGCCGATGCCTGTGAGATATTTGGCGTGCTGAATATCTGGAGCTGTCACGATTCAAATCATGCTGTGTGAAATGAGTTTTGACTGAAAATAACATCAGCGATCACCTACAGCCAATCACAGAGCAGCGTCCAGGCTAGTGGGAAGTTGCTGGAGAAGTTACCACAATACCAACAAGCATGGCTTTGTTTGAGAAAAGGCCTTCTTTCGCTGCAAATCAGCGCAAATGCAATTGCATGGCAGGTCTCTTGCGGGCTACCATTTTTTTTATAATCATTCGCTCTCATGTGACAACTCCAGTGTTGCACACGTGACCTCGCGTTGTTTACATGTAACTTCTCGCTTGTGTTTGGTTGTATTTGCGGACCAAGGCAAAGTTGTTGGGGATCCTTTTGTAAAGTCATGCAGTGTGAAAGTCTCTGTCGCCGATCCATCTTCCAGTGTAAACACAGCACCGACGGAACGCTAGCCCAGATAGTCATGCAGTGTGAAAACATCTGTGACACGACTACTTTGAAAATCATGTAGTCTGATCTCAGGATTAGCAATCTTCGTCTTGAAGAATCCCCCCTTCCACCCCTACTTCTCCCCTTTCCTTATCAGGGCAGCACGGAGGCCCAGTGGTTGGCACCGTTGCCTACCAGCGGGAATGTCACTGGCTCAGATCTTACCTGGCCAAGTCGGCATTTCTGTGTGGAGTTTGCATGTTCTCCCCGTGTTTGCGTGGGTTTTCCCCGGGCACTCCGGTTTACTCCCACAGACCAAAAACAAGTAACATAAGTAGATTGACAAAGTAAATCGCCATCATTGATAAACATAGAATTCTGCATACACTCTCCAGAGCCATTCATAACTTACATTTACCAAGCGGGGGAGCTCTCGAGACCATACCTGTCAATCCTCCCGTTTTTCCCGGGATTCTCCCGTATTTTACAGTTCTATCCCGCTATCATCCCGTTAATGTATTTTCCCGTATTTCTCCCGTATTTTCAGTCGTTCTCCGACAGATGTCAATAAACATTACAGAGCTGATCCTCCCTATACGCAACCCATACCGCCGAACCACCAGGGGCCGCCCTTGCTCTTAAATCTGTTGGAATCTGTCTGTGCTTTCGTTTTATTTAGGCATGAAACACTCTGAAATAAACATAAAAGCGGCGGGATTCCCTTTCCTTTTCATTACAGGTGCCGTCGCTACTCCTAAACAATCCTTAAAACAGTCATAAAGTAGTGTGTGACTTTCAGCTGACAAGTCCGTAGTGATAAACAGACGCTGTTTCCCAAACGGACTCGATTAGAGGCATAGCGAAAGTGGATACTGGGTTTTGTGTTTGTGTTTGAACAGGCATGTACACATAATTAATAATAATAACATCTAAATATGTCAATCTTGATAAGGTTTTTTTCGAACACAAATATTTTTTTCCTAAATGAGCATAAAACTTTAGGTAATCGAATGCTTTCATTATAACTATATGTAAACTTATTTTATTTATAATAGTGACACCTCTGTTATTAAATGTATTCAAACAAAAAATCTAAATAAATGAGATTCATTCACTTCTCTTTATTCATAATGTGTAAGTTATACAGTGAGGAAAAGATGAATAAGATTTGATAACTTGATCCTATTTCTTTATAACAGCTAATTTTAATAAGCTAAACTGTTTGCTAACGTATACTATTACATTTTCTTTTGTAAATAATAATATAAAAAATTATTACTGTGTTTAATTATTTATTTACTTTGAAACGGCTCCAGAAGCACATATTTAATAAGTTTTTTTTAAATCTTTTTTTTTTTGGGGTGGGGTAGAGTATGGGGGGCAAGTTTGTGTGTTCCCTTATTTTCACATCACAATGTTGACAGGTATGCTCGAGACCTACCTGAACTGTATAAGAAAAAAGAAAATAATGTAATTTCCTGATAAACGGTTACAATTTATTTGACAAAAAATGTACTTACAAAGACATAAGGCAAGTATTTAATGATAAAAATAGAGTAATTCCAAGAGGGAAATTCTATTGGAATTTATTATGGGTGGTAAATTGGAGAAAACATGGCTGCTACCATACAAATTTAGCATTTTAAATAAAGCAAGAAAAATTAATTTAAAGATTTTACATAAAATGTATCCAACTAACTTGTTACTCTCTAAATTTTCAGATATTGAGAAAGAATTTTTGTTTGGTAAAAACAATGAGGAATCCTTATTTGTTGATTGTCATTATTTTGGAAAGGCTGTTTTTCTAATTATTCTGCGAAAAAAATAATATGTTAATAACACTGAATGCAAAAGAAAGGATTTGTTATTTTGAAAATGGTGGGGCAGAACGGTGGCACAGTGGGTAGTGCTGTCGCCTCACAGAAAGAAAGCTGCTGATTCGAGCCTCGGCTGGGTCAGTTGGCATTTCTATGTAGAGTTTGCATGTTCTCCCCGTGTTTGCGTGGGTTTCCTCCACAAGTCCAAAGACATGCGGTGTAGGTGAATTGGGTGAGCTAAAATTGTCCATAGTGTATGTGTGTGAATGAGAGTGTGGTGTTTCCCAGTGATGGGTGAGAGCTGGATGGGCATCTGCTGCATAAAACATGTGCTGGATAAGTTGGCAGTTCATTCCGCTGTGGCGACCCCAGATTTATAAAGGGACTAAGACGAAAAGAAAATGAATTAATTAATGAAAATGGTGATTAAAAATTTTTAACTTTTGTTAATTTTATTGTTTTAAATGGTAAAATCCCTAAATGTAGACTTTCAAAATCCCCCCTTTGTACAAGGTTTTGGTCAATGAAATTATTCCGATAATGAAGTCTTTCAAAGCTGTAAAAAATGTAAAAGCTATATTATGTTATTATGAATCTGTTTTTTGGCGTCCTGAGAATGTCTTTCGTTTGCAGCTGGAAGGGCATCCGCTGCGTAAAACATGTGCTGGATAAGATGGCAGTTTATTCTGCTGTGGCGACCCCAGACTAATAAAGGGACTAAGCTGAAAAGAAAATTAATGAATGAATGATTTTGTTGTTACCTGCTTTTGCTGTATTTGTAAATTACTAATGCACAATTTAAAAATCAATCAATCAATCAATCAATCAATCAAGCAAGCAAGCAAGCAAGCAAGCGAGCAAGCATATTTTACACACTGGTACGGTGGCCGAGATAGTTCAAATACGTTACAAGATAAGTAAAAAACATGCAAATAGAAAAACACTAACAAACTGAGAAAACATCTTCATCAGTTCGACAACATACACATTCTCACAAACATGCATATACTGTAGCAAAACATGCAAATAGTGTAAAGCACAACTGAAATGAGCCAACGATACAACAATGATAAAACTTTTAATTCAGGGTGCACTTTGGTTAATTCTATGAACTTTAATGCAGCAGGGTATAAGAAAACTAGTTTTAAGATTGTATATTCTCCCAAAAACTACTAGCTAGATGTACTTTATGCTGCTTATTGCATGGCTACTTGCCACAAACCATAAAAATTAGATATGAAACATTGTTCTGAGGCATAATAGTTAATTAGATGATTTATTAAATGTGAAGTTGACAGAAACAAAAACGGCTGAATCACAAGATTGAACCAAGCAGTCCAAAACAGGGGCATGACAGACAAACATAGGTGAATGCACTGTATGTATTTGGATGTAAACATATTCACTGATGGTCAACATTATTGGAAGTACCCCATGTTATTTCAGCAGTTACTAACAGGGAAAAACATTCATTCATTCATTCATTCATTTTCTTTTCGGCTTAGTCCCTTTATTAATCTGGGGTCGCCACAGCAGAATGAACCGCCAACTTATCCGGCATTTGTTTTACGCAGCAGATGCCCTTCCAGCCACAACCCATCTCTGGGAAACACATCCATACATTCTCATTCACACACATACACTATAGACAATTTAGCTTACTCAATTCACCTGTACCGCATGTCTTTGGACTGTGGGGGAAACCGGAGCACCCGGAGGAAACCCACGCAACCACGGGGAGAACATGCAAACTCCACACAGAAATGCAAACTGGCCCAGCCGGGGATCGAACCAGCGACCTTCTTGCTGTGAGGCGAACGTGCTACTCACTACGCCACCGTGGCGCCTAACAGGAAATAACATGCCTTTAAATGGTGCAACTGACCAATGAGAATCAAGTATTCCAGAGAGCCTTGTAATAAGTGGAAATAACACACCTCAGGCTGTCACAGCCAATCAGAACAACGTATTCCAGAGAGTCATGCAGTAAAACCATAATAGCATAAATCAAATTATAATTAGTTGTCATGTTTTAATTCTTCTTTGAAGTGTCATTGCATCTTTCCAGAGAATTTAGAGTAAAGACAGCTGCTTCAGAGCAGCCTTAACTCAACTGTGTAAAGACACCTTAGGAGATTACATGTAGTGTCAAAAAAACAGATTTATTCTCTCTGATCCAACATGAAGGGCAAAAATCAGACTCAACCTCAGGGAAGTCAGTGCAAGTCAGGAAAGACATTATTCTGTTTGAACTTTTCTCATTCACCCTTTAATCACTCTGCCGGTCATTAAGTCCAACTCTGATTTCCTCTATCCTGATTTATACCATCGTTCTTTCTTCCTCTGCCTCTCTGTGTGTCTCTCCTTTTTTATTATCACGCTCTGTCTTTCTGCCCGTCTCTCTTTTCTTCTCCAGGGCCAGGTTCTGTGACAATTACTTTTAATCTGCCTCCATTACCAAATCTCCCTTCCATTCCTTGGTTCACAGTATTAATCACTTTAATTGCCACAGAGTCTGAGACACACATCGCTTTCAGGCTCTTCCGAAAGGTGTTCCCATTGTGAGTCTAATCCCTTTAAACGGCCACTTCGGCAGTTATTTCATTATTTCTCATCTTCTCCGCAGTCATCAGAATCCCACTAAACCTCACAAAATCCCTTGACTGTGTGACTGTGTGTGAATTTGGAAGGGACAGATAATAGAATATACTGAGAATTCTCTCTCTCTTTGTGTGTGTGTGTGTGTGTGTGACAGTATTAAAAACACACATTGTTCTCTGTGTGGGCGTGTGTTTGGAAGTGGAAGATAAAAAAAGCCTTATGAGTGAGTCTCAAGTGCATTGTATGTGACAGAGCAGGTTAAAGGGATAGTGCACCCAAAAATGGAAATTCTCAACCTTCACCTGCGGGCTTTATGTTTAAGACTGAATGGCGTTATTCTGCAAAAACAACCGTCTGGATGTAATTTATCCCATTAATTGCACAGTTATATGCCACAAAGCATAAAAATCAATTGGATAAAATATTATTATGAATTACTTTCCCAGAGATGGGTTGTGGCTGGAAGGGCATCCGCTGCGTAAAACAAATGCCGGATAAGTTGGCGGTTCATTCCGCTGTGGCGACCCCGGATTAATAAAGGGACTAAGCCGAAAAGAAAATGAATGAATGAATGAATTATTATGAATTACAATTGTTTATTATAAAGCTGACAGAAATGAAAATGCCTGAACGGAGCATACACTAACTGTATTATTCAGTCACAAGATTCAGTCAGTAAAACCCCAAACATAGTATGTCACGGTTCAGGGATCTGTGTGTCTGTGGGTGCTTGTGGCTGTACCTGTGTTGGCGTGAGTGTGTTGTTTGACTGTCTGTTTGCTTTCCCCGTCAGCTTTGTGGTCACGTGGAGGGAATCATTATGGGTTGATTAGCGACAGCAGCTGTTCCGTGTTAGCGCAGATATTTAAGTCCAGTCGTCACGTCTCCTTTTTGTCAGTCCGTTATGTCCCAACTTGTGTTTGTGTCTCCAGGCTCCGTCCGTGTACATGCTGGTGGTGAGTCGCTTTAACCCGCAATCTTTGTGGATGTTATCTTCTGTGGCTATTGCCTGCTTCCTGAACTGTTCCTCATGTGATCATCTATGAGCTTCGTCTGTGACTGTTACTTCCTGCTCTGTTGTCTGAAGTTTCCCTCAGCTGTTTAGCTGCATCGTCTCCTTGAGAAGTACCACTGGCTTTCTCCATCGCCTCATTCACAAACTCTGTTATATTGAGCCTTGTTGGATTGCATTCTAACATTAAACTCCTTTTTACTTAACTCTCGCATTTGGGTCTCCTTGTGTATCATAACAGAGTACTCACAGATGAGCCTATGTTATTCAGGGGTTGGTATCTAGGAAAAACAAACCTTGGAATTTCACGACTGACCAATTAGGATCAAGTATTCCAGACAACGTGTAATAATTTGTGATAACAGCTGCCTGGATGAAATTTACCCCTTACATATCAACTGTCATCAATATCAATAGTGAGAACATACCACTCGCTTTCTCAATAGACCCTTTTCACACTTCCGCGTTCGCGAAGCGGAAGTCGTCATAGTAGGGTAAACACAGCGATGGCGGCCGCTGAAGCGTATGCGTTTTCACACTAACGTTAACTTAAAGAGATTTGCGACAGAGAGTTGTGATAATTTTAAATTAAAAATTAATATTAATTGTCCATATAGAGAATTATCTTTGGTTGTCAAAGCTATTCATGTAGCTTTGAGGAATTTAGTTAAAGGTATAGTGCAATACTCTTCTGTAATACATACACTGGTTGATTTGTCTATTGATAATTATTCATTTCTGGATATTAAATGTAACAACAAGGTCTTGAGATCACTACTGACAAAAGAATATTTTCCTCTTTCTTATTTCCCTTATTACCTAAAATGAAAGAAGTACATTTCAAAACAATTAATGACATTTATCTGTGTAATGAGTTTCTTAGACTAAGATTTAATTTAGACAGTAATGCTTTCATTTTCTGCTTGAAAAGATATTAAATCACAGTAACATTTTTATAGTTGTTTTTATTGTCAAATCCTTTAGGGACAGATTGTATGAGTGGTTGATGACAAATGCCTGTTTGTCATTTGAAGGTTAAATAAAATTAAAAACTCAAAGATTTGCAGACCTTTACATTTCGAGATGACAAAGGTTACAAGTTCTTTTACAAGGGATATCTGCACGAATACAAAGGTAAGGCAGTCAAATATATTATTATTAATGCAAGGGCTATTCGTAAGCTAACTCCTTTGGGTTTTCATGATGCAGTGTCTATGGTAGTGAATATGATGGTAAAAGCTAGAGCACGATGAGAATTGAGGCTGTATAAATGTTCAAAAAGAGAAAGTTCACAGTTCAGATGTTTGTTCTTAAGCTGCATTTCTTTTTTTGCATACGTGTTTGTTTACAGGAAAAAAACATGACTGTCGATAAGCAATTATCCCCTCATTCTTAAATGCTCAATGTTCAAGGTATAAGAAATCAGTTAAAACTTGAAATCAACAACGTGCTGTAACGTCAGCAAGAAATATAAAAACAAACGGAGCTTACAACAGAAAACTAAAGAACAAACATCTGATCTGTAAACTTAAAATTTATCTTTTTGAACATTTATACAACCTCACACATCGTGCTCTAGCTATTACCATAATACCCACTACTTCAGACACTATACAGTACCATGAAACCCCAAAGGAGTTCGCTTACGAATAGCCCTTGCAATAATAATCACGCATTTGACTGCCTTACCTACGTATTCGCGCAGATTTCCCTCGTAAAAAAAACGTGTAACCTTTGTCAATCTTTTACTTAAATGTCGATGAATTCATCTGGTCAAGCCGGTCGACATCTCCAAATGTAAAGGTTGGCAAATCTTTGAGGTAGCGCTAAAACGCATACGCTTCCGCCGCCGTCATGGCTGTGTTTACCCTACTATGACGACTTCCGCCTCGCGAACGCGGAAGTGTGAAAAGGGTCTATTCATACAAGTGCAGATGCTGTCCTAGAATACATCGGACTATAGTATGGTTCAAAAACACAATACTATTTGATATATATTAATCCATTCATTCATTCATTGATTTTCCTTCGGCTTAATCACTTTATTCATCAGGGGTCACCACAGTGGATGAATCGCCAACTTATCCAGCATATGTGTTATACAGCGGATGCACTTCCAGCTGTAACCCGGTACTGGGAAATACCCATACACACTCATTCACACACATGCACTACGGCCAGTGTAGTTTATTCAATTCACCTATACCACGTGTTGTTGAACTGGGGGGGAAACCGGAGAATTCGGAGGAAAGCCACACGAACCGGAGTGAACATACTGTATAAACTCCAGTCATAAATGCCTACTGACCCAGCTGGGACTTGAACCAGCATCCTTATTGCTGTGTGGTGACAGTGCTAACCACTGAGCCACCGTGTTGCTCTTGATATATATTACTATAGAACTTTTAAACAGCTCTACTGTGTTTGATTGTCAAACATTAACAAACACCTCTGATGGACCTATGATGAAATAACCATGGACGGATGATAGTTTGCTTTAAAAGACTGTTTCAAATTCCTGAATTGAATTCAAAACAAATTTCTGACCTGATTAAAATGTCATTACACTAGTTCATTCTTTGATTTAGCTTGAAGCATATTAGAGCCTCATCCATTCACGTCAAAATCTAAAGTATACTTTAGGCATTATAAAAGCAGTCATTTGTTTTGTTCCTGAATGAATCAATGTTTCGAACTAATTGGTTAAATCAATCATTCACTCATTAAGTTGATATACATCACAACTTTCTGCCATGATTATGTAGCCTGCAGGAAGAATATTCCCAAAACAAGAGCGCACTGCAAACAATTGAGAAAAAAAGAAAAGTAGAATCAAGTTGAGTTGAACTGTTTATCAGCACTGTTGAAATCATCCCAAAAATGCCAAAGACTGGCTCTAAAAAATTTTTTACATCTGATTTCAACATTTCATGTTAACATTTGCAATAATTTCATGTTCGTTTTATAACGACGTATTTCATAAACTGCATTTATATGTGCAAGATAATAAAAAAATTGTAATCTTAACATGATTGGAAGGACAACAAGAGTATGTGACATTCACACAAGTGTATTTTCAGTTTGTACCTCTGTATTTTTGTAAATTTAGAAAACATTGTATTATTCTAGTTAAGGTGTGACTTACAGTGGGGTTTGAACCCCATAATTAAAGCTTGATTCCCTCAGGACATCAAAACAAGATGTTGTGGGCGGGGGTGGGGTGAGAAGTAGTTTACGCTGAACTGTAAATAATAATATAAAAAACAAAAATAATAGTATAAAAAACATTTGACCATGCCTATAATGAGGGCGACATGGTGGCACAGTGGGTAGCACTGTTGCCTCACAGCAAGAAAGTCACTGTGTGAGCCCCGGCTGGCTCAGTTGGCATTTCTGTGTGGAGTTGGCATGTTCTCCCTGTGTTGGCGTGGGTTTCCTCCGCGTGCTCCAGTTTCCCCCACAGTCCAAAGACAATTGCTGTAGGTGAACTGGGTAAGCTTAATTGTCCATAGTCTATGTGTGTATGTCCTGGTCTTCTAGGTTGGGGGTTGAGCGTTGGGCTCAACCCACCTCATAAAATCTAGGTTACGAAAAACCAATATGCTGTGGCCAAATATCAACTTACATATAAATGGTCCTGGGAGTAAGTAAGAGTATGCATATAATGGTTCATACCATTGAGAAAGCATAATTACGCCAGCAGACTATGCAAGAAAATTCACCAGTTGGAAATCGGCATACAGAATTGCCAAATGATAAGTAAGTCAAAAGACACTGTAAGTATTCTGAAGACAGTTTTCTTGTAAATTGGGTGCTTGAATCTACATAATGACCTAATAGGAAAGTCAAATTAGACCCTGAGGACTCTATTTTAATGATCTAAGTCCATGGTACAGTAAGTGCACTGTGCAGGATTCTAATCCACTTTTGCTATTTTGAGGAGGGAAAAAACAGTCAGCGCATCCAGCGCATGGTCTAAAAGGGTTGTCCTTATTATTATTTTTTTAAAATGAGTTATGGGTCGGCGCCACGGTGGCGCGTGAGTAGCACGTTCGCCTCACAGCAAGAAGGTCGCTGGTTCGATCCCCGGTTGGGGCAGGTCCCGGTTGGGCCAGTTGGCATTTCTGTGTGGAGTTTGCATGTTCTCCCCGTGGTTGCGTGGGTTTCCTCCGGGTGAATTGGGTAAGCTAAATTGTCCATAGTGTATGTGTGTGAATGAGAATGTATGAATGTGTTTCCCAGAGATGGGTTGTGGCTGGAAGGGCATCCGCTGCGTAAAACAAATGCCGGATAAGTTGGCGGTTCATTCCGCTGTGGCGACCCCGGATTAATAAAGGGACTAAGCCGAAAAGAAAATGAATGAATGAATGAATGAGTTATGGGTCAGCGGTTGATTCCGCTGTGGCGACCCCGGATTAATAAAGGGACTAAGCCGAAAAGAAAATGAATGAATGAATGAATGAGTTATGGGTCTGTTTCTTACGGTGGCCGAGAAAGTTTAATGCACTGTAATTTAAGAAAGCACATGCAATAACAGAAAACACTGGCAGATTAAGAAACGATCTTCATCAATGTGACAGCACACCTGTTACAAATTCTCACAAGAGAGCTTAACGCACTGCAATTTAAGAAAGCACATGCAACAACAAAAACACCAGCAGATTAAGAAACGATCTTCACCAATTTGACAGCACACCTGTTACAAATTCTCACAACACAAACAACGGAAGAAACGCGCAGCAAGTTATTGAAAACACAATGGAAGAAAACGTGCAGCAAGTTGGTGAAAACACAACGGAAATGTTTCAAGAGGACCCAAAAACTTGACGGACCCAGCTGAGAAACGGACCCGCCGTGACTGTTGTTCAGTGAAGTGATTGGTGGTCTTTGAAAGGTGCATTATCCTGATTACACGATTCCGTTGTCTTTTGTAAATTATCAGTCTAATTAATGATCAACTGAAATGTTGCGTTATTAAATAAATTAACTACATCCGTATCTTAGCTGGGTCTGTCATGTTTTTGGGTCCTCTTGAAACATTTCCGTTGTGTTTTCATCAACTTGCTGCGCGTTTTCTTCCGTTGTGTTTTCAATAACCTGCTGCGCGTTTTCTTCCATTGTGTTTTCAATTACTTGCTGCGCGTTTTCTTCCATTGTGTTTTCAATAACTTTCTGCGCGTTTTCTTCCGTTGTGTTTTCAATAACTTGCTGCGCATTTCTTCCGTTGTCTGTGTTGTGAGAATTTGTAACAGGTGTGCTGTCAAATTGATGAAGATCGTTTCTTAATCTGCCGGTATTTTCTGTTATTGCATGTGCTTTCTTAAATTGCAGCGCGTTAACCTTTATCGGCCACCGTAGTTTCTGGGCATAATATACATTAAACCAATCAATCTCCCATTCCCCTTATCAGTGACTTGTGTTCGGGCCATGGTGCATTCACTATTAACGTGGACTTTTTAAGCAAAACAACTTAACGCTAAACTAGTGAGGGAATCTCCAGAAAGAGACAGATTTCACCAACGCTTCCTAAGGTGAAGGCATAGGAGGAGGTAGCAGATTTTATATTTGTGTTGAATTTTTTTTTATAACAATTTAATTAGTTTTCATCTTTAAAGTTTTTTTCTGCTGCTGTGCATCCCTGTGTGTTTAATAAGTAACCTGTACACGAGAAAATGCGCCATTTAGAGCAGAATTTTGTTGGTCAGTGGTGTGGTCTATTTCAATTACCTCAAAATGGCACCAACAACGTGCCTTAACACACCTAATTTTAGACCAGCACGCCAATAGGCACACAAATGTGCACAAATGCATTTGAAACTTAAACAGTTTGGCACAGGACACCTGATACCTGCACGGCGCTGAAACTAGCAAAAAAACACATCACACCTGGAGCCATATTGTGCTAGCTGTATAGGTGCCCAGAGTGTGTATTAAAACAGTTGCCAATATGCTCAACGTTTCATGATCAGCCAGCATACTTCTAATAGTAATGGGTTAACTGTTTGTCCGTGTAAATGTTTCGTCAGATTTGACACCCTTAAAATAAATGCACATCATCCCCATCTAATATATCTCATTTCTTGTAAAAATGCACCTGGGAGTATGTGTTTTCAGCTGATGCTATCACTGCAGTGCTACGTATGAGCGCAACGGGATGAACAATAAAGTCTATAAAGAGAGTAAGAGACTGATGAAAAAAGGAAAGCGTGGTTAACGTAGGAGCAGGTGAGTGAGAGTAATAGATGGAAAGTGTCTCTTGAGAGACATTGAAGAAAATGGAGACACAGGAAGAGGATATTTGTGGACGTGGAGGTCTTTAGTGGTGTTCTCCTCCACTTGCGGCTGCTGTCGTCCTGAAACCCTGAATGATTTATTAAAGAACGCTTGCGAGAGAGGAAAGGAGGGACGGAGAGGGCAGCCAGGCGAGGCCTGATTAACCGGAGGAGGGAGAGAAGACAAGCATCCCTCTATTATTCATTACTCCGGGGGAAGAGAGAGAGGGACAGGAGGGTATGGAGAGCAGTGCTGGAGATAAAGACAAAAACAGAGTGAGTGGAGGAAAGAAAAAGATGGGAAGATATTTTTATATAGCACTCACTGTCTCTTTTGCCCTATTTTGAGATCCTCACACACTCCTGCATGCTGAGAGCGAATGTGTGCCATACCAAATGAGATGTTTCATACATGCAGTGTAAATTACAGGGTGGTTTGGGCTTGAACCGAAACTATAAACAGAAACGAATGTACAGTATGATTTAGGAGTCGACTATTGTGGAGAGAAAAAAGCAGCATGGCTGATGTAGTTATTAAAGTGCCTGCAGTGACATGATTATGGTTATTCACTTAGCTGTATGCAAATGAGAAACGCTGTAGTACATGCGTACATTGTGTATTCATGAATAATCCAACAGAGGCTAGAGGCTATGTTTTCTTGAAATCTCAGTCTCATAATCTAAAGTAAATATATCCTGCCACACATTATAAACTTATGAACGGAACAAATATGAGTTGTAGCATTATTTTTTTTATTGATATTTATTAACGCAGAAAATCTTTTGTAATTTGCTAAACTCTCGACTTCAATTCAGTCAAAAAAACTCCCAAAAAATATACTGTTAAAATCTATTTTATTTTGATATCACAATTAGAGATCAATTTGCAAACACTTTTACAGGAATAATATAATCTTCATCTTTCAGAATTAAAAGAAATTGCAGTTGTGGTTTTATCATGCTTGAGCAGTGGTTTGCTGTGGAAAACACAGTGATTAAGTTAGAGAACAACAATGATAATGAAGTTGACTCGTCTTCTATGTATCTAACTGGGCTGTATACTTTGGTTTATTAATCTTTTACCATGGAATTTGTTTTGCTGCAATCACTGAAGGCAGTTATTTCATGTTCATCATATTAAGCAAGATTTAATTTGTTGTAATTGGGTTCACAGAATTGTGTTTACTGAGGTACAATCATTGATCAAACTCTCCAGGAGTAATTAGAAATTATTATAAAACGCAGTAATGGGATAATTTGCAATAATTTCCATCCACGCGCATGTACCACTCTATGCATATTGCATTGAGAAATATGCTTGTTTACAGAAAGATCTCTTAACTGTATATCTTATAAAGCCAATACCTTCTGCAGTAATTACTCAGCACATGGCCTTTAATACTTTAAAGATGATCATTCAATATTTATGACCCCAGGGACAGGGATCTGGTGTAAGGAGGGGCCATGTTAGTGTGTGTGGGTGTGTGTGTGCTGGTTTTTGGATGTTTGCACGGACAGTTTTTTGTATATTGACATGGGAATGACATAATTGTTAGAATTACTTGCAATAACAGAAAACACCGGCAGATTAAGAAACGATCTTCATTAATTTGACAGCACACCTGTTACAAATTCTCACAAGAGAGCTTAACGCGCTGCAATTTAAGAAAGCACATGCAATAACAAAAACACCAGCAGATTAAGAAATGATCTTCACCAATTTGACAGCACACCTGTTACAAATTTTCACAACACAAACAACGGAAGAAACGCACAACAAGTTATTGAAAACACAACGGAAGAAAACGCGCAGGAAGTTTTTGAAAACACAATGGAAGAAAACGCGCAGCAAGTTATTGAAAACACAACGGAAGAAAACGCGCAGCAAGTTGGTGAAAACACAAAAGAAATGTTTCAAGAGGACCCAAAAACATGACAGACCCAGCTGAGAAACGGACCCGCCGTGACTTGTTCAGTGAAGTGATTGGTGGTCTTTGAAAGGTGTAATATCCTGATTACACGATTCCGTTGTCTTTTGTAAATTATCAGTCTAATTAATGATCAACTGAAACATTGCGTTATTCAATAAATTAACTACATCCATATCTTAGCTGGGTCCGTCATGTTTTTGGGTCCTCTTGAAACATTTCAGATTGAGGAAATCTCCAAAAAGAGACGGATTTCACCAACACTTCCTAAGGTGAAGGCATAGGAGGAGGTAGCAGTTTTTATATTTGTGTTGAAACAGGGATCTGGTGTAAGGAGGGGCCATGTTAGTGTGTGAGTGTGTGTGTGTGTGTGTGCTGGTTTTTGGATGTTTGCACGGACAGTTTTTTGTATATTGACATGGGAATGACATAATTGTTAGAATTACTTTACAAGGAAATGCCTTAGTCCGTGTAATTCAAAACGCTTCAAAAATCACATTAATGGGGTCTTTTGTCATTACATTTTTGCCAGAGGTTTCCTGTTAGGGTTGGGTTTTGGGATAGGGGTGCATAGGGCCATATAATTAGCATTTTCTGTATAAACTACATTAGGCATATGAAGTGTCCCTGTATATCTCGTCTACAAGTACAGGTATGTGCGTGGTGGGCCAGTGTTGTTACTATTAAAGGGATAATTCGCCCAAAAAATTTTAATTTACACACGATTTATTCATTCAGTCATATTCCTTTGCGCTAGTCCCATATTTATCAGGGGTCACCCCAGCAGAGAGAACCACCAACATGATTTAATTATTTATAATTATATAAATATCTATATAAATATTTATTAAATATTTACTCTCAAATATTACAAAATTGTATTTTATTTTTTCTTTTAAACAAAACAAGATGTTCTGAAGAATGATGGAAATCTTTAGCCACTGATATCCATAGTTTGAACAAAAAATACTAAGGAGGTCAAGGGCTGCTGCTTTACAACATTCTTCAAAATATCTCCTTTTGCTTTCAACAGATAGAAAACAAGTGGAATATGTTTAATCAATGTTTCTTTTTTGGATGAATTATCCAAATTATCTAAACCTTTCTTTGATGTGTCTGTGATTGATTTACTGTGATTGATCGCTCCACTGGTTACAGCAAATGTCAGTGAGCAAGTGGAGTTTATTAAAATCCAACCCAGCATGAACAAAGCAAAGTACTGATGACTGCTTTCGAAGCACTGCTTCATGAAGCTTGGAAACTTTTATGAAACTTTTGTTTCAAATCAGTGGTTTGGAGCGTGTATAAAATTGTCAATGTCATGTGTCTCGGTAAACGAAGCTTCGTTTCGTCATTTCAGTTTGGAAACATTTCGAAATTTCAATGATTCTGGGCTGGAAGGTGATCTTTGTAATACCATTAAATCCACCGGAATCATGTGGGTTTATTCAGGTCACTGAACAGGTTTCCTCAATTTTATTTGATGCTGTATCAGTTTTATGAGTTTAGAGATGCTTTAATAAAACATTTGTAAAAACAAAAAGGAATAATATTAGTTAATAGTCTCTTGTTGGCCTGTTTAGCAGAGCCCACTATGAAACAATCAATAGAATTCTTGAAAATTTATAAAATACATATACAGACACGTCACATTTAATGATATTAGACAACAAGTTAATTGCATTTATAGGTTTTACTTTTGATTTAACCCCTGCAGTTTGTGTGAAAAAGCCTGATCTACGTTTTGCCTGAGGGTATGTTGCATTTACATGTTTTTTACCAGCAGGTGTCCCTACCATGTGGTGTTTCGAACGCTTTGAAAAAATGAATCATTTTGTGAAACAATTGGTTCAATTTTTTCTTTGTATCTCTCATGCACGACTTGAACAGATTTAAAGCAGACATGAGATGAACAGAACAAAGCACAAACTCACCAAACAGCAGGTTACACTAAAAACAAAGCTAGACAAAAACAACTGGAAACATGAGGGTTTTTTATGCTAAATGAAACAGATCACGTGACACAAACAACCAATGAGAGCTAAACACTCAAAAACATCAATCAGAGGACAACAGATATCACTGGCCAAGTACAGGACAAAAATACCTAAAGACAAAAATTTCAAATTTTTAGCTCTAGAGTATGGGAGAAATTAAGATTTTCAGAGCTCCAAAACAGTAAGGGTCAGTTGTTGCCTAATTGTTAGGGATTTGGATTTGTGGACTTCACAGCAGTTTCAATTCCCTTTCACGTCAGGAATTGAAGATGGGGGAGTGCATGAACCACACTCTCTCCATATTCCCATTATCATGAACTTGTTTTAACCAACTATGTTTACTAACAAGTGTTTATGATTTGTTAAGGCAAGTTTGGTCATGACTTTACGTAAAAGGGGCCCATTACCATGAACTCATTTTTTAACTAAAAATTTACTAACAAGCAATTTTGTATCATGATTTATGCATCTGTATAGTCATAAATTAAATAAACAGGTACACTGGCTGTTTAATAAAGTGGACAAAGGAATGTACAGTGTTCTTTGTTCTTGGATGAAATAGCTATAGTGACATATTGAAGGAAAATAGAACAAAAACATACTTGAACTGGAAGTTACATTGGTAAATTTTTCTTAAATTAATACATTTTAATTACTATAATTTTGTCCCGATATGCCAGAAAACAATGTGCCTTAAATGATCAAGAAATCCAAAAGCACATCACCTCCTATAAGAACCTTCTTACACTCCACATTTAACAACATTTTCTGAAATGTAATCAGAAATACCGTTTATAAGTCAAAACAAACATTTTTGAAAATATATGAAAGATATAAGAATAGAGAAAAACTGTGATAATCTTAAAGCATACCAGGCATTTGCACCATTCTCCATTGAAAGCAATTGTGATTATATCCATGTGCTATCAGGACTAACAGTACAGATTATGCATGAAATATATGCATGATGGTTCAGGGTAATGTCAGCATACTAGCAAGAAGGACGAACCACATCCAACAGGAGTAACGCTGGACACAAAAGGAAGCTGTCTGAGAGGGATGTCGAGGTGCTAACCTGGATTGTATAGAAAAAAACATAAAAGCAGTTTCCCTATTTGCTGCAGAATTAAATATGCACCTCAACTCTCCTGTTTCCACCAAAACTGTTCATAGGGAGCTCCACAGGGTCAATATAGATGGCCGGGCTGCTCTTGTCAAACTTTTGGTCACTCGTGCCAATGACAAATGTTGATTTCAGTGGTGCCAGCAGTAAAAATCTTGAGCTGTGGACAAAGTGAAACATGTGTTGTTCTCTGATGGGTCCATCTTCACTGTCTTTCCCACATCCGGGAGAGTTACAGTGTGGAGAAGCCTCAAAGAAGCATACCAACCAGACTGTTGCATGCCTATAGTGAGGCACGATGGTGGAGTAGTGTTGGCTTGGGCTGAAATATCACGGCATTCCCAAAGCCCAATACTTGTGATAGATGGGCTGCCAAGGACTACCAAAACAATTCTGGAGGACCATGTGCACCCAATGGTTCAAACATCGTATCCTGAAGGCGATGCCATGTATCAGGTTGATAATGCACTAATACACACAGCAAGACTGATAACAGAGTGGTTTGATGAACATGAAAGAGAAGTTGAACATCTCCTATGGCCTGCACAGTCACCAGATCTAAATACTATGGAGCACTTTAACTTGTATCTGTCATTTTCAATGTGAATTGATGCTGAATTGGCTGCCAAAGGAGGCCCTACACCATGTGCACCATGATGCATCACACACTGTATGTATAATATATCAATTTATGCACAGTAATATGAAATGTGTGTGTGTGAGAGAGAGAATCAAATTGATCATTCATTCATTTTCTTTTTGGCTTAGTGCCTTTAATAATCAGGGATTGCCACAGCAGAATGAACCGCCAACTTATCCAGCATTTGTTTCACGCAACGGATGCCCTTCCAGCTGCAAACCATTACTGGGAAACACCCATACCCTCTCATTCACACACATAAACTATGCACAATTTAGCTTATTCAAATCACCTATAACGCATGTCTTTGGACTCCGTATGGGAGGAAACCCATACGGAGAGAACATGCAAACTCCACACAGAAATGCCAACTGACCCAGCTGAGGCTTAAACCAGCGACCTTCTTGCTGTGAGGCGACACTACCCACCGCGACACCCTATCAAATTGATCAACTTAATCAAAACTTTTCAGCCCAAATATTATGGCACCTTTGAAATCATTCAAAACTAACTTGTTAATCAATAGTTTTACCCAAGGTGCACTTTGTGCACTTTATGATCTATTCAGTCGTGCGCACCAATGATTTTTCCTTTTCCTCTAATCGTAAAACACCAAAATATAGATTACCTTCATCTTCAGCCGACAGGTTTCCTTTTCTCCATTTACAAATGAAGAAGGAGGAAAAGATAAAGAAAGAGCCTTTCATCTCCAGCACATCATTTTTTCCACTCTAATCGTTTTCTTTTTTTTTTTTTCTGTAGAGACATCGGACAAGCCCATCTGTTGGAGGCTGATTACACATTTATTTGTTTTGCGGTGCACGGATACCGTCTTGTCACGTCAAGTGGGCCTGTCAGGAGATGATGGGCCAAAATGCCATCTCTAATAATGGCCGACTCCTCTCTAAACTAACAGTGTGTGTGTGTCTGAGAAAAAAAGGCGGGAAAATGGGGTGAAGAGACAAACTGAAGAATATAAAAAAATAATAAAAACACAGATGGAACAAGACAGTGGGAGAATCAGGAGAGAATGAAACAGATGATGGCTGGCAGTGGAGTAGAACTCAACAAGGCAAAAAAAGACGAGGTTTGGGAAATAAAAGGATGAGGTCTGAAAAGTGTGAAAGACTTTCAAAAAAAAAAGCTGAAAATCATTGAGGTGTGCCTGTGGATATGAGGTTTGCTCTCTCTGTTCGAGCTTTCCAAAGCACTCTATTCTCTCTACCCTCCATCATAATGGGGTTCCAATGAGGCATCAAATGAGTTCTGCCTTCACACAATCACCATTCAATACAAAGGCCCATCACAACAGCACCAGTCCTGCATCAAACACACCTCTCACTGTGAGCGATGAACACCGGTTTGTCCTTTGCCTGAAGAAGCACATGCACATTAATATTATCGTAAATCTATTATCTATTATATCTGTGTTGGAAACAGAGGGGTAATGTGTGTATTTGATGTATATTTTGGTATTATGACATTTGAGGTTTACTAGCCACAAAATCATCAGATGTAATTCAGTTACTTGAAAGATTGTATTTAGCATTTTTATAGGTTTATAGAATGATAAGAGTTCAGTAGGTGGAAATGACATACTGTAAGCCTCAAACATAATTGTTTCTTCACTCTCATGTAAATGCTATGATTAAAAAAAATATACCAACTGGGACAAAATAATGACTGTAAGAATAATAATAATAATTCCTTACATTTATATAGCGCTTTTCTAGAGACTCTTTACAAAGCTATATTGTGCCAGACCGCACACCACACACCAGCTGATGGGTGGAGAGGAGTCAAAGGGATTAAGCCAATTACGATATGGGGATGGTTAGGAGGCCATGATGGACAGAGGCCAATGGGCAGATCTGGATGCTTTTTCGAAGAACATCCTGGGATTTTTAACAAAAATCTTTAACAAAAATTTTTAACAACCACAGAGGATCTTGGTTTAACATCCCATCCAAAAGACAGTGCTCACTGAGCAGTATAGAATCCCCTTCACTATGCTGGGGTGTTAGTACCCACACAAACCGGAGGTTAAGCGCTCCCTGTTGGCCTCACTAACACCAATTCCTGCAGCAACCTAGCTTTCCCATGTGGTCTCCCATCTAGGTACACACCTGGCACAGCCCTGCTTAGCTTCAGTGGGCGAGCATGTGAGAGTAGCAGAGAGCTAGCTGACGGCCAACTGTGATGATACCAACATGATCTCACAGCTATTCATAAAGTTTTGATTTAGTGGCTAATTGGTATGAACTTGTATGATCTCATTCGTACAGTTTAGTAAGATTTGCTTATGCGCCAATGACGGTTGGGTTTAGCGCTGGGGTTGGGTTCCACACCTCCTTTTTAAAATGTACATTTTCATACAACTGAATACAAATTCGTATAATTTAGCCACTAAACTGACAAAACGTAAAATAGTTACCTTTCCTCCTGAGATCAGGCTGGGTGATACACAGGATCATTAATATGCACACCTTGGGCAGCATTCGATTGGTCGCAACGTTTCCTAGTGAGATTACATTGATGCTGATCGACAGAGCTCATTTAAATTCACAACCATTTTAAATAAAAACTGAGCTTTTCATTACGGGGTAATTCATGTATGTGGGTCACACTTTATTTTGATGGTCCGTTTGTTGAGTTTAAGTTACGTTGTATCTACATGCCAACTAAATCTCATTAGATTATAAGTAGACTGTTAGGTTGGGCTTAGGGTAAGTGTAAGTTGAGATGTATTTACTAAGTTTCTTAGGGTGTACTCTTCATAAACTACATTTGGTACAAAATGCGGCAGCCCGTATCATCACAAAAACCCCCTCTATCTGTCACATCACACCCATTCTGCAACAGCTTCACTGGCTCCCCGTCCTTTTCAGGATAAATTATAAAATACTTCTTCTCACTTTTAAAGCCATTCACAATCTTGCTCCACCATACCTCACTAGTCTAGTCCATATCGCCACACCTTCTCGAACACTCAGGTCTTCTTCTTCCATTCACCTCACTGTTCCCCCTGTTCGCCTCGTCACCATGGGTAGCAGATCCTTCAGCCACTCTGCTCCTCAGCTTTGGAATTCACTTCCTCCTGATCTCCGTAATTTAGACTCTCTTTCACAATTTAAAACCAAACTCAAAACCCATCTGTTTAAAGCAGCCTACTCTTTTTAGCTCAACTGCATTTTTAAAATTGCATTGTATTCTTTTGACTTTTATATTGTGTTTTTATTTGAACTGACTGTTCTTAATGTCTTGTACGGTGACCTTGAGTGTCAAGAAAGGCGCCTTTAAATAAAATGCATTATTACTCACACAATGCTATCCGAACCGTGCCCAGGCCAGTTTTCCGGATCGTTTGAGAAGTGTGAGTGCTCTGAATCGGGCTCAGACAGTGTTCAGTTGGCCGGCCCTGGCCCGGTTAGAAGAGGTGTGCCTGAGCGTGGTTCACTACGCTTGTAGTGTAAGTACAAAGTGCGCCTGAGCCCAAAACTGAAGACGAGATGTGACTTTTGAGGACCGTCTCATATGGATTCATTATTCATTCTTACTGTTTAATGAATGCAAACTATCGTAGATTATTTAAGACGCAACTGCAAAACAGCTGCACCTTAAACAAACCTGCTAATTCCTGTAGCACAAGGACTTTATGATTGTTTATGAGCGTCAGCAGTGGCTGATCTTTTCTGCGAAATATTTGACCTTGTATCACTGCATATCAAACGAATAAAATAATATAATGATATAAAGAAATGTCCACTCTGCTGAGCAAGAGCACTTCTCTTAAACTGAACAGCGCATCATCTATGACGCAAGCGTGCTCAGGCCCGAATGTAATGTGATTGCAGGAGACGGGAGCGGGGTGCTTCGGCCCAGTTCAAGGCAACTGTACATAGTGTGAGTACGCACTCATAGTCAATTAAATGTCTGTTTAGCAGCAGTATCAATTGTAAGCAGACAGCCTACTCAAATGGACCATCAAAATAAAGTGTTACCTTTATGTAGTTACAAAAAAACATCTCACAGTTCTGGAAAAGAGATATTTTGTCAGAATGTAAAATGAATTAAGATTTGAAGAAAGATGAAGTTCTGTCCGCATTCTCAGCAGTTTTGAGATTTTACATTTTTGCATTCCATGAACAGTACCAGTATTGACATATGCAAAGTTACATTGAATGCTAATTCATTTATTATTTTAGGACAAATATTTGTTATTAAGCATATAACACAGAGCAATTTTTTTAGTTCAGTGCAGATGTTAATTACAGCACATTTCCTTTTTGTTAAAAAAGATATTGTACCACTGTAATTTTGATCACTTTCTCCTGTAAAAATGCATTACTTTAACTGGAACACTAATGGCAAGTATTTCAAACAAGAACTAAACATTACTCATAAAATTACTATATCTTGCCCATTGAGAAGATTCTGATTGGTCCTTTTTGTGCATTCAGAGGGCTGATTGGCTCAAAAATAAAACAGTATACAACCAAGTCAGAGGTTATTGTCTAAACTGGTTTCCAAACCTATACAAAACAAATGAAAATTCTGTCATCATTTACTTACCACAGAGGCGGACTTAACCATATAAGCGATATAAGCAGCCGGTTAGGGACCTGGGGAATTAGGAGGCCCTGACCAATGCCAAGAAACATATATTAATCATATAGCTTTTTGTTTTAAATAAAATTTTCTATCATGTGTTGTGAAATCTGTGTATAACCGTTTTTAACGTTACTACTTAAAAATGGGGGTCCCCATGAGTTATGGAATGTTCCTTCCATACTGCACACGTGCAAGGTGTGAGCATTTTAAAGACACTGCCAGTCTGTTAGCGATCAGGGTAGAGCTGAGGTAATGTATGTAATTTTATGTGTGTATTTATATAGCGCATTAATCGTGTATACACCCAAAGCGCTTCACAATCATGAGAGGGGCGTCTCTCCACACCACCACCAGTGTGCAGCATCTACTTGGATGATGCGACAGCAGCCACAGGACAACGGCGCCAGCACGCTCACCACACACCTGCTATAGGGGAAGTGGAGAGACAGTGATAGAGCCAATTCGGTGGATGGGGATGATTGGGAGGCCATGATGGTTAAGGGTCGATGGAGGGAATTTGGCGAGGACACCAGGGTTACACTGCTGTTCTTTATGAGAAGTGCCATGGGATTTTTAATGACCACAGAGAGTCAGGACCTTGTTTTAACATCTCATCCGAAAGACAGTAGGGGTAGGTAGAGTGCGCAAGAGTTCTTAGGGTGTACTCTTCATAAACTACATTTGGTACAAAAATGCTGAAAAGTATTTAAATATATATTTATATATAAGGATAATAAATATTTCAAGTATATTTTACGTATTTTAATATTTACAGGAACCTTAATCTTAATGTAAAATTAAATGCAATAAATTCACAAATAAAAAACTAGTTCTCAAACTAATTTGTAACCATTTAAAGTAAATTAGCTATTTTTGTAATTATATTTTAGTATATAATTACAAAAATAGCTAATTTACTTTAAATGGTTACAAATTAGTTTGAGAACTAGTTTTTTATTTGTGAATTTATTGCATTTAATTTTACATTAAGATTAAGGTTCCTGTAAATATTAAAATACGTAAAATATACTTGAAATATTTATTATCCTTATATATAAATATATATTTAAATACTTTTCAGCATTTTTATTTACAATAATAATAAAAATCTACAGAGAAGAAAAACTATCTATACAGAATGTTTTGAGCTTCAATCCTAGGGCCCCATACTTGGAATTCCTGGAAGTCTGCCCCTGACTCACCTTTTTCTTGTTCAAACCAGTTTGATTTTCAATCTTCTGTTGACAACAGAAAATATTTTGAAGCATGTTGGAAACCAATAACCAATAACTTTTATAATATTTGTTTTTCCTAATAGGGAAGTCATAGGAAAGGCCACAGGTTTCCAACATTCCTAAAAAAAATCTTAAAAGAAAAAAAAAACTTAAATTGTGCTCAAAAGAACTAAAAACTTGAAATTGTTTGGAACAAAACAAGTGTGTAAATTATGTCAGAATGATCCTTTAGGGAAAAAAAGGGGGTCAATAACCCATTTTGATTTCGACATAAACTTTTAATGTTTAAAAAAAAATTAAACAGTACAAACATTTTCCCCTCACACACTTGATAAATATCACCACTAAAAATAAAAGTAAAGACATTGTGCACTGAGGACATATGCTTTAGTTTAACCCACACACGAGTACCCAGCTGCGACTATGATGGTGCGCAGTGATGTTTACTCAGACCATCGTTCTCTGAACACTGTATGCAGGAGAATAAAGCCCCTCGAGGCTTATGTAATCTTACCACGAGCATAACCACATTACAAACAACTAGAAAATGAAAAGCTTCTTAGTTGACACTCCAGTAATTCCAGTGTAGGTGAATTATATTGAAAGGTTTGACCGTAATTATATCTGCTTACGAGTATATTAAATTCGTGTACCACTATAAATGCCAGCATTCATCTTTGAGTGGGGTGGGATGAACAGTACTGGTCCGATAGCAGGCTGATCTAAAGAATCCTCTGGAACTTAATTAACAAGATTAATTGCTAGCTTGCTTTGCCTTAATTAAACCCGAGTATTATGTTTACGCACACAGGATCATTTATTAATCATATATGCTTCAAATCATACATTGCCAGCCTCTGTTGAATGTTTTAAACGCATTAATCAAATGCAGACACCGTAATATTGAATCCTGACCAAGGCGGTGAGGAATATTATGCTAATATATAATTTGCGGTATATTACCTTTAAAAAATACATAAAACGCTGCTTTAGTGACCTCTAGGGGTCACAGGTGCACAGTGTTTAGTGTGTGTGTGTGTGTGTGTGTGTGTGTGTGTGTGTTTTGCCCTCTGCTTGTGGTTTTCATGCACACAAATGCCCCCCAGATACAGTACAAGCATAATCTAGTTTGCAAATAGCTTTATTAGCAATTATGCTAGTCCCTGTAAAGAGCATAACAAACCACAACTGTACAATTAGTATTTATTTGATCCATTCTTTTGTGCAAGAGCATTACAAAGAGAAACAATGCATCAACATCTTCTGAAAAGTCACAGTCAATGAATTCAACAAGGAATACAAAGCAAGCTCTCTCTCTCTCACACACACACACGCACACACACACACATGCCTCTAATACAAACTTCCCTCACATCAAAGCAAATATTTAATACACAACCCACATGGAGAGTACACCGTTTTAAGAAAATGTTTGCTTATATTCCATAAAGCACGCAGTGAAAACAGAGACAGGAATAACCAGTTAAATAAAAAGGGTAACGTTTCCAAATACTGTAAATCATCTGAAGCGGATCAAGGACAGCAGAATCAATATCTAAAAAGCTTTTGTGTATCAATGCAACATTATTGATTAGGAATCGGTAAACAACTACCATGCAAAATAGAAAAAATATTGAAGAAAAAGCAATACTGACAAACTAATGAATTCCTTTCCGCTCAGTGCTGAAGAACATTAGTCAAGCCTTTCTGAACAAACAAATTATGAGACTTTTATTCATTAATTTATCTTGCTCACGCAATGAAAGAGAATCTCTAATAGGTAGCATGCTCCGATTTAATGTTACAAATTCAGTTTTTCCAATTGTAAGTTTTACATACACTTATCTATCCTCTATTCCCAGTGAAGTGACTTGTCATGTTTGGCTACAAAGAAAACTGAACTGGAATTCAAAGAAGAAAAAAAAAATCTTTAGTTCTACACTGTACATGTTTGAAATCCCATTATAGTTGTCCATAATACAAAGTTTAAAATGAAGAAAGTAGAGAAACACTCCAACACATTCAAACACCAGTGAGTCTCGTGTTCAGATGACTTTTTCAGATGGATGTGTTCAGCAGAGAGTCTTGGGTCGCACTTTAGGAAAAAGCTGCATGAGAGAGAGAACAGCAAGAATGAAGTCAAAGACCTGCTAAACCTCATAGTCCACTGCATGCTTGTAATAGTATGAATATTAGGACATAAATGACCTTTAGAAACTGGGTAAAAATGTATGGAGGAATGTATGAAAGACAAAAGGCTTCTATGGCTAACCAGACAAGCATTTATTTCAGACATCATAGGAAAAGAGAGGATTGTATACTTTGTATAACATTTATTGAAGAAATAAAGCACAAAGAGGTTTTTGAGGGTAAAACCTGGTCAATTGTCATTAGTTTTAGCTTTAGCTTTTTAGCTTCATTTATTTTAGTTTTAAAAATAACAATTTTATAAATACATTTAGGTAATTTTTCTAATGCAGCCATCTTACTGACATTTCAGAGCCATTTGGAGTACCAGCGGGTCCACTGATACATGAAGCATTGCTCATACAAGAACTATTTATCAAAGCTAGCAGTTTTCTTTTGGCAACACATCAAACAGATTTAAGCGAAAACTGCTTATGAATCCATGCAAAACACTCTGACTACTGACCTCAGTTCCCTGAGATCACTGCGAGCATTGCATTTAATGCATTTGTGTACATGTAAAACAAAAGACACTTTATCCGGTCAGAAAAGGTGGGGCCATGCTATGAGCCTGCCTATCATAACATTCTTCACATTCATTCAAATGCACCAACAATAATAGGACATGTGCAGTTTATAGCATGGCTAGTTGTGCAATGTTCTTTTATCTCAGGGAACCAAGATTACTTTAGTTCCCTTTCGTTTGCTCACTGTCATTGCTTTTGAGGGATCTTACAAATAAGCAAATACTAAGTCCTGAACATAGTTGAGGATTGTGGTAATAATTATAGGTAGACAGATAAAACCCAAGGTTGTAAGGCTTAGACATTCAGATTATAAAATCTGGCAAATATAGTGACAGCAAGCCAGTGTCCCACAAATGTCATCAATAGAGACAACACTGGACCATGCCGTGGAGGATGCCATACTCCTGGTCGAGTGGGCTCTCAAAGGCATGAGTTAACTCAATAACATTATATACCCAGCAGGAAAATCACTGCTTATGACTGACACTTAGACCACACTCAAAGCAGACAAAGAGCTGTTCTGTCTGTCTGTACGCTATTCAGCACCCTAATCAGGCAGAGGGGCTTAGGATTTTGTTTGCCATATACAGTAAGTAGGGCAAGCAATGTGAAACCTGTGATTTAAACATGTGAGAGCACTTTGGCAGCATAGCCAAGCCTCTGCTTTAAAACAACTTTATAGTTATTAGGTCCAAAACTTTTTTTGTCATCAAGGACCATACCTGGTTCCTCCACAGAGGATCCACTAGGAGGAATCACATTTCCCTGACATGCTTGATTACCTGGGGAAACAGCTCGATTTTGGGAAAAGACGTGAATCTGTCCAGGGTGTCACAGCACTGACAGTGGTGGCCTACCCCAAGTTCTCAAACTCCTGGAGAGCTGGTGTCTTGCAGATTTTAGCTCCAACTTGCCTGGACATATATGCAAGGATGTTTCTAGAAAGCCTAGTTAGAGCTTGATTATCTAGCCTAGGTGTGTCTGATTGCGGTTGGAACTAAACTTTGGAGGACACCAACCCTCCAGGACAGTTTGAGAACCCCTGTCCTACCCTAATAGGAGGTTGTCCCAGGCACCAGGATTAAAGGGAAACATAATCATTAAGCCAGAACTGGAGGGACCACATGTATAGTAGGCACAGAAGAATAACAGAGGCAGCGGTTACCATTAAATCAACCATCCTCTGAAAATGGTTGAGGTGGCACATTGTCACCTATTTGAAAGACACCACCAGTCGCTGAATAGACAGAGATCATTCTGGTATCATCCAAGCACACATTTGGATCAAGTCCAGTAATGTACACTGTTGACATGGCCAATCGAGAAATGTTTTGGCATCCTTCAATTCAGTGAGATTGAGATGGTGCTTGAGCACCACAAGACTTGCCATCTCCTTGCTGACTGATTAGGCCATCACATTCAAGGCCTAGAGATCTAGGTGCTTTAGCTCTCAAAAAGCATTTTGATTTGGGTGTTTAGACTCATTCATATTAGGAATTGCTTTAGCTTGAAACTTTGAAGCACTGCCATATACAACAGTAAGCCAGCCTTGTTTTACAGCACTGAGGTGGTTCTACAGGGCTTGGAGGAGTGTGCAGCATGAATCCTTAATCCAGTCACAGATGGCAGACAGAAGTGTGAATAAAAGCCTATTGCAGGGGGAGGAGTTTGACGTATCCTCTTTGTACTGTCAACAGTGGTGAGAAAATCCATAAAAGAAGATCTGGTTCTTGCTGAATAGGGGCATGCCATGTCTTGGTGAGCTCATTGCGGAGAGTAAGAACTGGGACACACCAAGCTGATGCCAAACAACTAGCAGCAATGAAACCCAACTGTGTTGTCACCTTGTGTTGGACTGCATCTATAACCAAATGCTGTGCATGAACACACCAAACAGATGAAAGCGGACTGAAACAAGAGCTAAGTTCTGCGGCTGCACAAGAGGACATGTCTTCCTGCTCCATAGGGGGCAGTAGTCTGTTTTATCATTCCACAAAGGGGAACTGAACTTTCGATGAGCACAGACAGTGTAAACTAAACAGCATTTGGTGAAATTACAGCAGGCCTCTTTGTGCTCCTTCTTGGCTTGTATTGATTACATACTATGTCACTTCACTACGTCACACTCACACTCTGATTCATCTATTCCACATACTGAATTGAGCGAGCAAGCCCTGACGTTAACCTGACAAGACACGACGTGTGGAACACACCAAACCAACTAGCCTGGCTGATGGACAGAAGAAGCCCAATGATTGCCCAATGTCTTGGTGTGTCCCAGCCCAAAGAATGGGGCAGGTCTTTGGCAAGGAGGTGGCAAAGGCTTCGATGCAGACACCACTCATTGAGTGGTCAAATCAAGCCCTTGGTCCACACGTCTGGAGAGAATGCAAATTAGATAACTATTTGCTTTTGGTTACACTAATTGTTAAGTTAAAAGGGCTTCAGAATCTGGCTTGGAAGCTTCCTTGTCTTCAGTATCAGAAGCGGCCAAAGACATGGAGTCATTTGCATGCTCCTCGTCAGATGAGATCCTACCGCAGCAGTCGGGGGCCATTGGAATAAATGTGACAAATAAATAAGAATAAATGTGACAAATGGTACAAAAGGCAGGCTTATATAGAGCCTGGCTCGACCTTTTCTGGCAGGCTAAAGCACCATTGGTTTGTGCAGTTACACAAACGTGACAATTCAGGCTTCAGTTTTTGAGTAAGACAGGAATGTTCCCACTTGAATTACTTTTATTACCTAAAAACCTTTGCCAACAGAATTAAGGCTGTGTGGTTGAACATATTTTTCCAATTGTTTTCAATGAAGTGCTGAGTGTCTTTTTAATGCTGGGTGCTGAATATATGCTCTACATTTCTTCTGGTTGTTGAGAGTTGAAGAATGCTCATCTTCAGTGAAAGACAGCACTTTTAATGGTAAATTATAAGTCAACCATCCAATCACATTGGAGGAAGTGTGAGACAAATGCCACAGCAATCAACAGTCACTTCATTCCTGCCACAACTTGTACAAAGACATTTAGTCATGATACTTTTACCCAAAGTAACTTACAAATGATGTCAAGCACAGCAACTGAAAATTGGAGGAAAAACTGTGGCGGACTTGTGGAGACAAATTATCTCTAAAATGAGTAACAAGTAAAAGCATTGTCATTATTCTGTGTCATAACCAAAGGATTAAGCTGCCAAAAAATGCTTTGGTGGACACACAATCTTACAAATTTCACTCTTCAAATAATGTGAATGGTTCTTTAGGTCGTAGTGGGCACCAAAATGTCTTTGGGAAGCTGAAAACGCTTGTTCTACTATAAAAACACAGTAGGTATTTGAGAGTGCTTGTGTGGTGCATTTTTAATTAATTTATTTATTTATCTATGAATTTTTTTGCCAACCAAACTTAAACTCCAGTCATCTCAATAGGATTTAACATTATCTGAATTTGCACATCAGGGCTAAAGATTTCCCTTATTAGATTTTGCAACCGGATTGGTTTGGACTGGTTTGTCAAAATGTGCTGCACTAATAACAGAAGCCTGCTTACTTTAATGTGACTTCTGTGTCAGCAATGCCTCATGCATACACTCGTGGAAATACTAAATATTCTTTGTAATATTGGCAATGACCATTTTCTTGTAAATAGGTGCTTCTTACCCCAAAGTAGTTGTTTGGCACGAAGCCTTCTCTTCCGCACAGTGAAGCCCACCACCAGCCCTCGCCTTCAGGTTTCTGCAGAATGGTGACCATGTCTCCTTCTTTGAAGCTGAGTTCATCAGGAGCCTGGGCAGGATATCCCCACAATGCATACACCACCCCACTGTTCTCTACGCCCATTGCTTCCTCCACACCTAAACAATAGCACAGACATCATGGTGACTACAGCAAACTAAGCTGCTACAAACACTCAACAGTCACTTTATTTAGTAGTCCTTAATAAAACCAGATTGAACCCTGCATTTGCCTTTAGAAAGGATTTTAGTGGCATCAGTTAAACAAGGTCCTGGAAACATTCGTCTGATATTTTGATATATATTTGCAGATTTATGTGGTGCAAATCTCCCATTTCACCACATCTCAAAGGTGCTCTATTGGACTGAGATCAGATATGTCATTATTACATACAGAGTTTCTCTTGTGTGTGAGTGCAAGAAGAAAGGGAGAGAAAGACAGAGCGATAGAGAGAGAGCCTTGCACAGTAGAGAGATCTCTGCTCGTCCTGCTGCTGCTTGTTATGTTTGTGTAATTTCGACCACAACAAATATGTGAAGATATGTGGGACTGTTATTACTGCCTTGAGGCTTTTCTTCTCACCACTCACACTTCACCTCTCATAGGTAAATTTTAAACACTCTGACAGACGTTTCACAGTGAGAGGAATATCTGCACCATGTCTACTGATTACAATACATGTGTATATATATATATGTGAACAATACATATGTTGAGTGCAGCAGTCGATGAAAACAATCCTACAGTGGCTGTAGATGACTTTACTCGGTAACGCTTTCTTTTACGACCCGCAAAGTACCCCGTAAGTACAGTG
>CAIGQQ010002480.1:2146257-2166006 GCA_903798035.1 Danio albolineatus
TATTATTATTATTATTATTATTATTATTATTATTATTATTATTATTAAGGATTTGGGCTATTCAATTAGTTTGTCATGGGGGCCAGTTCATGAAAAGCATCCCAAGCGAAGGGCCGGAGAGGTTTGACTTGCAATACGAGTAATGACACAATTGCTTTTTTGCTCTTTAAGACACCCACGTTAGCTTTTTCTACATTAAAATGTTAATATGTTGTATTTTGAAACTACATAATATCAGTGCATTTTATAATGTGGCTTTTTTTAACAAACATTTGAATGTTGTATTTTAAAGCACAACAAAAGCAGTGCATTGTTTGAGTAGGCTTCTTCTACATTCAGACACATTCATATGTTTTGAACTGCATAATAATTATGGATGCAACAATTATGGATTTTGGTTGTACAATTATAGTCTGAAGAATAATCATGATTTCACGGTTATCACGTCTAATGTAAAGTTAAGCTTTATATAGGCCTGAGTATTTAGATTAACTGTAATTATCATCTGCATTCATACACTCTCAGAAATAAAGGTACAGGAGCTGTCACTGGGGCAGTGCCTTTTCAAAAGGTACATATTTGTACCTGAAGGGTCTATAATGGTACCTCAAAGGTACTTTTTAGGTACATCTGGGTACTAATATACATTTGAGGTACCACTGTGGACTCTTTGGGTACAAATATGTACCTTTTGAAAAGGTACAGCCCCAGTACGTGACAGCTCCTGTACCTTTATTTCTGAGAGTGTATATACATTATCATTTTAATAATAATTCGTCTGACATATCTTTTGTTTACATTGCACTGAAAGCCACGCGCAACCTCACTGCTTCAGCATTGGATGTTTTGCGTGCGCCCGGAAAGTCGCGAGCGCCCGGAAAAGCCGCGAGCGCGCTGCTCCGCTTGCGCGCGCACATTGACATTTTCTACATCAGAAATAACAAACTTGCGCGCGGAAAGGACGTGGTATTAAAACGGCCCGCCGCTACAATCAATTCAGTCTGTGTGCGTATTGGACTCGGCGTACAAGCTCTGAACTTTAAACTAGCGCACAGTTGGCATAACTTTTTTTAAATGCAGCTGTTTCGTTTCCTGCAACAGAAACGCGCAATTGAGAAGCCTTTACGATTAATTAACCGTGACGAATTAAAGCGCAGTTAATAGTGAAATCGGCGAATCGTTGCGTCCCTAACAACCAGTGCACTGTACAAAAGGCCTTTTCTACAAACATATCCAAAGGTTTTCGGCTGCCTTCTGCACTCGCTTAACGTCAGGTGACTCGCGCTCTGTGCAGCCTTCAACTGCAGCTCGTGCTGTACTGAACAGACGCACGTCACTTCATAACTATAGCGGCAGTTTTTTGAAACTGTATATTCATTTCTGATGTCTTGGTCACACTCATTGGAGGGCCAGAAAAAATTGCCTAGGGGGCCGGGTTTCAAACCAGTTTAAGCTGTTTTCTGTTGAACACAGAAGAAGAAATTTTGAAGAATGTTGGGTAACTTTAACCAGTGGCATACGTAGTGGGAAAAACAAATACGGAAGTCACAGGTTAAAGGTTTTCAACATTCTTCAAAATATCTTGTTTTCTCCAAAAAAAAAAATGTTGTACTGTGCGGAAAATGAGCAAACGACAACATTTTCTAAACTAACCATTTGATTTTCTACTTTGATTTTCATTATTGGTTTCACGCATTTTAAAAGTATTTTTAAATAACAATTAATATATTTGAATTATATTCGTTTCTAGAAATTAATTTAAAAACAGTCAAATCAGCTCAATAATAAACCTTCTAGAGCACAAAACATTTTAACATATTATTATTAACAGTCTGCATTACTTTGCAATACCCCTACCTACAGTATCATGCTGTTAATGTCAACAATTTACCTAACTTATATTCCAAAGCGGTAGTATTTCTTCGAGCTGATGTGATCGCCACAACATTTTCTGATTTGCTTCATATTTTTCATTCCTTTTTTGGTTCTGAAAACTTTTGATTTCTTGGGAAATGAGGGGAACTAAAATTCATGTTTCTAAAGTTTGTAGAGAGAAACATACCTTCTGTGCAGCCCTCTGTACAGTCTCCAACTCTCCGACCAAAGAGCCATCCAACATCAGAATCAGTGGGCTCAAGTGAGCTCTACGGCTGGCAGATTTATTGGCTTTGTTGCCCTTCCGTAAGATAGAGTGAATACCCTGTAGGAGCAGATAAGATCCAAAAGCAGATTCAAATCAAATATCCTGTTAACCTTCAGCTGTATCTGAGAAATATGTAATCTGTGCGCCCCTCACCTTATGTTCAGATGAGATGGTCTCTGTAACTCGTACTGGAAATACAGTTACAGGAGATTTTGAGCTCTCTTCCCCATCAGAAGAGCTGCTGTTTTCAGCCGCCGGTTCTTCCTTGATGCGAAGAGCCTTCCTGCGAAACATTTTATTAATCATCTGCTTGTAATAGTTGGGCTGGGAAACTGGGAGGTCTGGCAGGGACTGAGTAACGTCGAGTGAGCTGCGTTTCTTCAGAGCTCTGGGGAATTCAGCCCGGATGCGCATCAGTTCGTCGAGATCGGTGTCCAGATCTGCCTGCGGGGCCACGACGGGCTGCAGGCGTGTGGGGCTGAGGGGGCGAGGAGGCATCTCTGGGTCCTCCACTTTAGACTCTTCTTCTGGTTTCATGCCTTGGTCAATCAAGCTCACAGGGCCTACAGTTTTGCTCGAGTCTAGTTTCTCGAGCTCAGCATCAACCTCTGAGGGCTGGAGTACTGTTTATAAGACGGAAAAGAAAGGTAAAACATATGTAATTGTATATGGTTCTTTAAAAAAATAAAATAAAATAAAATAAAATAAAATAAAATAAAATAAAATAAAATGGATGTATCAGAAATGCAATCTTTGTTACTCTGTTAAATATTATTGTATTAAATTGTGTTATTTAAATAAAAATGCTTCCATATATAATATAATATAATATGATATGATATGATATGATATATGATATGACATGATATGATATTTACTTTTAATAAATCACAAATACATGTACAATCATTTTAAATGTAAAATATCATAACATTTTTAACCACTATTTTTACAATTTTAACCACATTCTACAACTCTGTGATATAATTTTCTGTTTTTTCATGAATATTGATACAATGATATGATTATGAATTTGCAGACAGTATTTCAAATGCATATACCTTTGATAGATGATAGATAGATAGATAGATAGATAGATAGATAGATAGATAGATAGATAGATAGATAGATATAGATTAGTTTGATTAAGGGGGCTTATAATATTGACCTTAAAATGGTTTAAGAAATAAAAAAATAGCTTTTATTCTAGCCAAAATCAAATAAGACTTTTTCCAAAAAAAAAAAAAATTATAGAAAATCAAAAATATTCCTTTCTCTATTAAACATAATTTGGGAAATATTTGAAAAGAAAAAAATATATACAATATGTTTTTACTTCAACTAATAATTAATTTGGCTAATAATTTTGACTTTTTTTAATAATGATTATATTTTATAATAATTATATATTATTATACTAATAATATAAAAAACTAATAAAAAACTTTTATTTAAAGGTTTTGATTTTAAATTATTAAAAAATATATGTAGTTTAATCCAAGTGAATTGCATTTATGTATTAGTTGAAAAAAACAATAGATGCCAAAAAAAGTGTTACATCATTGACCCATTTACAAGTCCTCATGGACCCTCAACAGATTGAGGAGGTACCTTCTCTATAGTAGTTAGGTTGTTGTTGAGGTTGCGGACGTTGAGGTGTCTGATTTTGCCACATATAATCTTGGGGCAGAGGAAGTCGTTGGTGGTAAACTCCTTGCTGGGGCTCTCCCATTGGGCCAGTGACAAATCTGCTGGCAGCTGCAGGATAGTGGTGGGGGTTCTGGAGTCTAAAGATGACAGAGAGGGGGATTGGCCTGTGCTGCGGAACTCCATAGCTTACAGGAGGAACGGAGATCCGGGAACTGATTGACGGATTGCTGTAAGGTGAGCTGCTGCCTGAGGAGAGATCAGGGGGAACTGAGATACGAGCGTTCCTTGGGAGCGAACTGTGGTGGTATGATGGAAGTGAATGTGGCACAGTTTCCTATAGGCAAAGACAGATGCTGTGAGAATTAGAGAATGGAGAATGCACTTTTGTTTTTGTCATACTTTCATAGTTGAAGCTGTTAGAAAGTGATTTCATGATACCTGTCATAGCAATAAAGAACATTTCAAATTGTAACAGGACAAAAAAAAAGGAAACTTAAGACAGAACTTAGTTTGTTAGTTCAAAACAGCTTGCCAGTTGGTAAACACCTACAAACTATCATTGGTCTGTTATGATGATTACAAAATACTGTAGGTAGATGTGGCTCTGAGACTCTCCCTTTTTTGAAATGGAAATCTTTTTTTGGGATCATTACTTCTGTTCAGATGAGAGTACAAACATGAGCGCATAGTAGCTGCTAAAGTTGTGGATGTGATACTGTTTTTATATGCTTTTTAAAGAAATCTATTGTATAAACTGCTATTTAAATAAACGTGAGATGACCTGACTTGCTGAATATCCTCATTAACTGCCGTGTAAAAATGAGTCGATGAGACATTTAACAAATAATGGATCTTCCAACAACCCAATTAAAAGGGTTTTTCACCCAAAATTGAACATTACGCATCATTCACTCATCACAAACCTGTTTGGGTTTCTTTCTTCTGTTGAACAACTGACTTTACAGGATATCTTGAAAAATGCTGAAAACCTGTAACCATCATTTTTCCTTCTATGAAAGTCAATAGTTACATGCTTCAAATGTTTTTCAAAATAACTTATTTTGTACATTCGTGAAAATATGTGTGTGTCGTGGTCAGTCACCTGCTCATGTTTACCTGGGATGTATACATTGTTTCAAACAGAGAAATCACAAGCAGGAATCTATGGGGATTACATCAGTGTGCAGAGCATGTGAATGCGCACACTATACTGACACTGAGGAGAATAAATGGTTGACTAAAGTCATTTTTATGTGCACACAAAAGTGTCTTACAGCTTGATAATATTCCGATTGAACCACTGAAGGCATATAGTTTGTTTTAAGGATGTTTTTTGGTACCTTTCTGCATTTTCTAATGTCTATGGAGGATGAGGGAGCTCTTCGATTTCACCTAAAAGATCTTACTTTGTGTTCTGAAGACGAATTAAGGTCTAAGGGGTTTTGAACGATTATTCAAATAATTCTCATTTTTTTGGTGAACTAACACTACAATAGATTTACTTTTATCCCACTTGAGGCTGTTGGATATTTTGCTCATATCTAGAGCTCCTAATCAAGCCAGTTTTTTGCTATTAGTGAGTTACTTTATTATAACCTGGAATTTACCCTTCAAACTGCCACTTGTCACTGAGAACTCACGTAAAAGCTTGCAACTGACCGAAATATTTTGAAAGATTTATAATTTGTTCATATTTCTCTTTCAGTTAAATTTGCTAGAACACTTTTGCAAGCACTGTCGCTGCTCATTACAGTAAGCAGCATTAAGATATTCACTAGCGAGATATCTCTGCTCAGGTATTTCCAACTTCCTTTCACCTCTAAGCGAAGAACAGAACTTTGCCTGGGTAAATCAGGGCTTGCAAGAAAAAGAGTCAACAGCTGTTGTCTGTTTAAATGGGAACTGTCTATACTTGTTTCTTATACCTGGAAATTCCTTTTTTTTCCACCGGCTGTTACGTTTTTAACAGGGGAGAATATCACGTGATTAACTAGCAGTTGAAAAAAAATGCATTCAAGAAGCATTATGTGGGAGAGAATGAAAGAAAACGTCAACAGGTGTGTTCTTAAACATTATTGGCTCAGATCCCTGGTTTTTATCGCTTCAGATAATTCAACAAAGACATTTCACTGCAATAGCAAAATCAATACTTGCACACACATTCTCCACACCCTAAAGTCTGTTACAATAACATCTTTTAGTTGTGGAGTTCATTGTGCCAGGAATAATTGCGATGAATTACATGACTGTAATTGTATAACCTATTGTATTATACATTGCCTGACCAAAAAGAACAACAAAAAAAAGAAAATAACAAAAAATAAATTAAATTTTAAAAAGACTGGACCTTTGTTGCACTGAATTATACAATATGCTTCTGTCTGTTCTGTGTTCGGCAACAATTCTTTAAGTAATTCTTTTTCGATGCAGTGTGATGCTATTTATTTCTTGCACACAAAGCATGTTGGCTATATATTATATATTTATGTTTGTAAACACAATGACATCACATCATCAAATATGATCCCGATCATGTGCATATATAATCAGTGTAGCGATTATTGTGACATGCCTAAACATGATACATTTTGCACACCTTTTTGGCAGGAGGAGGAGCATCCAGGCTAGATTCTTTCCAGTTGCTGTTGGGGACAGGTGGTCTGACGCATTCGTTCTCTATGATAAACAGAAGAAATCATACAATTATGCAAGAATGAAGATGAAGAAAGAGATTAGGCAAACCTTTGCTGCATGATACTGTTTTCTGCTTCATTTTGCAATGACATGACATGGCCACTAAATTGAAAATATAATGGTTTGGATAAACTAGTATTTACGTCCATATTATCAGTGTTGGATAAAGTTACACTCAATAGTAAAATCTTATAATCTTAAGCCCAAATAAAAATACATTTCACATTATTTTCCTTAAACAGTAACTAAGTAACATATAAGAAATGAATATATTACTTTAAGTAATTATACAAAACACTGATTGTTATCGATATAACAATCTTTTAGTGTATCTAAAGTCATATAAATGACTTGCAAATTATAAATTAGACTTAAATGTGTGTATTATACAAGTAATGCTATATGACTGGAATAGAGATTCCATGTTATAAATGTAGAGAACATACTTCTTTTTTTACGTTCCAATAAATCTTTTTTTTTCAGCATTTTTGTAAAATGAAATGAAAAAGAATTCTATCAGGTCTGTCATGTCAAAGCATGTTTATTTGTTTAATTGTTTTAATTAACCCTTCCTACAGCTCAATTTACAAGAATGTGAGTTCAAACAGAAAGCAAGAACTGATCAGCTGCGCATCGAGGGATTACTCTTTAGTGTTTGAACTCTCAGCAGTGAATATTAAACCACACTGAACTGAACTAAACTGAACTTCAACACTGAAAACTGGACTGACGCTGTTTCAGTTTACTATAACCCATGTGAAGCTGCTTTGACACAATTTACACTGTAAAAGCGCTATAGAAATAAAGATGAATTGAATTGAATCAATTTTAAATTAAATTTTAAAAGCTTATATTGCATGAACTGAAACCAGTATTTCATTTTTAATTATTACACATTATTGCCCATGAGCTTATAAATGACAAACATTTTTATTTATACTGTGTTATTTGTGCAACAGAAGGACTTACTATCGTAGGTGTGGTGAGGCTTTCTCTCATATGAAGCATCAAGATCTGACTCGTTCCACTTAGAGGAGCTCTTCGGCCTCTGCATTCCTTCCTCTGAAAGAAGATAGACATAGAAAAAGAATGTGTGAGGGAAACAATAAGCAAAAATCTAAAATATAAACACCGTTTAATAAGGAAAAACACCAAAAATTCATTCATTCATTTTCTTGTCAGCTTAGTCCCTTTATTATTCCGGGGTCGCCACAGCGGAATGATCCACCAACTTATCCAGCATTTGTTTTACGCTGGGGATGCCCTTCCAGCCGCAACCCATCTCTGGGTAACATCCATACATTCTCATTCACACACATACACTACGGACAATTTAGCTTACCCAATTCACCTGTATCACATGTCTTTGGACTTGTGGGGGAAACTGGAGCACCCAGAGGAAACATGCAAACTCCACACAGAAATGCCAACTGACCCAGCCGAGGCTCGAACCAGGGACCTTCTTGCTGTGAGGTGAACGTGCTACTCACTACACCACCGTGGTGCCCTACACCAAAAATGATTAGGGTATACATCTACCAAAGTGCTTTTGCGCTGCAGAAATGTGAGATGAGCATTTTTTTAAAGGTCCCATGAAATGAGTTTTTTTCAGATGTTAGTATCAGTATTGTTCGTTTTTATGACATCTATAAGCTAGCTAGTGTACCCCAAAACAGTAAGAAAAGTCACATTTAGAAGATTCATTCATTCATTTATTTATTTCTTTTCATCAGCTTTTCTGGGGCTGGGTCGTGGTGTAGCAGTCTTAGGAGAGAACCTCAGACTTCCCTCTTCCCAGTCACACCCTCCAGCTCCTCCAGGAGAATGCCGAGGCATTCCCAGGCCAGCCGAGAGACATAGTCTCTCCAGCGTGTGGGACACCTCCCTAGGTAGTCATCTAGGAGACATCCAAATCAGATGCCCGAGCCACCTCAGCTGACTTCTCTCGATGTGGACTTACTCTGAACTCCTCCTGGGTGACAGAGCTATCTATAAGGGTGCGCCCTGCCACCCTGCAAATGAAACTCATTTCATTTTGTTTAGAAGATAGAAAACTGATATAAACATGTAAAGCTTGTAGTTTGTCACTTCCGCCTAAATAGATCAACTGTTTTATTCACATCACCTCATACTTTCTCATCAAATCATAACCAATCAAATGCTCTCTATGTCTGACATGCCCCGCCCCCTTCAAGACGCTTCCTTTTTTGTTTTTTATTTGACGCGCTTGAGCTGAACCACATTTACTGGCAGAGCCATGATAAAATAAAACACTATTGGTTGTTTTCCAAAAAAAGGAGAGGAGCTACACTATCACGCATCACTACATGGATTGCGCAAATCCAAGGTTGCATAGGAAAGGCAAATATGCTCTTTAATGTCCCTAAGAAATCAAAACTAACGACACTGATTTTGTTAGCTCATATTGCTAGTTTTGTGGTGAACAAATTATCTGTGAAATTTTTTTTTTTGCCCTTCTAATCTTTAATTTAATACTGCAAATGCACTTCCTGTTTGTTGTTTTCAGTTAAATTGTCAGATTATGTATATCTAAGGAATTGGACGTGGCTAACATTTACCCATCCCCCTCCAACTGTCAGTTTTGAGAAAACAAGCAGAAATGGTGAGGAGGAGGAATCTGTTTGGTTGTAATAACTTTCCCCAAACCCTTTTCTAGATCTTTCTGAATGAAATGCCTATTTTATTACATCCAATCAGCTCGCAGTAGACAGAAACAAGCCACTCCCACTGTTTTCTCATTTAATATTCTGTTTCTCACTGTGTCACAATACGAAAAAGAAAATGACTGTCACCGCTTCTGGTTCATGTGGACTTTAATGGAAAGGCAACAGTACCTGTGTACACTACTGTACAGTACTGAGGACACAAGGCATGTCCTTGTAAACCACCTCAATAAGTGATACCCATTGTTATACAATTTTGTGTCCTTGTAAATCACATAAACAAGTGCACAAACACGAACACACTATGAACACATACAGTACCTAGAGCAGCTGGAACTGTAAAGTGAAAATGCAACCTTTCGGTTACAAGTCCAACTGGCCCAATTGTTTGGTTTTAAATTCATTCATTCATTTTCTTTTCGGCTTTAGTCCCTTTTTTAATCTGGGGGTGCCACTGGTTTAAAATTATCCATTTAAGTTGATTTGAATCCATTAAGAATCCTACTTACCTGGATGTCTGAAGTTGCGTGGTAGTGTACTGGCTGCCGGCTGACTAAAGGGTTGAGAGGAAGGAGCTCGATCCAACCTCGGTGACCTGGGAGCTGAAAACACCGGGCTTGACGGAGCCTGTAGCGAGCTACGAGGCGTTTTGCTATCATATGTTAGGCTGGATATCTCCCCATAGCTCAATGATCCTCTTGTGCTTCGATCTTGAGACCTCAGTGGCATCTGTGCTGTTCTCCTTAATGTATTTGGAGACATATTCTGGTCAAATGTATATCGTGAATCAGAGTAGTCTTTACGGGTTGCAAAGGGGGAATGCTGGTGGGTCAAAGGACTGGGAGATGAAGGCATGTATTTCATGCTGTCTCGGATAAGTTGAGGAGATGGATTCTGGTTCAGGTTGGATTCTTTCCTGCTGTTGATGGGGTCTGAGCTAAAGACGCTTGTGGGGCTCTGGGTAAAGCTCGTCTTGGGGCTCTCATTTCCATTATTGTTGAAGCTGTTGGAGCTGCCATCGTTGCTGATCTGAGCCCTGGGGCTGGAAATCTACAATAAATGACAGAAAACATCCACTTGTGAGGAATATAGTCCCATTTGACAAAGTTTTTGACTAGAATTAGATTAAATATTATTCCATTAGAATGGTATACTATTCTATAGGATGCTTTACAATAATATTTTTATTTTATATACACTAGATTAGTCAGTGCCAAAAATGGAACTAATCTAACAAAAAACCCTTAAAAGTAATATGTTGGAAAAAAAAATACTACATCAAATTTTATTAAACAGGAAAAATCAAGAGAAACATAAAACATTATTAAATTTAGTTGCAAGTGTTTTTGTTTGTTTTTTTATTTTTGAAACAACTTAAAAGTATTGTCTTTTTTCTTTATTTTCTATTCCTAAAGATGTTAGGTGACCAAACTTTTTTATTGATGGATAAAAGTGTTTAATAAACTTTAATAATAAATGCACCAAAAGTATCATCTATATTCACTGAGAAATAGATAAATATATTAATTTTTTGATGAGGGGAGTACTGATTTATGCTGAGCATTGTATAATAACAATCTCATATTAGACATATCCAAACAAGTATTATAAAGAAGTTTAAATCTTTGTGCTCTCCTTCAAACCACTAGGTTTTACCCATTTTCTGTATGATCACTTGTTTTTAATCATCAGAATTAGTATGTTGTTCAAAATTTAAATTCAGATATATGTTAAGCTGAATGATTATGAAACATTTCAATCATATTTCGATTTTTATTTATTCTTGAGCATATTCTGATTTGAATTTCTGTTCAATTAATGAATTCTTTTGTGAAGCAAAGACACATGAAAAGGATCTAAAGCAACAGTAAAACACTTATTACTTTTTATTTCAATTTAAAACAAACTTCTACTTGTGTGAAGAACACTGAAAAAAATTATATTATTAAGCAGCAGCAGAACACAGTGTTCAGCAATGATAATGATAAGTGTACATAATGATAAGAAATGTTATATTGAAAGCAGCAAACAAAAATATTTTAACGTTTTTTAATAAAAACACATTCATCAGATATCAAAATACAATCTTACTGTAATTTCACATTACTATTTTTCTATTGTGTGTTTAAAAATACAATAACTGAATGTAGCTCTGGTAAGTACAGACCATTTTGAGGGATGTAAACAAAAACAATGGCCCCAACGTATTTCCTGTTTTACATTTTTAATTTCTATAGGCTCTGAGAATACAAAAAGAGCCATATATTGATAAATAATGTAATGAAAGGTAACATAACATTAAGATATGATTGAATTGCCTCTTGTTACAGTCATGAAATTTGATAAGCAGAAAATGTTCACGGGGCAATGACATGATCATATTTAAAATGGTCTATAGAAATATTTTGTGCTTAAAATGTGTATTAAAAAGTACAACATAATGACAACATAAAACAATCTTTGTTTTCACTCCTTAAAATGTCAGCCAGCAAAAGACTTTTATGCTTTTATGGATCTCAAAAATTAGCAGAACATCTTGAGAATACTAAAGGAATTCAGTGTCATGTTCTGTACCTGTGCCGTAGAGGTTTGCACAACAGGAGCCGCTTCTGTCAGGAGAGAGGAGAACTCTCGTGAAAGCTCATCTGCCGTGGCCAAAGATGCATTCAGTTCATTGTTGATGGACTGAACTACAACACACAAATACAAACATTGAGTTAATATCCGACAGGGATTGTCAGTGTTGGGGATTAGCTAGCAACAAGTAGCAAAGCAAAGAGCATAACTACATTTTTCAGCAGCTTGACAGTACCTTAGCTAGAATAATGCTAGAAGGTTTTGCGATTTGATCTTGATATCTTATCTTATCTTGATATTTTAGATATCTGGATAGTAGTGTAATACAACATTTTGACATCATAATTGTGTTACATTGTTTTAAGTAGGGCTCTGTGATAAATCAAAATGAAATTGAAATCACGATTCAACAAAAGATGTGACTGATTTCCATGCACATCTTATCAGGAAAGTACGGCTCTGTGATTACTAGGACATCTCTAAAGGTGAAATAGTGCTGAAATAGAAACTGCAAGCGCGCTATGATGAAATCCAAGAATTCAAACAGAGGATTTAACTGCTTATGTTGATTCAACATGACTAATCGATACACTATGGAATCTATAGTGTACTATGGAATCTATCTCACTAAAGGATTTATTTCAGACTCTCAATTGAACTCATGAACTTAAGAATTTGGATGTTATTGAATGTTGTATATTCACATACTTTCAGATATAGCAGCAACACAGAGCCGTAGATCATTGAGATACGATGAAAACAGCCCTCACAAGGCAGAATAATTATCTTCACTTTCAGGATTGCATCAATTAATAAAGAAATGTAGATTATGAAAGGATCTTTTCCAACTGTATGTTGTTCAGCCTCCCCTGAAGAACAAGTGCGTGCTACACTTTGTATTTTTTAATAGGATTTTAAACTAATCTTCATGTAAACTAATGTGCCAGTACCACAGCAAATGTGGCTTAATTTAGCACTGCCTTACAGATCTGAAATTTGTTGCCATGTGCTAACTCTAATAGCACTTTCCTTAAAAATAGCAAAAAAAAGATGGTAAAAAAAACGCTGTGTCTGTGGGGTTTTTTTTATAATGCACAGTGAACTTTATAATAGTGTTTGTGTGTGGCTCATTCATTGTTGCAGAAAGGCCAAATAAACTGTACAACAGCTACCTCAAACCTCCTGGTTCAGTTTTAATTTGGGTATTTGTGACTGCAGGTCTCTGTTCATTGGTCGCTGTCCATCATTGTACTGTGCTTATCCATTTCTGACATCTGAAACTAGGAATCGTTGAGGCAGACATGCTCAAACAGCACACTCTATTAGGAGTATGAAAGGGAGAATCAGCCTGTTTTCACTCTCAAAACAGCTCTGACACAAAAATGCACGTTTTCAACAGGGTATAATGAATGATCTGATGAGTGCTTTGAGCTGAAATTTCACAGACAAATTCTGGAGACACTAAAGGCTTATTTTACATCTTGTAAAATAGGCATAATAGTTGCCCTTTAAAACACTTATCATTAAATATTCAGTTTTATAATATACATCATAATCATGAAACAAGTTGTATCAATATAACTAGCTTTTTTAGAACGGTAGTTTGATGGTGGTGTACCATTACCTGATGAGTAGCTTGTAATGTAGACTAACCATTTTTCTAACACTTTTTACTCTTCAATGCACTCAAACGACCACTCCTCTGTCATTCAAAACCAGACAAGCAAGTTTGTGTTATCATTCTCTTGATGAATCTTTTTGAGAAATGGGTGAAAAGTACCTGCCCTGCATGTACACGGAAGATGATAGGTGTTGACAGTTTAATTAAACAGCAAAAAATAGACATTGTTTGAAGTCCTATTAAAAACAAATGTTTGAATACTATACTACTATTGTGTAACCTAAAGTTTCGATTTAAATGGGGCGTCCAGTGCTTAATTTGTAAATTTTCAGGTCCCGGAACAGATTGGGGTAACGAATCCGACATCTTACCATAGGAAGGAGAGGTGTCGCGGGCGAAAGTGTCATGGACGAATGTGGAGAGGTTTGGGGAGTCGCGAAAGAAAGTGATGAGCGGGGCGGGTTGGGGGTGCGTGTGAGAATGGGGATTGGTAAATGGGGTACCGGATCAGATTTCAGAGCTGCACACAAATTGAGCCCTGGACATCACAGTGTGTAGCACGATCGCCTCACAGCAAGGAGGTCGCTAGTTCGAGCCTCGGCTGGGTCAGTTGGCATTTCTGTATAGAGTTTGCATGTTCTTCACTTGGGTAAGCTAAATTGTCTGTAGTGTTTGTATGTGAATGAATGTGATGTTTCCCAGTGATGGGTTGAAGCTGGAAGGGCATCTGTTGTGTAAAACATATGCTGGATAAGTTGGCTGTTCATTCCACGGTGGCGGCCCCAGAATAATAAAATGGACTAAGCCGAAAAGAAAATGAATGAAAGAATAATCTTCGATTTAAAGGGGCTCTGTTTTGCTCATTTATAAAATTCTGTTTTTCGAGTGTACTGGAATATTCTTTCATGCGTGGTGGTTTGAAAAACACATTATTTTTAACACAATTTACATTACAATACCTTTCCCGCAGCCTGGCACAAACAGCTCGGCTTGTACTTTATAAACTCATTCACATCACGCTGCAGGTTACGTTGTTTAACAATTTTTAAGGCCTCATTTTTAAGACACCAACATTTTTAAGGCATCATTTAGTTACATATTTATTTGATATCTGCACTGAAACAAAACAGAGCTCATAACATAACTGCCTCCTTTCATTTTCATAGAAAAATATGAAACATACCCTGCCTCTTTTGCTGAATATCAGTTTTAAAAATCAATAACGGCAATTGATAATACAATGAGTTTATACAAGATAGGAAATAAAGACAAGCAATCAGTCAAATGGGCAGAATCAGTGTACTTGGTTACATAAATGAATATATTAACCTAACTTATCTTTGCGCTCAGCCAAAACACATTACCCGAGAACAAGTAATAGATTCAAAACAGAGCCGTTGCCCGATGTGTGCTGCTCTCACCTGGGAAGGTGTGCTCAAAGCACCCACTGACTGCCTATAGCTCAGACTCGCACATACGCTGCAGCGCATGCCAGTGTGTGTGTGTGTGGTCACGTGATGTGTGTTTTCAGCAGTGTAGTGTGGACGGAGATCTTTTCAGAAATGCTAGGTAAAACGTGTGCATTTCAGTACTGACTCTATTTGACTGTTCTACGGTCACGCTTGAAATGTCGAGGTGATCGAGCCTTTTCAGTAGCAGCTCCAAGACTTTGGAACGATCTTCCACACTCTGTAAGAACAGCTCCAATCTTTGAGTCTTTTCAAAGGACACAGAAAACTCACTTATTTTCTTTAGCTTTTAATCATGTGTTGTGAGTTGATGTATTTTAAGTCTGTGTATGTTTGCATGTGTTTTATGTGTTTTTTATGTACAGCACTTTGGTACCCATTGTGGTTTGTTGAAAGTGCTATAGAAACAAAGTGAGTTGAGTTAAGTTGAGTTGAGTTGAGTTGAGTTGAGCCAATTGCAGAGAGACTACCAAGCTGAATATAAGTCAGAGAAAAATTAGTGCATATCTTGCCAAAGTTCAAAATTCTTTGACATTTCAGCCTGCAAACATTCTCTTCGGGGTGGCATCCTAGCAGCTCCAGCTGGAGCGATCCTCCATAAAATGCTGCAAACTGAGAGCATTCAAGCTCTGTTGCAAAAGTTACAATATAGTCTCTTTTATATGCTCTCTATGAGCTTCATGGGGAAGTGGGATATCTGTTATCAGTGATTTCAATGATATAATGTTAGTTTTTTAGCAGACATTTGACTACACATGTTCAAGCAAAACTAAACATTTATGTTTTTTCAAAATACTCACAGAGGTTTATGGAAATGAGAATGATAATCATTGTACTATAATCTGACAGTGTGTGCTATTCACAACAGACACACACTGTTTAAGAAACTAGAACGTTTACTTTATTCCTCTCCCAGTTAAACAGACGCTTACTTTCATGTTTAGTTTATGAGTGTTGTAAATCCAGCAGCTTTAATCTCCACTGCACTGCAGCCCATCAGCCGTCATAGATAAACTAATACAATCATAATTTACATGTTTCTTACGTCTTATATTTAAATATCCCCCTTAGGAGTTGACTTTGAGATTTGTAGCTTTTTAGACCTTTTTTATATGCTTATATATACACTCCACGCTGACTAACATATTCAAAAAAGTCAAAAAGCCTAATCAGACCGCTTAATCATTTTTATGAAAAGTTGACAATTAAATATCATTAAAATAAATCGAGATTTAGATCATGTTTAATTCATTGCAGAATGACAATTTCAAATGTTAAAACAGTTTTAAAATGTTAAAACAATTCACCTTTTATGAATATAAACATCATCACTGCAGGAAGCTAATGGCCGAACATACTGTATACAGGTGGAGAGTTGCACCAAGTGCCGCGGTCTCTCAGGTGGAGAGTTGCACCAAGTGGTCATCACCCACGATTGACATTCAAATATCCCCATTTCAAAGCGAAAATTCAACAAAAGGTGATTTATTTAACATGCATTTAATAACATAATATTAGTTTTATAATACCTTGAGATGCATAAACTAAATTCAACTGCATATTTTTCGTTGCTCTAAATGTCACCCCTCTAAACAGCACTTGCACGTTTAGCTTGCTCACTATCCATTCTCCAGCACAATTGGTCAAACTAGCAAACTTACTGAGTTTTCACTGCAACAAATGGTGAATATGTTGTGATCAGAAGTGAAATAGGGAGAAATAAAGATGAAAAAGATATTTTTACAGTAGCTTTTGTATGAACCATAAGTATGTATTCAGTGATTGGCAAAGTTACTCTGTACAGAACATCATAGTGTACAGAACATGGTTAGTACATTCGCTCACCAAGCTACAGTTTTAGAGTAGCTTCTCCAAAAATGGTGATTTTGACAAAAAAATGGACAACTGCGACAAGCCACTACAGAACTCTTTAATGCTTTCGTTGCTGACCTGGAAAAAAATATTTGCAAGCTTAAACCTGTAAGCAAATTAAAACTGCTTCGTCGTGTCCAGTCCTGCGTTGTTTGTACACTGGAATGAATCATAACTACTAGGGTATTGAAATACTCACACATCAGGTTGCTGCCAAAGCCTCCTTGGGAGTTCATGGTGTCCGGGTTTCTGGATGTATGAGTCCCGTGCAATCAACGCACAGCCTGAGTGAAAAGAGGAAGGTCAAATTGAGGAAGATCATCACAATGTCTAACAACAAACCTGACATGATATCTAATATCATGATGTCGTTTCTGATTCGAAACAAAAGTCAGTTGCGTGAATATCTGTGCTTTAAGAACTGGTCTGATGAACTAGCATTTAGTTATCAGTCATACATTTTGGATTGCGATTAGATTAATACTGTATGAAAAAAATAGATTACTAACTTGGAGTTGTGTAAAGTGACAAATTACAAATACTCAAACTACTGTAATTGAGTAGTTTTTCTCAGGAATTGTAATTTACTAAGTAGTTTTAAAAATGTGGACTTTTACTTTCCCTTGACTACATTTTTAGTGCAGTATTGGTACTTTTTACTCCACTACTTTCCTTCAACCTGCAGTCACTACTATTTTTCCTGTCTATGGGGATTAGAAAAAGCCGTCCTGTGATTCCTGTCCAATCAAATCACAAATCGAAAGCAAATCGCATCATATTGAACTACCTCAAGACATGGGTGCTTTATAAATGCAGCAATCTATTTGGAAAAATTTAAAGGGTCCAAGTAGATGTCCAAAATCTTTACACGCATTGACCCAGAGACTGTTTAGATGTATGTCAGTGATGAGAAGATGACGGATGTTTACTGTGTGAAGGCTGAAATGGCCTTAAACACCTAGCAGGCACAGGACGTCAACATGATGTTGGATTGACAATGAACCACAATGTCGTGGGGATGTTGCATTTTGTTTGGAAATGAAAATCAGGTTCATATCAGAACTCAAAGCCATGCCGACGTCAATAGCCCACGTCCAACCTAAAATCAACCAAATATCAACGTCTAATGATGCTACACTCTTAAAACAAACGGTTCTATATAGAACCAAAAACGGTTCTATCGAGCGCTTCATATATGGAACCCCAAAAAGGTTCTATATAGAACCATTTTAAGGGTTCATTAAATAGAACCCCAAATGGTTCTTTGAATTCAAGTTAGATGGTTCTATTTAGAACCATTTAAGGGTTCTTTTTTATTAGTGGGGTTTGCCAATGGCAAAGTCCACTATTGTTATTCTCCATACTTCTTCTTCTTCTTCTTCTTCTTCTGGACACTATTTCGGCACGCTTCTTGTCCCGCAGTTTTCGTCCCAGACCCTTGAAAGTGGTGTCAAATCGTGTGGATTTATCGGGAATGGTGTGCTATGACTTTTATAAGGGGTCCGAGGTTTTTTGGCCCCGCAGGGGCCAAAAAACCCGCCCCCAAAACGCATTGACTTAACATTATGCCAAATTTTGACTCAACATAGCGCCAAGAGTGAATTTCATAGAAATATGGGATTCACGACATCTGTAGGGGGTTGCAGCCTGACTGAAAACATACCCCGAAAGGGGATATAGGTTGTACCCCTGAGGCGCTAGGACGTCCCAAAGTGGTCCCATTTACTTAACATTGGCCATTGACACCCATTCATTTTCTAGTCATCCCATTGACTTCCATTATAAATATCACACATCAATAACATTACATAGGAGTGTCCTATAGACATGGGGGTTGGCTTATTTGACTCAGGCAACCAATCAGCATCTCAATTGGATAATGATGCTCCCATGCCACGCCCCTCCATCTATGGGACGTCCCATTGCTGCTCCCATTGACTTCCATTATAAATGTCACACATCAATAACACTACATAGGAGTGTCCTATAGACATGGGGGTGGGCTTATTTTACTCAGACAACCAATCAGCCTCTCAATATGATAATGAGGCTCACAAGCCACGCCCCCCTCCCATCGATGGGACGTCCCATTGCTGTTCCCATTGACTTCCATTATAAATGTCACACATCAATAACATTACATAGGAGTGTCCTATAGACATGGGGGTGGGCTCATTTGACTCAGACAACCAATCAGCATCTCAATATGATAATGAGGCTCACAAGCCACGCCCCCAAACTGATTCCATAGACTTCCATTATAACAGGCCAACAAGCATATCTTTGCATTGGAATGTCTTAGAGACATGGGGGTTGGTTTATTTGACTTAGGCAACCAACCACTATTAAGTTCACTCTGTAACCACGCCCATAGCAACAAAACAGTGTACCCTAGCAACCATTTATCAACAGCTATATCTCAGCATCAGAACATCGTAGAGACATGGGGATTGGCTCGTTTGGCTCATGCTAGCAAACGGAACTTCCTATATGCTACACATGCTAGCAGTGACTAGCTAAATGCTAATTATGACTAGCCTAGTGCTGTAACTTGCTAGAAATGGTTACTAAGTTTAAATATTTGATCAAGCATGTGTGTGAGGCTTGCCTAGTGACAACCCAGGGTACCCTAGCAACCACATAGCAACCACCCAAATTACCCTAGCAACTGCCTAGCAACCACCTAGCAACCGCCTAGCAACGGCCTAGTAACACCTTAGTAAGTGCCTAGCGACCACTCAGGACACCCTAGCAACCGCCTAGCAACGCCTTAGCAACCACTCAGAATACCATAGCAACCACCTAGCAACACCTTAGCAACCACCTAGCAACCACTCAGGACACCCTAGCAACCGCCTAGCAACACCTTAGCAACCACCTAGCAACCACTAAGGACACCCTAGCAACCGCCTAGCAACACCTTAGCAACCACCTAGCAACCACTCAGGACACCCTAGCAACCACCTAGCAACGTCTTAGCAACCACCTAGCTACCACTCAGAACACCCTAGCAACCGCCTAGCAACACCTTAGCAACCG
>CAIGQQ010002480.1:2194546-2211635 GCA_903798035.1 Danio albolineatus
ACACACACACACACACACACACACACACACACACACACACACACACATATATATATATATAATAATTTTTATTATTATTAACAGTTAGTTTGTTTGTATTGATAAGTTTGTTGCAAATATAATTACCACAAATTACCAGTACTTTATGGTTTAAAAACAATATATTACTATAATATAGTATTTAATGTGGGAAATCATTAATAAAAAAGTTATTAGAAAATTAAGCAAATAAATACTATTCAATCGCTTGAGTAAAATATAGTTTTTTACATTTATTACATGTAAAAATATTTATTTTAACATATATGGATGAATTATTGCCTATACATATAAACTTGCTATTATCTCCTTCATTAAAAATGAATCCATTATATAAATTAAACATGTCCAATTTAGATCGTTTAGCAAGGCCAGCAAACGAGTATCTGCTATATTGACTCTGTCAGATAAATAATGACTGATCATCTATGATGACTGATCTTTTATACAGTCAATGTGACTGATATAAAACTGTTTAGTCTATTATATTGAATGGCGATCGGAAACAATGCTCCCCGTTCGCCCGTCTCGATCACAATATTTGTGAAACCGTAAACACCATTGTTTATTCTGTACAATATTTATTAACAATATATATAAATATATTGATGACGATGTCTGAGAAGACGTTAACATTAACATCCGTCGTAACCATATATGGTTTGCCTAGATTGTGTGCGCTAGATTGTGTGTGAGCCTGAAACGTGTGTGGTTCTGCGGGCCTGCAGCTGGATATTATTGGCCCACTAGACGTCCTTATCATCCCGCCTTCTCATATGACGCATTTTCCGCCAAGATGGTTGTCGGTGCCTTTCCGATTGCAAAGCTGCTCTATCTGGGCGTGCGACAATTGAGCAAACCAGTGGCTAATAGGATAAAAGCGGGCGCACGGAGAAGTGAATTCTTTAAAAACTATATTTGCCTTCCTCCGGCTCAAGGTAAGCTGATATTTGCCTGTTCGTGAATAACGATGGAATGATGTCAGGAAAATGCTGGTGTCTGTGGGCGGGGACACAGATACATGCAGCCAATGGACGTTTGTCTGCTTCTGCTTTTTAGCCAATCACGGCTGTTGCGTTGTTCTTATTGGCTATTTTGAGTGACAGACTTTCCAAGAGACAAATGAGGTATTAGAGTAAAGTTTCCTTTAGACAAATGAGATTTGAGTTTGATTCAAGAGGGCGGGACTGATCTGTCATTGAGAGCAGAGAGGGTACACACGACTCACGAGTATAAAAAAAAGTGCCTTTGCAGCTTGTTGTTAAATAGATCATAATAAAATAATAATATATTTCACAAAATATTGTTTATTAATGAAAATTAGCAATCGACATTATATTGTCGATTTTATATGTTAATGTTTTAAATATTAGCCTACTCTCTGATATATTTTTTACACTAGTCAGCTAGTAAATGTAGTATAGTAAACAATGTGGTCACATAAAAATACTATAGGAACTACATCAAATATTTTCTTATCAATTCATTTATATGTATACAATTATGTAGTATTAATATAATTCATTGTTATGTTAATTGGGTTTTTAATATTGTTTGTTTTCATATAGTTGTCATTTTTAATAAATCACCTGTAATTTCTTATAGTTTTAATGTTTTATATATATATATATATATATATATATATATATATATATATATATATAGATAGATAGATAGATAGATAGATAGATAGATAGATAGATAGATAGATAGATAGATAGAGAGAGAGAGAGAGAGAAATACTCTTATGTATTTTACAATGTAGTCTTTCACATTGTACAGTTCATTTTAAGATTAAACTAATCTGTTTTACTTTTAATACCATTTAAAACGCTTTTTAACATGTTTACATATTTTTTGTTTTACAATGCAATCTCTCTAGCACTTTTAATTTCTATTTAACAATACATAATCTCTTTTTTCACATTTTAAATATGATAAACTAGTATATCTAATTTCTCAGTCTCTTTTGCACACCATGTTAATTTCAATATCACTATAGTCTCTTCTATTTTAATATAATAGTTTCATACACTCTTTTCAATATAACATTTATAAGTCTTAACTTTTTCATGGGTTGCCTTCAGCATGAATGTCAAACCAAACTGTTACCTCTTAAACAACCATGTCAAGTCACTAAAAAAAGATCTGTTTTGTTTTCTCTCTACAGCATATCACTGGATCGAGATGAGAACAAAGATGAGAATTATGGGTTTCCGCGGCTCCACCATTAAACCCCTGAATGAAGAGGCAGCTGCGGAGCTCGGAGCGGAGCTGCTTGGCGAGGCCATCATTTTTGTCATTGGTGGAGGTTGCATGGTGCTTGAGTACAGCCGTCAGGCCGCAAACTCCAGAAGAAAAGAAGAGGAGCTCACACAATCCATTACCAGCCTGCAGACACAACTAGGAGAGCTGGCTCTCACCACAGAGACACTGGATGCCCAGATCAGAGAGGTTAATAGACTTCTGTTGTCTCTTCCAGCAGCCCCGAGTACCAAATAACAGTGTGCATCACTGAATTAGGCCCTTTCTGAGGAGGATAAACAGACTTGTTCATAGGGACTGGCATCAGTTGTGGTGCAGCACTGCCATATACACGCATATAAAGTCTTGTTTAAAGGGATAGTTTACCCAAAAGTGAAAATATTTACTTACCATCCACTTGTTTCAAACCTGTTTGAGTTTTTTTGCTTCTTTTGAACTCAATAGAAGATTTTCTGAAGGCAGTAACCATTGACTTTCACAGTATTTTGGTTTCTTCCACTTATGGGTGTCAATGGGTACAGGTTTCCAACATTCTTCAAAATATCTTCATTTGTGTTCAAAATGAGCAAGAAGCTTAAACATCTTTACATGATTACACTCAAAAATTGCTGCTTGTTCAAACTATTTATTTAAAATGAGCTGAATCGACACAATTCTGGAGTCTTTTCGGGAAAACTTAATAGTTTTTTTTTAAGTTCAATCAACTTAAATTTGTAAAAACAATTAAGTTAACTTAATTGATTTGTGTGTAATTGGTAAGTAAAATGAGAATTTTGGGGTGAACTATAGCTTTAAGTATTCTTACAATTATAAAAAAAGAAAGAAACAGAAAATGAGTAATAAGGTTGTGTATGATGAGTGTTGGCCAGTAGGTTGACATAATATTATTACTTATTACTGATTGGTTGAACGATCATGTTATCAATCATTTTTTGATGACATTATTAAACCACGGCATATGTTTGACTACTTATTATTCTGCAGAGTTCAATTTGAAAGTTGCTTTATAACATTTCAGTAATTCTTTTCTTTCTTTCTTTTCAAAAAATGCCACAATTTGCAGAGAGTGATCTTTAGTTTGAGCTTAAATGTAGTAAAATTTTGAAGCTAGGCATATTGGTGATCTGAACATGCGCTTTGTGAATACTTGAATGACTATATTCATATGGTAAATATGGATGTGTTACGCAGCATAGGAAACAGAGAGCTTGTCTCACTGTGTTTGCTATGAGAAAATCCCCATTGCATTAAAAGACTGCTGTGTTTAATATGGCACGTGTATATGGGTGTATATGTATCATTGTAAAATAAAGTGAAATATTCTTGAATATACTAAAATTGTGAAAACGTTTTCTTGTTGTTAAAGTATTTTTCAACATAGTTTTTGAAATACACGTTTTTGTTTGCATGTTTATTTGGTTATTTAAACTATAAATGTCTGATAACATTCTTACAAATGTAAAATAAATAACTTCCTAGAAATAACTGTCCTCTAGAAAGAAATACCTTTCCTCTAGAAAATGACATTAGGTCAAAATAACAAACAATTCTATTTGTTGTGATTTAAAAATCAGGGCTGTTCCACCAAATATTAATTTTTAATCTTGACTGAAGTGAAAACATTAGTACTGTGATCATATAAACATGTCTGCTAAAATGGCACATATTTGTTATTTCATGCTAAAAAAAATTAAACAAAAAAATGCTTCAAATGACTTCTGTCAGCTCTGTGAGACGGCAAACTCTTTATCACTTATTCAAGAAATGACAGCAAAATAAATAAATGACTCATTGCCTTAAACAGTACTAATATGATAAAAGTGAAAATCAACCAATCGTTAACTTTCATAGTAAGAAAAACAAATACTATAGAGCAGAGGTGCCCAAGTAGGGCCTGCGGGCCAAGGTTGGCCCATGGATACCTTTGGTTTGGCCCACCATCCCATCTGGAAAGAGAGGGAGAATAAACGGGAGTTGGTTGGGGCAAATGCTTTTGACAGAGATCCATAATTTCAAATTTAACATAATCTTTAGTTTCTTTGTTTAATTGAGGAGCTGCAAAAATGATAGTTTCAATTAAATGTTGTAAAGGAATCAGACTTTTAAAATGTAAATACTGACAGATAGATGACAATGCACAAGACATTGGTGAGCCAATCAGTGCAAAGGCTTGAACTCCATTGTGTTATAAATGGCATTGTTTAATGTTATTACTATAATAAATTCTTATAAAATGCCAAAAAATGATACTGCATCATTACTTAATATGTTTTAAAGCAACATTTTCTTGTTATTTTTAAATATTAGCAAATAAATTGCCTGTGACAAATTTAATGTAAAACGGTTCGGTATATTTTACTTTGGCCCACAGCCCTCAATCAACCTCTGTTTTTGGCCCTTTATAAGAAAAAGTTTGGGCACCCCTGCTATAGAGTCAGTGGTTACAGGTCTCCAGCTTTTTCCAAAATATATTCTTTAGTGTTGATCAGAAAAAAGAAATGCAAACAGGTATGGAACAAAGAAAAAGGATAAGTAAATGACAACTGATTTTTTGTTTTTTCTGTGAACTATCCCTTAAAATTTATTTTAAAAATTAAATGCTTTTCTTCCTTTTTTAAATGCTTGACACAATCCATATACAGGTTTTTTTCTTGGTTATTTCAGAAATAAAGTATATTCTAAATAATGTATACATATTTCTTTAGGCACTTTCATATAAAGGCGACACAGTGGCTCAGTGGTTAGCACAGTTGCCTCACAGCAAGAAGGTCTGGTTCAAGTACTGGCTGGGCCAGTTGGCATTTCTGTGTGAAGTTAGCATGTTCTCCCCATTGGTTCTCCCCATGTTCGCGTGGGTTTCCTCCAGGTGCTCCATTTCCCCCACAGTCCTATCCAGTACAGGTGAATTTAATAATCTAAATTGGCCGTAGTATTTGTGTGCATGCATGGCTGTTTCCCAGTACTGGGTTGCAGCTGAAAGGGCATTCGCTGTGTAAAACAAATGCTGGTTAAGTTGGCGGTTCATTCCGATGTGGCAACCCATGATGAATAAAGGGACTAGCCGAATGAAAAAGAACGAATCAATTTCCATATCATTCATTCATTCATTTTCTTGTCGGCTTAGTACCTTTATTAATCCGGGGTCGCCACAGCAGAATGAACCGCCAACTTATCCAGCATTTTGTTTTTTACGCAGCGGATGCCCTTCCAGCAGCAACCCATCTCTGGGAAACATCCATATATTCTCATTCACACACATACACTACGTACAATTTAGCTTACCCAATTCATCTGAACCGCATATCTTTGGACTTGTGGGGGAAACCGGAGCACCTGGAGGAAACCCACACAACCACAAGGAGAACAGGCAAACGCCACACAGAAATGCTAACTGACCCAGCCGAGGCTCGAATCAGCGACCTTCTTGCTATGAGGCGAATGTGCTACTCACTATGTCACCGTGGCGCCCTCAATTTCCATATCATTATTTTAAAATTAACGTTGGCTAAACATTATATACCAAAAATTATACATTAAACACTCCAGAGTGGCATCTGAATTTTTAGAGGTGTGTATTCATTATACCCAACTGATAAATAATACAGAAATTGACATACTCTAAATTCAACTGTAAACCATTGACATGGAGACATGCGTTGAGGGCAAAGGCTGATGAGGGTGCCGAAGATCCCTCCAGTAGGTGGCAGCACTCAAACACTCTGAACGATATTCAGTGTGTCTCCGGCTGCCCCGACTTGAAGCCCGCGAGGTTGTAATCCTGTGTTTGTTTACATTACACATACAAGCTCCTTAAACTGAGCAATAGCATTTTCTCTGGTAAGTCCATTGCACGATTTTTACTAACATTTACAGTTTGCATTACAATAATGCATGTTCCTTTACGTGAACCCAGTTAGCTAAAATAACGTGTTCCCTAGATTGAGAAATCGGACGAATGCATGCCATTTCTCATTAATTCGCATCATAATTTAAATGAATGCATTAGCTAAATTGCATTAGATTCGATTGTTTTACTCCCATGCCTGTGGTAAGTAAACAACATATATGTGCACGAGGTTTAGCCAGTTAGCTGTGTGAATGACCCACCCTGGTGAACTCGTGCCTGTTTAAAAAAAGCAATAGCTGTTTCTACCTGTGCGTTATCACGTTCAGGTTTCTTTCTACATGGCCTAACGTGATTTAAATTTGCAATTAGCTGGTTAAAGAAAACAGACTGCGGAAACATAAACAAACCAGCTCCCACATGAAACATGAAACTGTTTTCCAGTTTATCAGAGCTAGTGCAAACTGAAAGACCACGCTGGGTCAGGCTGGTTAGCTATTGTAGTGACTACAGCTAAATACTAGCTAATTTTCTTAAGGGGAATATGGTTTTCATAAATGAAAAAGCTGCTGTTAATTTACTCTCCCTCTGGCCATTCAAAGTGTAGGTGAGGTTTTTTTCTTCAGTTGAACAATATGACAGAGGCTTTGAGCTTAAACCTTTGTCCTTGGAGGAGGTTCTTTCGAGTCAGCCTACCACTGTTTAAAATACAGGCGAAACAAAACTGATCGCTATATATCTTGAATTATATGTTCCAAAGATTGACAGATCAGCCATTTTTCATTTTGTAACATCGTAATTTTAATGTTTTGGCTGAATTGCAGTAAATGAGATTGTAAAATTTAGTACAAAATGTTTGCACGCACAAGATTTAAGTAATTTAGCTGGTGTAAAGACCATGTTGGAAGGGGTTGCTAGGTTTTCGCAAGATGCAAATCAAAGCTACTCCAAGCTACAATCAAAACTCAAAATATGCCACATTACCCATTTGTAAAATGCATATTAGGGCTGCGTGATATTGAAAAAAATATACCATTACAATAATTTTTTATTCTGCGATTACATATTGCGAGATGAATACAATTTCACTTAGATGAGTTGAATAACTATTAGAAAAGAATTGCTCATTTTAGATTAAATGGCATGATTCTGTAGGGGAGCGCATAAAATAAACAATCTACAAGGATAGATAAATTCAATAAAGAAAAAGATATAAATTTTTTTATTCATCTAATAAAACGTTTTTTTTTTTGTAAACTATTAAATAAAATTAATTGTTGTTAATTTGTCAAGGATACAAATGGTACAATTTCTTATGCATGAATGCTTTTAAAACCCTCATACAGTCACAGGCCTCAAAAAAGACTTGCGAAATAATAAATTATAATCCAGACACAACATTTCATATATGCGCGATGTGACTATTGCTAATGATCACGTTGCGATATTTAGGTTAATATATTGTGCAGTCCTAATATTTATTATTAGTAAATAATTCAACTTGAGAGGAAAATTTGCATAAGGTTAAAAACATCCCCCAAATAAACAAGAGGGAGTGATGCTCTGCTCTATGTTTGGTGTGAACCCAGCTTTAGAATAAAGCCGTTTTGGCCAATCAGAAAGGAGAAACCAGAGTGCATGCTGATGCCTTGAGCCAAAAACTGTTTCTGAAATTTCTGAAAATCCTCACCCTGGCCTGAGTTTTCAGAAAATTTTGGTTTCAGTCATCTCACCTGATACTTTTTTTTCTTTTTTTTTGTATGAACGAACAGCCTGACCATGTAGAAAAAAAATAGCTAAATAAATTATGATGGTTTTGAAAATACCCATTAGGACCACAATATCACAAAAGGTGTGTTTGCACTTTTGTGTATTTGCAGTGTGTTTGCAGCCAATTTGGCAACCCTGATGTCAGGCCTAATATTTAAAAAATGAAACTAAATTACAGTCAGCATCCTTGTGTTTCATTTTGACTTGGATTGTTTACTTGCTACCTCGCTATCTAACACTCACGCTCTGATTCGTTGCTAAATAACCAGTCAGAGCGAAGGAAATTATTAAACCGTTGATCTGTGCAAAGATTTAAACTTTTTTTGCCTTATTACCTTTAATCCACAGCATCTGCACTGCAAATGGTGCAGGAAAAAAATCACAATACAAGATTTTTGGAGAGGCTGGTTTTACTATTTTGCGAGTTGTCGAAATATAAACAAAAGCAAAGAACAAATATTTATATTACTAATGCACACAATACAAGTAAATCGAACAGTGGTTCACTTTTCATTTATAGTGGGTGCGTTTAAAAGTGGTAGTCAAGAAATTGAATTGCCATATATAAAAATATATGTTTTGTCGTATTGTTAACATTAAAAGGTAATCCTTTATCTCACTAATTTTAACCTGAACCTTTCTTTTTTTCATATATTGAAGCACATGTTATTTTGAAGAATGTGGCTAGCCTAAAAGTTATGGGTCCCCGCTGACTTTCAGAATATTCTTTCCTAATATCAACAGCCAGCAACAGTTTGGTCACCCACGTTCTTCAATATTTTTTATTTGGGTTCAGACCAAGAATGAATACAGATTTGGAACATCTTCAGAGTGAGCAGGTGCTGACAGAATAAAGCCCCCAGTGAAATCAAAATTAAAGTTTCTTTAGGTGTAAGTATCAATATGTTAGTCTTAAGATGATCTATAATTTAGTGGTGGTTTAAAACATTGACAAAAATCACATTTAGACGATAGAATTGTTCAAATCTTTAGGTTTGTCTCTTCTTGTAAAATTAATTATTATTATTTTTTTTGCCATCTTCATACTTAAATTTCTCATCAATTCTTCTAGGCAATTAAATGATCTCTATGCAGTAGCATTTATTCAAATTTATAGATAATTAATTAAATTTGACATCAATTTCGGCAGGACTGGGAGTGAGAGCTCCACACTGTGTCATGCAAGATGAGTATGGATGTAAAGAAACTGAAAGTGAACGAGCTTAAAGAGGAGCTCCAGAAGCGTGGGTTGGACACTCGAGGACTGAAAGCGGATCTGGTGGAGCGGCTGCTGGAGGCTCTGAAGGATGAAAAACAGCCCACCTGTGATGAGGAGGCAGAAACAGGTACTAGAGTTTGCATGCTTTACTTGATCCATACTTCAAGTAATTATGAGGAACATGCATTTGTGACATAGTTGCATGTTTGCATGTGACAGGTGTTGCAGAGGCTGGGAATGATGAGCAGTCTGACCAAGGACAGATGGCTGATGAGAAAGAGAGCTCTGGAGTGGACACCGGTTTTCCTGAAGTCCCTAATGATGATAGCAAAATAATGTCTGTGGATGAGCAGCAAGCAACAGTGGAGGCGATCAGCAAAGAAGGTAGGATTGCGGCTGCCATTGTTGACCCTAATACATTTAATGGTCTGTCTAAAATTAAAGGTTCTGAATGACTACAAGATGTACAATAAAATCGTTTAATGCACAAGTAGTTCCAGTCAGTTTTGATCACAGTTTGAAATAATTGTGCCTACCTCAAACATTAGAAGTAACCGTAGTAACTCTGGGACAGTTGCTATAGCGTTTATTGATCTTTGTCATATCAAAGACAACAACGTATGCTTTACAAAGGAGCTGATTAAGATCAACCAACTCAACAGTATGCTCAATTATATTAGTTAAGAGGTACCTAACTAGGCATGGGCCGGTATAAGATTCTGATGGTATGATAACCTTGGATAAAAATATCACGGTTTCACAGTATTGTGGTTAGTGCTCTACAATATGTTCTTTTTAAATGTTTTGGTAAAAAATAATGATTAAAATAAACATTGATTCTGCTGTCATTAGTTTCAAATACATGGATTTTACCACTTGTAAAGGCATCTTGGAGATCTTTCTTTTCTTTGCATATAAAGTAAAGCCACTGCACTCTTCGGGTCTACAGCATGCTGGGAGTTGGTTTATAATGGCCTCTTTCCACTGAGTGGTACAGTACGGTACGGTTCGGTACACTTTTAAGGCAGTTTCCACTGTGTAAAAGCGTACCAAACCATACTGTACCACTTTTCAGTCACCCTTTCGAAGGGGTACCAAAAAACAGATAGGGTGCCGTAAGGCGGAGCTAGACGCGCAGCTGAACGCTGTTGGCTTAATGAGATACGTCATTTGCTTGCGCAACAAGCAGAATGAAAACAAAGGACCCGCCATGTTTAATACACAGCTGAAAGACAATGCTCCGAAATAATATCAGCATATAATAACGAGCCATGGTCGATCCGAGCTTAAACAAACCTTGTCGTCGTCTTGAACCGCCACAAAGCCAAGAGAAGAGCAGATTCTTATGGGTTACAAGCCCATAAGCACGAGCGCGAGAGGTTTCGCTTGTCTCTTGCGCTCGCGTGCGTGTCAATATTTGAAATAACAAAGTTCTTAACCTGGATTATTATAAACTCGGAATGACGGAATTACTCTCTAATGAGAGAATAATGACGGAGAGGCTACATGTACTGGTGAAGATTAAAGACACAGATGGGAGCTCTGCACTGACTAGGGGCTATATTTCCTGTTGTTTTTGAACCTAAATAAGGCATAAATGTCTGCTGTGTGTAGTTTTTCTGTAATTTGGTAACAACGGAGACTGTGTGGGGCTGTATGTGTTAATATGTGCTGCATTTATTTATTTATTTTATATAATTGCGGACAGTAGGCTGTTTCGCATCATTGATCTAGTTATAATCAGATCATGTTCAGTCAGTAATGAACATTTATACATCAGTGTTTATGTTTATAATAAAGCATCTGTTTTGTGAGAAGTGCTTCTCGTATGATTTGTGAACGACCCATAAAGCTTTACTGTAGACATTTCCTCGAGCGAAAATGACGTCTGTCATACACCACGCCCACCAAAAGAGTACCCTTTTGCTGTGGAAACGCAAGCCTGATAAAGGTGAACCGTACCGACCCGTACCGTACTGTACCACTCAGTGGAAACGGGCCATCAGTGATTTGTTTTCTTTCCTGAGTTATGGGCTGACCAGTAGCTTTAAATGTCGATGGTACTTTATTGTTGTAGATAAAGTTGCCCCAAATACTAAATAAAATAGTTGTAAAAAAACACACAAAAACCCTCACATATACCGTAGGAACAAACAAAATTTTGGTGGTTTTAAAACCTTGACTTTTTCAAACTGTGGTAAACCTTAAAACCGTTTATCGGCCCATTTCAATAGTCACTCTCTCTCGCATTTGAGTTTTTCTCTCTGTCTGCCTGTGAATGCTGATACACTAGGAGATACAAATTTGGTTAAAAAATTGCAGTGCAAAGAGCAAAACAAGTATTTGTGGTATTATTTTTTTGTGGTAACATTGCTCTATGTTTAATGAATTTTATTTGCACAATGGGGATGAAAAGAACCACACGACATGACAATGTATATTAGAGTTGGGCGATGTTGACTAATTTGGCATTGTACAATGTCTAATGTGAAACATCGCTATGGACAATGTCATCGTCGTCATAGTTGGCGGTGAATTAATTATTTATGAATAATTCATTATTTCATAACAAATTAATTACTTGTAGCCTACCGTTTCAACTTTTTTTTTTTTTGGTCTATGGTTACCCATAACCAAATTATAAATATATAAAGAGAAGTTACTCACAAATTACCACCTGTCAATCACTTTTTCCGCAGGACTCTGGCACGAATAGGCACGTTCATCATGCTAGATGAAACGCCAGTGTGAATATGGATCGTTTCGTTCGTATTAGTAAACGGGGCCTTAGTGTGTATTTTTCGTGAGCGGGTTGCTCACGATGACATTGTCTATCGACCCAACCCTAATGTATATAAAGTTATGCATATATAATTTTTAAAAAGTGTTAAAAACAAAATATTTGTCGTAGTTTACAGTTTATCAGTGTTTTCAAACTAATAACATTTACTTTAGGTTTCAGACATTGAAATACCCATAACTACTAGCAAAACATTTATATGCTGATCTCTACGGAGATGCCAATAATAATTATCTTTAAATATAACTGGGCGATGTGCTTTTATTCATATAATATACACACTCTATATATTACTAGAACATTTACTCTATTCCTCTCAGTTAAACAGCTACGTAACTTCATGTATTTTGGAAGAAAATGCATTAATATACATGTTGTAAATCCACCACATACTGTATGGGGTCTCTTTTATAACCATTGTGCATGTATAGAACTCTGAAATACAAAAACACCACTTTGTATGTGAAAATGGAATTTTTAAACCAAAACTTGATAGGAAAATATGCACACCTGCACACTAACTCTGACCCATTCTTACACGCTTTTTAGAGACAAAACAGTTTAGTGAATATTGACTCAATTGAACCTGTTACTCATAGATCCCGGTGTCCATAAATATCCTGTACAAACCCCTTTAAGTCATTATTATTAGTCCTAATAGTTTTTTGTAATAACTTCTTTAAAAGACTGAAATGGTCAAATGAAAATATATGTATGGAATTACTTTTCATTTTAATTTTTCACTGTTTTTGGTAGACTAATTATTTATGGTATACATGATGACTAGCTTCTTTACCAGTTTAAATTACATGTTTGTTGTGACAAATTTTATTGACCTTAAAATATGAATTTCGTAACCTACTTGTTACAAAGGTGATCCATTAAAAATAGTTCAAACTGTGATGCTAAAAATAGATGGTTGTATAATCCACGGCAAGAGTCTCTTCAATGACGAGAGTTTTTCCCACATAGTCAATACCCTTCAATGGTTCCTCACATCCCATATGTCTTTTAGTATAGTTTAGTGCAGCAGAACAACCCATTTGTAACCTTCTGTAGATGTCTGCTGTGTAACTGCTGCACTCAGACAAGCTGTCAATAACTTTGCTTTATAGCATCAACAGGATAGTTCACCCAAAAATGAATGTTTGTATTGTCTTGATTGAAATTTCTTTCAGTAATCTTAAGGCCCACACTAGGTGTTAAAGCACTGCTTTATATTAAATATCACTTGGTTTACAGAACCTGAGGCAGCCCCAGTGAAGCTAAAAAGTGAAGATGAGATAAAGCTAGAGCAGCAGGAGCAGAGACCTGAAGCCAGCAGTGAACGAGAGTCTCTGGAAACCCAGCAGACTGAAGAATGCAAGACTGAACCAGACAGGCATTCGCATTATGGCCACAAGAGGCGCTATGAGGAGGCCCACGGTAACAGCCATTATGATCACCGCGAAGACAAGAGGTGAATTTTACACAAAGCTTTTACTTCAGAGGAATCAAAATTTACTGTGTTTTTTTTTTCCTAGCGCACATTGTTAGTCTTTAGGTGAACAATTAATCCATTTCTGCATATGGAGTGGTGGTCCTTCTCTGATGTCAGTTTAATATTCATAACCACACCCCTCTCACTATTATTTTGCTTCGAGAGAATCACTTGGAAGTACATAAACATACTGAAATTAAAGGCTCGGCAACATCTGGTTCATGCAGATGCACCAGTCGAATGGCCAGAAATTGGAGTCTTCACATTCCTGCTCTTAACACTTAATCTGCGTTTTTTCCGCAGCCAAATACTTTTGGTTTTAATTTAGCCAGTCTCTGCTATGGCATATTTCAATAATTTTACAGCACAAAATGTGTAAAATGGAGCAGAGATAGTCCACAGATAAACCATCTGGCATATTACACTTGGCTAGCAGCTCAGGGGCCACACAGGAAAGGCTGAACATCCAGGGATTCTGTGATGTTTCCAACATTAAGTAGGAAATAAATGACAACAGGCTGTTGTATTTTTAGAAAACAATGTACACCTGAGGTTATCGTGGCCGTTACACCTCAGATGTGGATTATTTTAGACTTTTTCAAATAACTGTATGTCCAAGTTTTTGTACTGAACAGCTCCTGTATAGGGCTGCATGGTAACTTGAAATGACATCAAAATTATAATTCAGAAAAATTGCAATTTTCATGTACATCTTGTCAGAGAAGCACAGCCCTGTGATCAGTAGTAAAACATCTCTGAAGGCCAGTGGGCACTCTTATATAGAAACAGCAAATATGCATCAAAGAAGAAACACTGAAAAATCAAACAAAGGCTTGTGTTGCTTTTATTGATTCAGTGTGACTAATAAACACATCATCTGAAAAAAAAACAGTTATTTCATGCACATATCACAGAAGGATTATCCTTGACTTGATCACAAACGATAAAAATCTTCTGTGGCTTTAATTATTTTTTTCCCCTCCATAACTTTGTCACTTACTGCTTCTCTGTGTTGTAAATGCTGCTTTATCTGAAAACAGCTGCTAGAGATTACAGATCCGGCTTTACTGACAAAAAATCATCTCCTGGCAGAGATTAAATTCGCATTTGTATTCAACCTGTGTAATGTTTGTGTTAGTTTGTTTTTGCACAGGCATATTTTCATTAAAGTGATTTGCAACTGTTTTTTTATTTTTTATTATTTTTTTAATCAAAGGTCCCGGTCCCCTCAACCTTCTGCCGAAGAGGACGATGAAGATTTTGATGACACACTAGTGGCCATTGATACTTGTATGTGAACACTTGTTTGGTCTAATTATGATTCAGAGTAATTTTAAAATCATCATAATGTAATTTTCTTCACTCACCTCAACAGATAACAGTGATTTGCACTTTAAAGTTTCTCCTGACCGCTGCAGTGGCTATCCTTTGACCATCGAAGGGTTTGCTTACCTCTGGTCTGGAGCACGAGCCACATATGGAGTAAACAAGGGACGTGTTTGCTATGAGATGAAGGTAATATCCAATAGAGGATCGTTGGGGTTTAATACTGCTTTAATAATGCAAGTGTTGGGGTTTAATACTGCTATTTAATTTGATAATAATTTATTATTACTGCAGAGATTTAAATTTTATTTAATTTTTTCTGGACACTTAAAGCACATTACATATTTTGGGGTGAATCTTCTCAACCACCTGGATGACATGACTGTAGCCATATTGCGCCAGATTGAACCCCCACTCTTTTTTTTTTTAAAGGACTTTCTGCAATTTTTACACAGAGAGTCAAGGCCTTGGTTTAACATCTTATCTCACTGAGCAGTATAGAGTCCCCATCAATATTGGGGCGTTAGGACCCACACAGATCGTAGGTTGAGCACCCCCTGCTGGCCTCACTAACACCACTTCTGGCAGCAACCTAGCTTTCCTATGTGGTCTCCCATCCAGGTACTGACCGGGCACAGCCCTGCTTAGCTTTTGTGAGCAACCATGTGAGAGTTGCAGAGAGCTAGCTGACGGCCAAGCTCTCTTATGCTCACAAATAATTTTTTGAAAATATAATAAACAGTAATCATGTGAAATATTATTTCAAAATATAATGACTGTTCTTTATTTTTATATATTATTAATGATAGGTTATTTATGCTATTTTTGAAGCTGAATTTCTAGCAGCCTTGATTCAGAAATCATTCTGAAAAAACATCTCATTATTATTGTAATTTCTTAAAATCCTTATCAATGTTGAAAACAAACATTCTGCTTAATTTTATGGGAGAATTTTTTTTGTTAGATTCTTTGACAAAATATACATTTTAAAGGAATTGTGTTCATTTGACATCTAAATAATTAGTTATTTTTGTCATGTTCAATGCCTGCTGAATAAAATTAACATTTCTTTTAAATCTTACTGACCCCATATTATTCAAAGATAGTTTAATATTTTCCCTAAATATTCTATTTGTTTTCAGGACTCTGCAGTATTTATCATCTCTGGTATTATTAAAAATGTTGTTTTAGCAGTGGTGCTCACTTGCAAAAATAAACAAAAGCGCACACACACAAACATTCATTGGGTGAAGAAGCTTATTAAAATGCATTTAAAATGTATTTAAATCGAGATAAGAAAATACATATTTTAGTTTTCTTTATGTTAAAGCTGTAATATAGCCATATCACAAAAGCAAGAGTGCAGGAGCATAACATTTGTAGATTGCGAAAGTCTGTTTTGAAGAGCCATCCAGTTTGTGAAGTGGGCGATGGAAGTTTACATAGACAGGCGCTTGACCCTTTGATTTTTACAGAGGGAGTACTTGGTCATATTTGCTCTTCAAACTAACTGTGGAATGGTGTAAAAATATGAGATGGAGCCGTTCCCTTGCTTTAAAAAAATGATCCAACTTTTTTGAACGAATTGTTTAAATGAATGATTCAGCGAATCACTAATTAAAACTTGGTGCCACATAATGGTGATTTTAATGTCTAATTTATTTATCCAGGACAGCCCTAAACCAGCCAAAATTCCAATCCAAAAACACACTCACAAGAAAATAATAATTATTGTTCAAAATAGTCTCACAATGTGTTTATGTTCAATGTATTTGGTCAATATTGCACAGCTAAAATCATCACATAACATTATCAACATAAGCATCATGGCACTTTTTTTTTCAGGTCAAGGAGTATATATCAGTAAAACATCTTCCCAGCAGTGAACCTGACCCTCATGTTGTGCGAGTCGGCTGGTCTCTGGATTCCTGCAGCACACAGCTTGGTAAAACAAACACATACAATCATAGACTAATGCCGATTTATCAAATAAACGATCTTTCTTGATTGTTACATATATGAAATGGCTTCTTTCAGGAGAGGAGACGTTCTCTTATGGCTATGGAGGAACAGGAAAAAAGTCTACCAATTACAAATTTGGAGACTATGGAGAGAAATTTGGTGAAGGCGATATCATAGGATGTTATATTGTAAGTGCTATTCTAAATTTTTTCAGCTTTTTTACTTTAATTATTGAATCTGTCAATTCAGTAGCTGTATTATTGTATGCTGTCAAAAAGGCATATTTTTCTTAAAGGGATAGTTCACCCAAGAATGTAAATTTACAACCATGTTAGATTTTTATATATAATCAATATATAATCTTTATATAATATATATATATAT
>CAIGQQ010002480.1:2216635-2241545 GCA_903798035.1 Danio albolineatus
ATATACATACATACAGTTGAAGTCCCCCCTTTAATTTGTTTTGTAAGCCTTTAAATGTCACTTTAAGTTCTATAAAAGTGTCACGAAAAATATCTAGTTACTTAATATTTCCTGTCATCAAGGCAAAGATTAAATAAATCGGTTATTAGAAAACAGTTATTATGTTTAGAAATGTGTTGGAAAAAAGTATTCTCTCTGTTAAACAGAAATTGGGGGAAAAAATGAACAGCATTTCAAGGTAGAAAGTATGGCTGCACAATATATCGGTTCAGCATCGATATCACAATGTGATCATTTACAATAGTCACATCACACGATATGCCAAGTCTGTTTTTTTTATCATCTTTTTTTATTGTATTCATCCATACTTGTAGAATGTTTATTATACAGTTGTACTTCGGTATTGGTGGGAGTTATGTTCTAAAAATAACCCGTAATAGACGAAATCCACGAAGTAGTCTGCTTTATTCTTTACGATTATTTTAGATGTTTTAAGACTGTAAAACCCCCTCACTACACACTCTATACACTTTATTCAGACAAGCATTAACAATTTCAAGCTTTTCTCTCTTGTTTAAAAACTCTCAAAGTTCAAACCTTCGTAAAAAAATAACTCCAGTATTATAGAATCAAACCATCATTTGATCTTCATTTATTAATTCCGTAATGGAGCCTACAGCTGCATAACTTATACCGTCCTTTAGTATGTCCAGAAAAGTTCACCTTTTTGTGCGATGGTTAGCATCTTCTTATGCCTAATGGGTGCTACCGCAGGTGTCTTTGGTGCAGAACGTTTCGTCGACATTGTGGGGAGAAAACTTGCAAACATACAGTACAGCACTTCAGAGTCACACTGCTAGCCATAGAACATTTTTGTAAATTTGGCAAGCTGAACGCATTCTCTACTGTACAGGAGACACGGCACAGAGGAGATTGATTGACAATGGTCTGCAGCCAGTCAGGAATTAGAACACAGTGCACTAGGCATGGGCCGGTATAATATTCTGACGGTATGATAACCTTGGATAAAAATATCACGGTTTCACGGTATGACAGTATTGTGTACTACTCTAAAATATAATATTTTTAAATGTCTTGCTAAAAAATGAAACCTTTTTCCCCTTTGAACACAATATATTTTATTTTGAGAAACATTATAAATATTTTGCGGCAGTAAACATGTCAGGCTAAATAATTCAAGTGAATCATTGACTTCTGCTGTCTTCATTTGTTTCAAAAACACAGCTGTATTTACAATTTACACCTAAAAAAACAACAAAAACACCTTAAAAAACAACAAAAAAAATGTGAATAAAAATCTTACACATACCTTAGGAACGGTATAACAGAAAATTTTGGTGGTATGAAAACCTTGACTATTACATACCGCGGTATACCTTAAACGGTTATCGTCCGATGCCTACAGTGTACTAATCAGGACGCAGAACACAATGCGCTATAGAAAAAAAGCATGTCAAATTACACGAAGAAAAAAATAGCTGTGCAAGGCCTTTGATATCCCACAATCCAGTGCGTTCCATTTCTGACCGTTGTGCTTAAAGAGAAATGTGTTATCTGAAGTGATGCTTGGGTGTCATTTTGTATGTAATGTTTTCGACATTTTGATGGCATTTCTAGCTCAAATTTACTATTGCAGTAAGCAAATATCCATTTAATGTCACCAAAAGACTCTCTGTTTTGTTGTATGAGATTAAATCATTGTGCTGCCTCAGAATTCTGTCTGAAATCGGTTTCATTAAGTGTTTTCATAAACTCTGCCGTCAGAGTCACTTCCTGACAGTGCAGCGAGGCAAGTCAGCCCACTTTTTTTGCATTCTGTTTTATTTCATATTTGTCTGTTTTGTTTTGTTCCCATATATCATCATCATCATCATCATCCTCAGGGTTATAATCAAAGCTACAACCAGGGCAACTATGGCCAAGGAAATTACAACCAAGGCTACAACTATGGCAACTATGGCCAGTACCCAGGATATGGGCAAGGGTATCAAGACAATCAAGGATCCGGACAATCATACAACCAGCAGAACTATAATCAGCAGTATCAACAGGTCAGTTACTATGAATGTTTTCTGTTTTCAAAGATTTAAAAGAATAATGCTAAACATTACATTTCTTTGTTTATTAAAGAGTGCATAAGTTGAATGGTAGCAGTAGAAAAAAACTCATAGATCTTTGCACTCACACACACATATTTGAAAGTGGCTGTTGAAAATACCACTGAAAATGTTGTACCACTTACTGGATGGCTCTTGTGGGGTAGCTGGTGTCAAAGAAACTGGCTTAAGTCCTCAGTATACTTCAAACAAAGTTCTTTCTCGTACTTCTCGTGGGTTTTTAATGTGCTGCTTAAGGCCCCGTTTACACTAGTGAGTTTTAGTTTTAAAACGCATAAGTTTTGCTACGGTTACGCAATCCGTCCACACCACACCGGAGTTTTTGAGCCCTGAAAACGAGTGTTTTGGAAATGCTGGAGAGGGCGTTTTTATTCTAAAACGCTGCTGCTCCGTCTCAGTGTGGATGGGGGAAACGGAGACATTTGAAAACGAAGGCGTGGCTGTAGAGATTCGCTACTGAGATTCGCTTTTGGGTCATTGCGTAACCTTCCCTTATTCGTCAAGCCCCTATCACATGACTCTTACGCCACAGACCAGCCTTCACTGTAAACAACATGGACAGAAATGGGAGCGTTGTTTGCACTATTGTCTGTTTTAGGCGCAATTGTGCAGTTAAACTCTGCCTTTTTTACTGCAAAAGCTGCATATATTCGCAAGAGGCAAGCTATTGTTCGAGCACTCGCTAATCGCTTGCGTTTCAAGCTGCGTAAGCTCTATTTAGAATGCAGAGCGAGACACATGCTTCCTGTTTATATTTGAATGCGCATGCCCAGAGTGCGCGAATGGTCACGTGATATACGTTTCTGGTGGAGTAGTGTGTACAGAGATGTGTTCAGAAACGCTGGGTGAAACGCTAGTGTGGACGCGGATCGTTTTCATGCTAAAACGCCATTTTAAAACTAAAACGCACTAGTGTAAACGGGGCCTAAGTGTACTGCTAAACATTTACATATAGTCATTTAGCAGATGCTTTTGTCCAAAGTGACCTACAGTTGAGGAGGCATTCAGCGATTCAACAAGAAGAGGCAATACACACAAGAAGTGTTAATTATACAAAGAAACTGTTTGAGCTGAGAGAATTATGTGCTTAGGAGGGGCTAGAGTGAGAGAGGAAAGAGTGTTTCCTCGTGTGGTTTGTCAAGCCCACTCACCCATGTTCACACACACTTAATAAATACACAATGTTTTTTTTTTTTTTTTTTTTGATTCAACGTGGGTGTAATGCTGCGTTCACATGCGGAGGAAGTGACAAGCGCGAGTGATTTACATGTTAAGTCGCTTGATGCATTTGACACGTGAATCGCTCGAGTTGGAAAATCTGAACTTCAGAGGACATTCGCTTCACGTTAACCAATCAGGAGCTTTCTCCTGTAAGGGTGTGATTATGATGTTGTGCCTGTTGTTGGTGTCCCAAGAGGAAGTCCTCTTGCCGACACCGGACAACGCATTATCAAACTGGGCTCTGCTCAGTCAGACGCACCGCTGAGTTGATGAACTCGCATCGCTGGGTGCTCCTCTGAAAGGATCTAGTGGACACCGCACCGAACGAATCTACGCTGTTTTTTAGCATTCCTAAATCACATAAACACAACTATTCTTTTAATAAATTCTATGTTAGCCATTTAGCAATGAAGCTAGAGTCACCTGGCAGAAAGAAGCCCCACACATGACTCGAATCGGTGTCTATTGTGAAGTGAATTTGATGCGCGAATGAAGCAAATTTGACTGGCGAATGAAGCGAGTAAGTGCAAAATGTCCACGCATATATTTACATGCGAGTAGCGCTTCCCGCGTCTGGTGTGAACACAACATTAGAGCGTGTCTGGTACAAATGCAAATACAACCAAGAAAATATCCCATGGGAAATTTAGTTTTCAGGAGACCAACCTGACAGCTACAGTAGTTCCTATAACTGAGTTCCTATGCATGCAGTGGTAAAAAGTAGTTGTTTCTTGAAGATTTTTCTTTTTTTTTTTCTGCAGTATGCACAGCAGTGGCAGGAGTATTACCAGAATCAGAGCCAGTGGAACCAGTACTATGGTCAGTACGGGAACTACTCAGGACAGCAGGGCAGCCAGAGTTCATACGGCTCACAGTGAAGCAGAACAGCAATCTGACATCATTACCTCCGTAATTACACACATACAGACCTTGCCTTACATAAAATGCATCCTTCCACTTTAACTTCCATCTTTTCATACATGCATCTCATCACATTTACACACTTTTTTTCTCCCCCAAATCCAGGTAAACACTGGCTGTTAACTGATTAAGCTGTGATTGTTTTAACCTAAATAACTCAGTATGGACATTACTGATATGATCAAACTAGATATTATTAGTATCAAATTAAGGTCAAATTAAGGATTTACTAGATTTTTCAAGTGTAATTTAAAGCTATTATATGGAGATATTTGTAGTTGTAGTACCACCAATCACCTGCAGGTGTAGTAACTGAGGGGTTTCCTCAACACCGGTTGTTTTGCCAAAAACAAGTTTTGATTTGCCTGAAATCTGTTTAATTTGGAAAGTAGATGCTTTCCATATCAAAATATGACGTCTTAATTGACCACGATTTAACATGTGACTGTAAAAAGCATGTTTTTTGGTTTAAAATGTAGTTGTTTAGTGTTTGATATACTCATTGCCTTCAAAAACACAAAATGAGAAGAATTTTGTTTTGAGGACAAAAAGTTTTATTGTTCTTGATTTCTATAAGATCCAAGCTGATTTTAAGAGTATTGATGATTATGCTGCCGGAGAAAGTATTGCATTTATTTCTAAAATGTTAGTTCATACTGGATGTTCTACTGTTCTGACCTGTCCAAATAATTTTTGCTTTGAGAATTAAATCATAAAAACACTACTTTGACTCTGATTTAATATTCAAACATGGTGTTTATGCAAAACTTCACTCCTCTTTACCGCTGACCAGCGGAGTAGCCTAAGGCTCTATTCTAGCACCTATGTTATTCTCACTGTTTATGCTTCCCCTTGGATTTATATTTGAGAAGTATGGTAAGCTATCATGACAGTTAACTCTTATATGCTGTTGGGGATGTTTTAATCCTCTCTGGGGTGATTTTGAGTCTTAATTTGGCCATAGCTTTTTCTGTGTTTAAGCTAGCAGGATGATTTTTGATGGCCAATCTTATTTAGACACATATTTTGAGGAATTGCTTAACGGTGCTCAGCAATACACTCTGGGCAAATATAAACTGCTGTAATAATGCATCAGATAAATATTTTTTCTTTTTTTTTCTGCATAAATCTATCAACATCAGTCCTGATCAAAACTACTAAATTGCTTAGAAAATTTACAGGATTTTAGCTCTTTAATTGCCAAATTCATAAATGATGTCACTGGTGAAATAAAAACACAAAATGACATATTTTTAATATAAAAAGTAATTGTGGATTGGATTTTTTTTAACCTTTTATCAAAGTCTTGGACATTTGAAACAACATTGGCTTTGATGCATTGTTTCTGATTGATTTTCATCTGTTTTTGCTCCATTGACTTTCATTATAACCACATTTTTTGTGATAACAAATCCTGACAACACCATACAATCAGTCATTTTTGATTGTTGGTGGTTTTCCCTGTTGGGAAGAGGTCAAATTTGTAATTTGTGCAAAAAAAGACTTTTCTAACCGCAAATAAAGTGTGTGTGTGTGTGTGTGTGTGTGCATTGTAAAAACTTCTGGGTTCCACACAATCGATTTGTGTTGGGATGACATAAAGGAATCAAGTTAACTTGCTAGTTTTTTACAAACATAAGTGAATTGAGCATACAACAATAAGTTGTGCCAAAAAAAAACCCAAGACTTGTGTTGTTTCAGCTCATGTTAAATAAGTTGTTTGAAAAGCAAATATCATTTATCTGAGTGCGTGTCTGAGTGTGAGAGTGACCTTTGCGCACTTACCTTGATGTGTCTGCGAAAATCAAAATATGCAACTCAGCTCTCAGAACTACATGGAGTAAATAAAAACAAAGACTGTGTACTTATGCACCATCAAATGTGGTTATAATGAAATATTGTCAATTGGGAAAAACAGCCACCGACAGTAAATTAGGGGAAAAATGAAAATCTAACAATGCGTCAAAGCAATTATTGATACTAATCATTCACATGTCCTAGACTGTGATAAAAGCTCAAAAGAAATCCAGTCCACAATTACTTTCTATTTTAATAATGCGTCATTTTGTTTTTTGTTTTTTTTTTTTCAAATCAGTGACTTCATTTATAATTTTGGTAATTCAAGAGTTAAACTCTGTAAAACTGCAATTTCGTTGTTTTGATCAGGACTGCGCTTGATTAACTAAATGGAAAAACAGTATTTATCTGATGCATTTTTACAGCAGTTTAATTCAGATGTTTTCATCCTTAACATAGCAAATGGGTAGTCATTTGAACAGTGCACAAGGGTTAAATATATCTTCTTTTGAAACACAAGAGACTTTTTTAAGCCTAAATGAGAGTAAAACCAAGATTGTGGTGTTCACCCTCCTGACACAGAGTACACAGAACCATAAAAAGTGTTCTTGGAACAGGAGTGTTCACAGACCAATTGTAGCTTATAACATTATTTTCACAATTTTTATCATGGAAGAATTTTTATCAGAATATTGCAAAAGTTAAAATATCGCTCATTCATAGTGTGAATAGGGTATATGCACATGGACTTTTAATTTCAGTCAACCAGCCCCAGGGCTTCCAGTGAATTGTCATCCCAAACAAAATCGCCGTGTTTAAGATCTGATCTTCACTGCCTGGCTGAGACATGATATAAATTTGGGTATCAGTCCAAACAAGAAGCAAAGCATTAAATTATAGTTTTCCGTGCCATGTCTTTAAAATAAGGAAATTATTTTAAAATATGGAAATTATTTTAACACAGTATTTTCAATGGAGTTTTTGCACTAGCCTGCTGCTAATGACGGTGCCATGGGTCTCAAACTCATTCCCTGGAGGGCCGCAGCTCTGCCCAGTTTTGCTCCAACCCTGATCAAACACAGCTGAATTAACTAATGAAGGTGTTTATGACTCTTTTGAACACCTCGATTATTTGGATCAGCTGTGTTTGATCAGGGTTGGAGCGAAACTGTGCAGAGCTGCAGCGAGCTGAGTTTGAGACCTATGATTTAAACAGTTTTTTGTCTCATTATATGCTTCAACAACCAAATGGATGCTAAGGTCTATTTAAGTGATTACATTTGTGTTACATTACAACATCCATGCTGTAAAAGGAACTTGATGAAATTGAAAACAGTCGAATAAATCTTTCGCCGGGAGTTTATCATTGGCAGAAAAACACCAGCGACACACCAAAACACATTTTTTTGAGCTGTTGAGAGTCATAAATGTGTCCCACGCTGCTATAAACACATATTTCACTAAAGAGTGAAAATTGGTTGTTTTTGCGTTATTTCGAGCAAATTCGTTCTTCCAGTTTGAAACAAATTTTTGAAGCGTGGAGAGTGGACGTCTGTACCGGCGAGTGCATCGTGACGTCTCTGAGTGTGTGGCATTGATTCATGAGAAAGACTTGGTTCAAACCAATCAGCGCGCTCTACTGTGAATGCGGCGCAACTTCATTAATATTCATGATCGCTTCGAAGACTGTCTGTACCTGTTGCAATGTTCAGTCGGCAAGGAAGCGCCACGCTGTGTTGCTAAAACAAGTGAAAGAAGAAGAATTGTTTGGAGACACAGGTGGTCAGAGTTGTGTTTATGTGCTGCAACGAAGGTTTTGTTTTCATTTCTCCGCTATGAGAGCGCAGATGGACTCACGCGCGCAGCAGAAACTTTTTCTTCTTTTTTTTTCACAAGAGAGCTCTCCGCATTTGGAAATGGTGAGATCCGGATTTGCCGCTCGTCTCTTTAAAAAAAAATACACAGCTCCAGTTCATGTTTTTGATATACGCGATCTGTGCTCTTTATTGTTTATTCAGATGGGAAAGTTAGTTTTGTCAGCAGTGCTGTTTCAGTGTTTATAGACAGACCTTAGTCAAAATGATTAGAACTGTTACTGAGTTTACAGCACGCTAACATCACCTCAGTATTATAGACTGAAAGATCCGCTGTAGATGCTGCCCTCCGTGTGTACACATATAAACACCGCCACGTTTTGTGACAGGATAGTGTATACACGCACTGCATTCTGACGCTAGCTACCAAGAGCATAAGTTACCGAGAAATGCGGAGGGTTTATTTCTCTCATACACCGCGCCGTCTCAAACACTACATTAAAACGCACTTATAGCAGTTTCTCACATCTCGTTTGTCACCGGGGCATGCAAGAAATGTTCCTGGATTAAAGAGAAAGTGCCGTTAAAGTCGACAAATTAATAATTTGGCAAATAATTTGATTACTGACGTCCATGTAAACAGTCACTGTCTTTCTCCTCTGCGTCTGTGTGTTTGTTGTGCCTTTGTGAACATCAGCACGTGCACAAATGAAAACTCCCATTTTCCAAACTAGAGGTGTGAAAACACCCTGCTGAGATTGGGGGTTTCATGGCCCTTTAAGCCCCCGTTTACACAAATGCGTTTTCGTTTTAAAACGCATAAGTTTTGCTACGGTTACGCCATTCGTCCACACTACGCCGGAGTTTTCGAGCCGTGAAAACGGAGTGTTTTAAATACGCTGGAGAGGCCGTTTTCATTCTAAACCGCTGCTGCTCCGTCTCGGTGTGGATGGAGGGAAACGGACACATCTAAAAACAGAGGCGTGGCTGCAGAGATTCGCTACTCGATTGGGGCAATTGGGTCATTGCGTAACCTTCCCTTATTCGTCAAGCCCCATCACATGACTATAAGGCCACCGGAAGACAGCAGACCAGTCTTCACTGTTGTCTGTTTTAGGCACCATTGTGCAGTTAAACTCTGGCTTTTTTACTACAACAGCTGCATATATTCGCAAGGCAAGCTATTGTTCGAGCACTCGCTAATCGTGCGTGTTTCAAGTGACAGAAGAATATTTAGAATGCCGAGCGTGACACGTGCTTCCTGTTTTTACTTGAACGCGCATGCCCAGAGTGCGCGAATGGTCACGTGATATACGTTTCTGCTGGAGTAGTGTGTACAGAGATGTGTTCAGAAATGCTGGGTGAAACGCTAGTGTGGATGTGGATTGTTTTCATGCTAAAATGCCGTTTTACAACTAAAACGCACTAGTGTAAACGGGGCCTAAGACATTGTTGTGTGTACACGGAGGAAAACATTTCCTTGCTCAGAAAGCACCATTAAACTGTAAACAGCCTAACTGTTTTAATTAAACCTGGATTTTGGCGATAATAAACACATTTAGACTTTTTCTTTCACATTCATGTTTTAATCACACCAGGAGTGCTTTAGCATGGAAAATACTTAAGATTCATCATTCCTCAATAAATAAAAATCTATAACCTAAATTCATGATTTAGTAAAACAGACATTCAAGTTGGAGATGACAAAAGAGCTTACAGAAAACACATTAGAAAAACAATTGAAAATAGGTCCAGTGTTCATCAGAATTGACCCTTGATGTCACTCTCCCGCCGCTGTTCATTAATGCTCATACTTTAATACGCCGGAGCACTAATGAATCCGATTGTGATTGTTTTGAACCGAGACGGGACTATTGTCTGACATAAAACAGTGACACAATACCCTTTGTCTGCTACTCAATGAATTGTTCATTACATAAGGCACAGTGATGCATTCTGGGTATTATATCAGCACCGAAATGGCATCCCTTTACAGAGGAGGTACATTCTTACTCTTCAAGTTCAATACAGTTTAATCACAGTTTAAGTTTTCCAGTGCGAACATTAAAACAATGCAGTTTCATACTCGGCTTAAACCTCACTCTTCATGACAAAAGACCCATGTGGTCTCGTATAAAGACTACCGGTAGTGAGATGGATGATGTAGCAGTCCAACTTTGAGTACTGGAGGTCCATTGATGTGGTCCTGGCTGGCAGTTTACGCTGGTGCATAGAGATCTCTTACCGTACGGGTCCACCGATAGGCTTTCAAATACAGATCATCAGCAATTCCTTAAATAAAATCCCTTCTGGGTAGAATTTCATCATAGTTAATGAACGTCATGAACAATCTGTTGAAGACAATAGAAGAAGACAGTTGGCGAGAAAGATGAGGGCACGTTCTTCAGTGTGTTCTGTCCAGTGTATTTAACAGTTCTCCCCACACACACACGCATACAACCAGACGGCCACATGCACAAAAACTACTTCAGTCTGGTTCCTTTCGTTTATCTTTGTTCAGCTTCAGTTCATCCATTTTCTCCTGTAGGAGAGAGCTAGGGGCTGATGAACCTCGCACCCTTGCCGGAAGAGTCGCGCTCTGGGATGATATAAGGCAGGTAGGTGACGTTAGTCTCAAGACGTTTTGGTTACCCACTCGTTCACTACATTAACTTCTATGCAATGTATTTTAACACTCGCTGTGGAGACGTTTATAAAAGAAACACAATGCTTCATGGCTATACCTTTTCAAGAGGTGGATGCTGTTTCTGGGAATGAAGACGATCTTTCCGTTTGGCCACTGGTGTCCAAACTCCTGGGTCTGTCTGAGTGGACCTGTCGGATAGTGTGGCTGCTTCTGCGTCGCTGTCTGATGAGGTTTGGCCCTTGGAGTGTTCAGATTCATTACCGTTTGGAAAGACGAATGCCTCCTCTTCGGAACCTGATTGAAAGGCTGCAACACAGAAGAAGGGTTCATTAATCATCTGCCAGTTTAAAGTGCCCATGCAGGGGATATGCAGGAATCCTAAAGGAAATTTCAGTGACTTTTTAAAGACCATCTCAGAATATTTTAAGACCTTGTCGCCATTTCAAGTTCTAATCAGTATCAAACCGTTAACTTAATAAACAGTTAATAAGCAACCTGCATTGCACTGATTCATTTATTTGAACTGTACACACCCACTGTACATTTGTAATTGTTTATCTATCTGCACACTTATTATTATTAATATCAACCTGTACGTACAATCATTTATTGTAAATCTGGGCTCATAACTAAGGCAACCTGTATATAATGTTCATAGTACATCCATATGTAAATATCACCATAGTTTTTCTATAACTGTACCTTATAATTTATACCTGTATTCTGCACTTGCTGCTGTTGCACTTTTGGTTAGACCTAAACTGCATTTCGTTGCTTTGTACTTGTACATGTGTAATGACAATAAAGTTGAATCTAATCTAATCTAATCTAAACAGTTGTAGTTATATAAATGAATGGAGTACAACCCTGCAACAGAACTTATGCCGAGATCAGACTGCATGATTTTCAGAGTAGTCGTGTCACAGATGTTTTCACACTGCATGACTATCTGGGCTAGCGTTTTGTCGCTGCTTTGTTTACACTGCAAGATGGATCGGCGGCAGGGACTTTCACACTGCATGACACTGCAAAATAGGAAGAATCGCCGACAACTTTGTCCAAACTACGTCTCGCACTCAAAAACACGTAGTATATCTTTTGTTATTAACTACATAACGAGAAAGAAGCCTTTAATGGGGTAGAAATGTACATGATGATATTGCTCACATGACACGTCAAACAGACACGGGGGCTCCTGCCAAATTTATACTAATTTACCCTCAATTTCTTGGGTCCGAATAAACTGAAAAGGAGTGCTTTTAATTTTTCCCTCAACCCCCCGCTGGCCTGCAGGTACCCACACTAATGCTGCTCTCTCATTGGCTGTAGGCTATCGCCGATGTTATTTTCAGTCAAAACACATTTCACAATGGCATGATTTGAATCGCCGACAGCTCCAGATATTCAGCACGCCAAATATCTCCCGGGCATCGGCGACTCATCTGCGATTCTCTCAGATTGCGTCTTTGATAGTTTATATTGTGTGATTGTCACTCGCGTGCATGAGCACCGATTTGCCTGTGATTTCAGGCATTTTGTCAACGATTTCTCAAAACCTGTCGGCGAGTCAAAATCGGGGCTAAAATCACGCAGTCTGAACTCGGCATTAGAAAAGCTCGAAAGAAACAAACCTTGAAATAATTAATTACATGGTTGTTTTCAGCGACAGGTTTTAGCCACTGTTTAATCTCGTCTTTCTCCAACCAGGAGTATGCAATCTTACATTATCTCATTTTGCTGTCTGTTTTGCTCTATGGTTTCACTACATGAGTAGAGCGTCACATCACCTTCCCGCGTTTGTAGCAAGTTACATGAAATCACCCGGACAGAGGAGCTTGGCTGGACGCACCCGGCCCGAACCAATCGAGGAAAATAAATATATGTATGCTCTTTTGGAGTCAAACACTTGAACAAAACATGAGATAATGACAGCATGACAGATGTAGTAATGTCTGAATTTTAGTCATACTACACAATGTTCACAGTAACCAGAATTAGGCATATCAATTTTAGAGTCTTCCAGTAAAAGAAGTTAAAAATATTGATGACTCATTTTGCGCAGCACAAACTTCTGTCCAGTCAAACTTATTGTAGATTTACGACACTCTTAATATTTGCAAGCGACCGTAAATAGCTAATCCTAGTTCATGGCTGACCTAAAATGGGTTCGCTATATTAATATCCAAATATGACAGAAATGGCAATAGGTTTCCTTTTGTATTTTGGCATGAGTCTGACCAAAACCGATTATTAAAGAAGAAGGAAAAAATGTTGACTGGAACTTGGTGCTTATCCATCAGAAATGGTAGATTGGAATATGACCTTTACACCCCGTTCACATGAGGCTTCAGCGTCAACGCTTGACAGGGGGCGTGTCTGAAGTTGGGGCTGACGGGATCGTCATAGCAGCGTCAGCCAATGAAATTAGTCAACAATCGGCTACTGTCTGAGCTGGTGTATTTGCATACAGCGATCTGATTGGCTGACGCTTCCATTGGCACTTGAAAAGTTGAGAAAGTCCCAACTTCTGCAGCGAGCAACGCCACTGAAGCGGCGCCGGCGGATCCACAATGCAGTTCGGCATCGTCTGCCGTCACCCATTCAAAGTGAATGTGAAGCGCTGACTAGGGTTTTTAGATTTTTGAATCCAACAAATGTGACCGGAGAAGTCTTTTTTTTCTTTCTTCTCTGAGACATTTAAAAATGAAATGCGGTGACATCCTTCATGCACAATAGCAAAATCACCCACCATCATCACAGAAATCAAAACATAATTTGAAATGGCATAGCACTCTTAGTATTTCTTACATATATTTTTATTAACTTAAAGCATAGTAGCTAATTAATGAGATCGAAAACCGAAAATTCTGTTTTTATTTGCTGAGCCTTTACTTGTTCCAAACCTGTTTGACTTTCTTTTGATGCACACGAAAGGTGATATTGTGAAGAAATCTGGAAACCAGTAACCATTGATTTCCATTGTAATAGTAATTGGTTTTCCCACCACGGAAGTCAATGGTTACAGGTTTCCAGATTTCTTCAAAATACCTTCTGTGTTTGGAACCACTCGAGAGATAAATTTTCATTCTGGGGTGAACTATCCCTTTAAGGGCAGTATGCAGATTAATAATAGCTGGCAGTCTCCTCCAGAACTTCTAAGAACATCACATCACACCTAAAAATACAACTCTTCTGTCTAAGTCTGTCATCAACACGCATGCTCAATTCTTGAGTCAAAATGACTATTAAATGTAGCTGAAATTAACAGAAATGCTTAATTCAACGACATCCTCTAAGCAACAAATAAACATGCACTAGTTTGTTTGATTTGCACGTAAATAAACAGTAAGAAAAAAAAGTGGGGGTGGGGGGTGGAGCGTACTAATGAGAAATTTTGCAATTTGCATTGGACCTGCACTATTTGTCTTTTTCCTAGGAGACAAAACAACCACCTAAAGTAAAATTAACGTTCAGTGCATAGACAGTTGTCATATTTTTATATTAATTTATAGTTTCACCTTGTTTTGTCTATGTGTAAACATCTTTAATGTAAATTACTGTACTCAGGACAGTATATAAAAACAGGATTCATATGGTCATGGAAAAGTCATGGAATTTTGACATGGCTTTTTCCAGGCCTGGAAAAGTTTTGGAAAAACGAAAAAGCCCTCAAGTTTTGGAAAAGTCATGGAAATTAGTTGAACAAATGTCTGTGTACTTAAATATACTGTAGGTTAGTTGTTTTTGCTTCTTTTCTGTCCATGGCCAAAAACATTATCTAAATCAATTTGACATGGATATAAAGTTGTTACATGAAAGTAAAGTATATCAATTTAAACTAAATGTTGCGTGTTTATGATATGCTGTAATAATTTTGAACATGCATTGTTTTTCTTATTATTTACCATGTATACGTAGACATTACGTGAAACATTAGGTCATGAAAATTTACTTAAAAGTCATGGAATTTTAGTAGTAAATATGTGTATGAAACCTGTAAAAAAAACAACAACATGCATCATTCAAATATTCTGCAAGGAGTTCCCAAACCTTATACCTGTTATACAGTGGAAGGCAAAATCATTAGCCCTCCTGTAAAATTTTTTGATTCTTTTTCAAATATTTCCCAAATGCTGTTTAATGTAGATATGATTTTTTTTTACGCATCTGTTTTAATAAATTAGTTTTGTCTTTAATATTTCACTAGATATTTCACTAGATAGCTTAAAGGTGCAGTAGGTGGTCTGCCAAAATGATATCCGTTAGTATAATATCTTTGAAACACAGTCCCTCTCCTGATGTCCAAAGCCAAGCCTCCTGAAATCACAAATGCGCACCTTAAAGATGGCAGTAGACAATCCACTAGATCAGGGATCACCAATCTCGATCCTGTCGGTCCAGTGTCCCTACAGGGTTTAGCTCCAACTTGCCTCAAAACACCAGCCTGGATGTTTCAAGTATACCTAGTGAGAGTTTGATTAGCTTGTTCAGGTGTGTTTGATTAGGGTTGGAGTTAAAATCTGCAGGATACCGGACCTCCAGGAACAAGTTTGGTGATCCCTGCACTAGATCATGTCAATCGCAAGTTATAAAACTTTATAGTACTTCATAATACTACAATTCCCAACAAAAACCTGTATTATATCTAGCACGGTTTCAGTTGTGTAGCAAGCAAATCTTGTAATAATGTGTAACATTTCATGCATGTAAGGCTCGCTGGTCTCACTCTCTCACGTGCTTTGTCCTAAAGCGACTGCTGTATGCTTAGTGGTTGGCCGGCTGGGTGCAGGAATCACACTTATTACTAAGCCATACTTGCATGCTATTTCACAGTGAATATTCAGAGCAGTGTGGAAAACAATATAGGGAGCCAATGTGAATATAAAACCAACTTCACCTCAGTAAAGCAGGCTAGGCGGTGTAGCGCTGTTTACTGATGTTTTGTTATTAAACGAAATAAAAATCTACATTATCGATGCTGTAAAATGTCCCTTATGAAACTGAAAATAATCACATCAGTCTTTCGCTGGAAGATTTCAGTTGCTGAACAACACTCCTGTGCATGTAGCCCATTCGTAAAACAACACAATCTACATAAGCTTTGTGTGACTACAAGATTTTTAAAACATAACGTTACCTGTCTAAAAAAAGAATACTTCAGCCACGGTGTCATCCATCCTCCAGCGTGCAAAAGTAACTCTAATATTGATTCAGGACTTTAAAAAGTTTTAATTCAGCATTTGTTTTTACTGTGGCCACTTTCTCTCTCTCTCTTGTCTGCACGTGAATGCAGTGCATGTGTACAAGTAAATGGTGGATCTGCGTGAACAGGGGTGCGCAGATGTACAAATCTATATGTGTTTACAGACAGTTTGGGAATTATCAGCCCAACAAATTTTAATTGGATGAACACTGTTTTAGGCCCCGTTTACACTAGTGAGTTTTCGTTTTAAAACGCATAAGTTTTGCTACGGTTACGCCATCCATCCACACTACGCTGGAGTTTTTGAGCCCCGAAAACGGAGCGTTTTGGAAACACTGAAGAGGCCGTGTTTATTCTAAAATGCTGCTCCTCTGTCTCAGTGTGGATGGGGCAAAACATACACATTGGAAAACGGAGGCGTGGCTGCTGGACACAGAAATAGAAGCGTTGGGAGAACTAATGTCCGTTTTAGGCGCTATTGTGCCGTTAAACTCTGCCTTTTTTACTACAACAGCTGCATATATTCGCAAGAGGCAAGCTACTGTTCCAGCACTCGCTAATCTCTCGCGTTTCCAGCTGCTTAAGCCCCATTTAGAACGCCGGTTTTGGGTTACACCGTGAAGACCCAGCGAGACGCATGCTTCCTGTTTATACTTGAACGCGCATGCCCAAAGTGCGCGAATGGTCACGTGATGTACATTTCGCTGGAGCCTGGACATCTGTTGAGAGACGCAGGGTGAAACGCTAGTGTGGACGCGGATCGTTTACATGCTAAAACGCTGTTTTAAAACTAAAACGCACTAGTGTAAATGGGGCCTTAGTCTCCACAGGAGAAATGGTCATGCCCAACTGAGCCTGGTTTCTCTCGAGGTTTTTTAATTCTTCACAATTCGCCAAATTCGCAAGTTTTTTCCTCGCCGCTGTCGACACTTGCATGGTTCGGCAGATACGCATCGATGGACTTGCTCTTCAGTGTTTGGACCCTCAGTACTGAAAATTAAACCACACTGAAGTGAACTTCAACTCTGAAAACTGGACTGACACTGTTTCAATTTACTATAACCTTCTATGTGAAGCTGATTTGACACAATCTACATTGTGTATTATGCTATAGAAGTAAAGGTGAATTGAATTAAATTGAACTGAATTATTCTCATGCCTCACCCAGAATACAAAAATACATATAAATACATTTAGATAATTTACTTTAATCATTACTGTTAAAATGTGAAGAGACTTTATAAACAGCACAAGAAAAAAGTTTCTGAAGAAAGTCACCTACTGCACCTTTAACTATGTTAATTAGGAAAGTCATTGGATAACAGAGCTTTGTTCTGCTAATAAGGTCTTAAGGGAGCTAATAATATTAACACAAAGTATTTTTAAATCTGCATTTATTCTTGCCAAACCAAAAGAAATAAGACTTTCTCCAGAAAAATAAAATAAAATAAAATAATATAATATATATTACTTAAATACTGTAAAACATTTCTTGGTCTGTTCAACATCATTTGGGAAATATTTGCAAAAATAATTTAAATTTTTATGAAGCAAATATATATTTTTCCCCCCTAAAACTCTACAAGTATATAATACTATGATGATCACTAGGATCTTGATCTATTTAGCATTAATGAGCGGCTCACATACATTGAGAAAACTCACTCCAGCTGTTGCCTTTAGTGTGAAGGCCTGAAACTGGGCCAGGTGTACATGGGCAAGAGCTACTGTTGACCTGAAGCCTCTTCAGACACTCCGTTCCTACCACATCCTTACAGTGCTTATGACAGTTCACTCCGCAGTCTGAAAAGTAGAGACAGAAAGAAGCAGCAGAGTTATTATGGTGCTGAGGTATCATTATATGCAGTATTAAGACTGATTCATTAAGATATTGTAACCTTTGCAGTGATAGCCTTGTTTTATGACTCCCCATAACTAATGGAAAAGCAGAGGGGGGAAAAGTTAGATGCTGCATTTAGTCAAATCTGATCAAATGTTTAAAGGAGCACGCCACTTTTTTTAAAAGACCTTTGTACAAGGCTCCTAGAGTTAAACAGTTGATAAACCATTTTTTAATTAAAAAAGAAATAAAAATATATATTTCTTATTTAAATTGAGAATATTATCAACTTTTTTTTTTTTTGATTGTTTAATTGTGTGAATCAAATGTGTCGGTTCATTCTGCTGTGGTGAACCCTGATTGATAAAGGGACTAAGCCAAAAAGAAAAAGAATGAAGGAATGAATGAAATGCTAATGGTCTAATCAGATTCAATGAATTATGCTAAGCTAAGCTAAAAGTTACCACACCAGAACAAGAAATTGGCTGAATGGATTAAAAAAATGGTTCAAGTCAACTGTTTAACTCTAGGCGACTTGTAAAAAAGGCTTTTTAAAAAAGAAAAAGTGTTTAATAACGCACAAATCCTCCACAGGTGTCGCAGAATGTGGGTCTTTTGTACGTGGTCTCATGGAAGTTGTGAAGGTTGTGGAGGTTGAAGCCGAGTTTGGCACACACTGACATCCCACGCATGAAATATGAAGTGATTTCCTCTCGACTGATCTCTCCTTCTCTGGAAAACACAGAGCAAAGCAGAATAAGACTTGGATTCATTCAGTCTGGGAGAAAATACAATTTAAAAATAATGAAATAAAAAATCATCAGCATTTTTCATTTTAAAGGTTGCATGAACCAGAAGTGGTTGGGACGTCCGAAACCGTATACTTTCATACTATACAGTACGCTAAAATCAGTATGCGAGCCGTGTAGTATGTCCGAATTCGAAAATCAGTATGGGAGAAGTACCCGGGAGAATTCATGAATGGGACTGAAGCGACGCAACTGATGCAGGTAGGTCACGTGACCATGACAAAATGGCGGATGTAGTATGTCCGAATTTTATTCATAGTTCTAACATTCATACTGTATAGAACATACTTTTCTAAAGACCGAGTAGTACGTTTAAATTCAAATGCAGTACCTACTGAGTAGTAGGCAGTTTCGGACGCAGCCATTAATTTACTTTGATTTCAACTGAAATATTCAGAAGGGGAGGGCTTACTTAGCGTATCATTCGTTCAGCTGGTGAAAGGTGTGTGGTTAAGAATATTGTGACTGAAGATGTCAAATTGACGTCAACCGAGAACAATCACCAGTTCAAAAATGGAAGCAAATGGTCAGACTTTGAAGATTACCAAAACATTTTTTTTTCAGTAGATTAATGTGACAGATTATTTGTTCACTTAAAGAACTACAATGTGTGCTAGCAAAATAAACACTGTAAATTTGATCATGAACTGATTTCTCGATTTGGTTTTTTTTCTTAATTGTCTTAATAAACATAGTCTTCTTTAGTTGAATTGTATTATTCTGCTAAATATATTAGTATAACAAAAAAGTTACTCCGCTTCATTGAATTGTTTTATCCAGAACTGTTGAATTTATATAAAGTATTGAAGCAAATATATTATAAATAACTGGGGGCGCCACGGTGGCGTAGTGGGTAGCACGATCGCCTCACAGCAAGAAGGTCACTGGTTCGAGCTTCGGCTGGGTCAGTTGGCATTTCTGTGTGGAGTTTGAATGTTCTCCATGTGGTCGCATGGGTTTCCTCAGGGTGCTCCGGTTTCCTCCACAAGTCCAAAGACATGTGGTATAGGTGAATTGGAGTGTATGAGTGTGTATGGATGTTTCCCAGAGATGGGTTGCAGCTGGAAGGGCATCCGCTGCGTAAAACATATGCTGGATAAGTTGGCCGTTCATTCCGGTGTGGCAACCCCAGATTAATAAAGGGACTAAGCCGAAAAGAAAATTAATGTATGAATTATAAATAACTGAAATTGAATTATTACAAATTTTAAAGTAATTCCTAATTTACTCTTTCATCAAAAATGTACAGTAAATAGTTACTTTGTGACTAATTACATCAAACAATGTACATAACAAATTAGAAAAAAACAAAACAATCAAATTAGAAAAGATTTAGCTAAATTTAAACAATGATATTGTTTTACTGTATTATTGATCAAACTGATGCAGTCTCTGTAAGAACTGGATACTCTTTCAAAACCAAACAAAACAAATCTTACCAACCTTAAACTAAATCATTAGTGTAACAGTCTTCATCTCACCTATCACTTTCATGTGTGCAAAAAGAGAAGGGGAAATTGGCAGCAATCTTCTCAAATTCCTCCAGAGAAATGTAGCCGTCCATGTTCAAATCATAGTTCTTCATGATGGACTGCAGAGGGCAACAGAATCACTGTGAGCTTCGATGTGAGACACTTTTGACATTTGCTTTAGAAGGCCCTTCACAATTTTAAGGAAGTGAGAGTGGACAGTCAGGAACTGGCCATCTACGTCAGAATCTAAGGAACTGTCTCTAACAGTGGGAATGTGCATGCTTTTCTCACTTACATCCACCATTTGCTTGACGTGTTTTGAGATGGTGGCAGGATCCAGACGCGGAGTCACTCCAGATCCCCACTCTGCAACCACCGGGGGCTTAACAGGAGCTACGGGCTACAAAAAACAAAACAAAAATAAATTAATTAATGAATTAACAAAACATTATTTAAACATTAATGATCATTTATATGTACACCTCAGGCTGCTTTTTGACATTATAGCAATGATAAATTATTTAAAACTTTTTCAAAGCTTATATATTAAACACCATGTATATAGGACACTTATTTTTAAAATGGGAGACAGTCAAAGACAGCCACATCAATTTGCTTTCTATGGGTTACAAAGCAATGACCATTTAGAGCTCATCAGAGCACAAAATGCTGGATATACAGATTTATAAATGTATTCAGCACCACACCGAGGAAGCATGAGGTATGCTTTTTGCCAGAAATGTTTGTAATTTGAGGTAACAAACACATGTAGACTGATGAGAATTGTGCTTATGCACATTTAAGCATTGTGCATTACTCAGCTCCTGCTGTGATTTTTCTGGAGTATATGTTTAGCGATACACTTTATCTAATATCATCTGTTTGTGCAGAGACTGAAATTAATTCCTGGCTGTGTTTACATTTACATTATAGCTTCGATATACAATACAAAACATTTATTTTAAGTTACTCTGTCTGGTGGTTTATATGACATAGCTCATTTAACTTTAGTTAAAAAGATTTATTTATTTTATTATATTTTTTTGACAAATGAGGTATGACTATTTTACGTGTTTATTTCAGAGTAAATCATGAAGTGTGTGCGTATATGTGTGTGTGTGAGAGAAAGAGAGAAAAAAGAGCGAAAGCGCTGCGAGCTGCATCAGATCCAAACATAGTTCCAAATATGGTCACCTTCTGATTCTATGAGTATTCTATGCAGAAATAAATGAACATATAAATCCATTTCTGGAGAATTTTCGAACGTACCCAAGCCACATCTCTACAGTTAGAACCCTGATAAAACTGAAATGTTGATTTTTTTTTTCCTCCAGATAGCATCACCCCAATGACTGGGCAAGTTTTTGGGGGTTTGTCATCTTCAAATTGCAAAGGCATTAGAAATGTGGGTGTCATCTTATAAAGCTCTGTGTTTTACTAGCCATAACAAGTCTGTTGTTGATACATGCTTTTTACATCTGAGGAACATCGCAAAAATCTGAGATATTGTTTCAAAAGAAGAGATGGAGATGCTTGTCCATGCCTTTATCTCTTCACGGTTGGATAATTGCAATGTTCACTTGTATGAACAAATCTTCCATGGATCGATTGCAAGCTGTGCAGAATGCAGCGGCGAGACTTTTAACCAACACCAGTGGGAGGTCGCACATTACTCCTGTGCTTCAGGCGCTTCACTGGCTTCCTATTAGTTCATTCATTCATTTTCTTTTCGGCTTAGTCCCTTTATTAATCCGGGGTCGCCACAGCGGAATGAACCGCCGGCTTCCTATTAGTTTTAGAGTAAATTTTAAGACTCTGGTCATTACATATAGAGCTCTGCATGCTCAAACACCCCTATATATTTAAGATCTTTTACGTAGTCACTCATGTAGCTGGTCTCTGAGGTCTTCTAACCTTTTAGCCATTCCCAGAACTCATCTTAAGACTAAAGGTGAGCGTGCCTTCTGTGTGGAGGCGTCAAGGCTTTAAAACCCTCTCCATTGAGAAATCTGGGATCAGTTGAACTTTTTAAAAAGCATTTCAAGAGTTCACACTTAGCTGAGGATTGATAATAAAGCTTGTTTGGCATGCTGTCCCGGGTGAGAAACCTGAGCTCATGAGATCCTCGAGCCCTGGGCTCCCTCCCGTTTGTGGGGCGAGAGGGGAGTTTGAGCTCTGGTAGATCTCGATGAACTCCCCCTGTATCTGGCTAATAGAATGGCTAAGAAGAGATGTACACTTGCTAAGAGCTGGGATTTAGATAATGTATCGATTTGGCTATGTATCGATTTGGTATGTTCAATTTACTTGGGTTGTGTGTTTTAGGACTGTGGGAGGAAACCGGAGAACCCACAGAACAGTAGGGACTTTAACCAGAGACAATCTTGCTGTGAGGCAACAGTGCTTATCACTGGGCCACAATGTCACCCATCTGGAAAGGAGGAGGAGTAGGGGTGGGTAGGTGAGGGGAGGATTCTTCAAGACGAAGATACTGAGATGAGAAAACTCTGGTTATTTATAGTGAGTTAGGAATCATCTGATTGGTGAATCAATCGTGAGCTGATGCGGTATATCGACTGTGAGCAATCATAAGCACACGCTCCTCTCGAAATTAGTTTACAAATAAACATCACTTAAAGACACGTAGGTAGAGCTGTCGCCTCACAACAAGAAGGTTGCTGGTTCAAACATCGGCTCGGTCAGTTGGCATTTCTGTGTAGAGTTAGCATTTTCTCCCTGTGTTCGTGTGGGTTTTCTGAGAGTGCTCCGGTTTCCCTCACAAATCCAAAGACATGTGGTATAGGTGAATTGGGTAGGAAATTGTCTGTATTGTATGTGTGTGAATGAGTGTGTATGGATGTTTCTCAGTGATGGGTTGCGGCTGGAAGGGCATCCGCTGCATAAAACATATGCTGGATAAGTTGGTGGTTCATTCAACTGTGGCAACCCCAGATTAATAAAGGGACTAAGCCGAAAATGAACTAATAGGTTTTCTTTTATTGATATTTGTTGCACGTTGTGACTGAATGTCTTGGAAAGGTGTTATATAAATAAACCTTTACTTACTTACTTTACTAAGAATGAGTTACAATCTCAAAATAGTACTTGAGGATTTCTTGAACATTTAAATACCCATAAGTCATTTTATTAACATTTTTTGAATGTTTTATTCCTTTTTATTTAAAGCAAATGTGTTGTTCTCCTTTGTGTTCTGCTATTTGATGAGAATGAAAAACAAAAGAATGGGTTAGGGCTGAGTCAATGTAAATCGCCTCTGCCAGCAGGGCAGTGTAAATATACACTCTGAAACAAAAAAAACGGTGGTTAGAGACCTGACAGTTTTGTTTTGACGCTCAACACCAACTTGCACAAGATCAGCAACTATGAAAACACTACACACACGAAGCTGGGCTGTTTGTAAAATGCGAGCGCTCTCACAGGCGGAGAGGCCTTATGGGAAGCAATCGAAAAAAAGTTGTACGTAATAACACCTACACAGAAAGCGACCAAGATAAGGATCCTGCGTCTTTCAGCACTGTGTGTCTTTGTGGTTTTCTTTGAAGTGTGCATGCACAAAGAGGAGAGCGCCGAGCCATGTACCCACACCTTAGCATGGGATACTCCCTGTCTAGAAACAGGTCACATACAAGGTCAGATTGTACCAAAACGCGCTTTAATATCAGCCCGTTGACTAACGTCTAATATGTAATCTGTGCCAAAGTTTGCGTATGATGTCTGTTAGATGTTAGAGACCAGAATGCTTTTGTACTTTCTGAAGAAAATCTTGAGTTCTGCTGTCCCAGATACTGTAATACCAGGGCACCGTTGGTGATTGCCAGGGTGTTGCTGTGTGGTCGCTAAGATGTTTTGAACGGTATTTAGGGTGTTCCTGAAGTGTGCTTTCTGGTTTCAGAATAGCCCACACCAAAAAAAAAAAAAAAAAAAACTAACAAAAGATAAGATGGTGCTTTTTTTGTTTGTTTTGTTTTAGATGCTTTGCAATCTATGCTAACAAAGTCAATTTAGTCTGTTTTACTATCATGCTGACTTTAGCATTGATTCATGTATATTATTAATAAGTTATATTATTAATAAGATACCTCTAGGGGAATGCAAGAAATTGAAAGATATGTTCGGAAGACAAACACACTGTAAAAATGCTGTGTTCACACAATTCTTTCATGTTTGCCCAACACATATTGGTTAACAAATTTTTTTTTATAAATTTAAGTAGATTGAACATAAAACTATTAAGTTGTCCCAAAAAAACTTGAGAATTGTGTTGTTTCAACTCATTTTAAATAAGCAGTATAAACTAGCAACAAAAGTCATTTTTGAGTGCATATGAAAAGCACAAACACATTTGTATTTATTTAATTTGCATTTAAGTTATTTTAAATAAAAAGTTTTATAGATGTGATTAAATATAAGATTAAATTAAAGAATATTAGTGATTTAAAAAAAATGTATTTAAAAAATCAAATATTTAAAATAATTCTAAAATAATGAACACCAAAAATGATCCGATAAGATATAAATAAATGAATAATGAAAAAAAAAAACATTACACTGGAACAAACAAACACATAAAATGTAATTAAAATAAGTAAAATACGTAAAATGAATAATAATGTAACTTTTATCATTAAATTGATTAAACCATTATAAAACAAAATTATCCATATGTCTATCCTTTGCACAAAGATGATCATATTTTGGAGTCACTGACATGTAATAGATTAAAATTCCCTGCCTAGTTAATACAGATACAGTTATTCATAGTTCGGCCGTTTTAGCTCAGACCCTTTCAAAATAAACACAAACACACATATTTTTTTATCACAATAGCGCATTAGCACATTTAAAAAAAAGTAACATTACTTAACATTAATAAACACTTTTAAATATGTTAAATATTTTTTTCAATAACTAAGCTAACTCATGCTAACAAATGGAACCCTATGTAGAAATCTGATATGGAAATATATGCAAATCATATATATGACACAGGCAATTATATTTGGACATCACATCACATCCAGCGGTCA
>CAIGQQ010002480.1:2252293-2266959 GCA_903798035.1 Danio albolineatus
ATAATAATAATAATAATAATAATAATAATAATAATAATAATAATAATCATCATCATCATCATCATCATAATAATCATCATAATAATAAAATAAAATAAATAAATAATTAATTAAAATTAACAAATAAATAAATAAATAAATGAATAAATAAATAAATAAATAAATAAATAACATAATAATAATAATAATAATAATAATAAGATTAATAATAATAAAAACAACAACAACAACAACAACAACAACATCAATAATAATAATAATAATAATAATAATAATAATAGGGCGCCACGGTGGCCTAGTGGTTAGCACGTTCGCCTCACAGCAAGAAGGTCGCTGGTTCGATCCCCGGCTGGGCCAGTTGGCATTTCTGTGTGGAGTTTGCATGTTCTCCCCGTGGTTGCGTGGGTTTCCTCCGGGTGCTCCGGTTTCCCCCACAGTCCAAAGACATGCGGTACAGGTGAATTGGGCAAGCTAAAATTGTCCGTAGTGTATGAGTGTGAATGAGAATGTATGGATGTGTTTCCCAGAGATGGGTTGTGGCTGGAAGGGCATCCGCTGCGTAAAACAAATGCTGGATAAGTTGGCAGTTCATTCCGCAGAAATGCCAACTGACCCAGCCGAGACTCGAACCAGCGATCTTCTTGCTGTGAGGCGAACGTGCTACGCACTACGCCACAGTGGCGCCAACCCTTATTAACTGCCAAATTCCTGCTTGACATTTTTCACTAACCAACACACCTTTATTAGGGGTGCAATCCTTAAAATGATCAACCTGTATACAGTTGAGGTCAGAATTATTAGCCCTCCTGAATTATTAGTCCCCCTGTATATTTGTTCCCCCATTTTCCGTTTAACAGATTTTTTAAAAACACATTTCTTAACATAACAGTTTAAATAACTAATTTCTGATTTTTTTTATCGTTGTCATGATGACAGTACATAATATTTATTTTTGGCAATATATTATATATTAAGCAAGGTGGGGTAAGGTATTATATAACAGTGGTCTGAAAAAAAAATTGCTCAAGGAGACTAATAATATTGACCTTCAAAATAGTAAAAAAAAAATGTTAAAGCTGCTTTGATTCTAGCTCAAAAAAAAAAAAAAGACTTTCTCCGGAAGAAAACATATTATAGGAAATACTGTGAAAAATTTCTTACTCTGATAAACATCATTTGGAAAATATTTAAAAAGGAAAAAAAAATGGGAGGGTTAATAATATTGACTTCAACTATATGTGTGTGTATGTGTCTATATGGTTACCTGTGCTACATGAATGAACTTGGTGAAGACCTCTGCTCTCTGCTGTGACGTGTGTCTGTTGAGGATCATGAGCTGCACCCACTGCGAGACTCCATTGCACAGCATGACTGATCGCTCCAGAGCAGGATTGTCCCGGACTGAGCCATGAACCACATAACTGCGGTAATCCAGGAACTAACGTGACACAGACACATAAACAAAATCAACAGATGTACCAGCCACTCATCCAATGAGACTGGCGAGACACAGCGATTCTCTGATATGAATAGGCACGCACAGGTATGAGTGTAATGGGTGTGATCATAGTAGTTTTATTAGTCAGCGGTATTCACCCGTCAGATCAATTTTACACTCGCTTTGGAACATCTGTTCAGATAATGTGAGTGAAGCCGTCATCCAGGGAGAGTGACTTACTGAAACATTGCAGAAGTTTTTGAACTCTAGATAGCTGAGGTGTTCAGCCATCTCGTCCGGCTCCATGTGGTCAAACAGCAGAGAAACCTTTCGTTTCTTGACCAGGGGTGAGGGAGTCTGGGAGATATTCACTGGAGGATTACTGGATTCACATATAGTGATGGACAGACAGAAACCAAACAGATCATAACAAATCAGTCAAGACATGACATACACTTTTCAGAGCAAAAAAAAAATAAAAAATTAATGATTTGATCATACTGTATATGTATATTTACATGTATGAAGTGTTAAAATGTAAAAATACAGTAATGAAGTATTTATTTAAAATGTGCATTTCATTGCCTTTAAAGCGAAATATCTGAACATAAATTTTGAAGACTGAGAAAAATTTTCAGATGGCGCTTAGAGGATTTGCTTCTCTTCATAGTATATTTGCATATTTTGAATAAATGCTGTATTACTGTATATTTACTTTTTTCAATTATTATGCAAATGATTGAAAAAATTATGAGGCCACTTTAAAAATCCAAGATTTACCCAGGAGTTAATTGATTTATTAGGTATAGGTAGACCCACATGAAATCTGTGTGCGCAGAAATCCACAGATTTCCAACGATTTTTAGCCTCTCATTGAGCTATTTACTTGTGTAAATGTGTGTAAATTTATATTTATTCAGTTTTTTTATCAATTTCAGTAATTTATTTGGTAACACTATTTTGATGGTCCATTTGAGTATTAGTAGACTGTCTGCTTAATATCTGTTGATACTGACATTTAACAGTCCTTCAACAGACATTTAACTGACTATAAGAAACTTTGCAAGTATATGTTAACTTACACTAACCCTAACCCCAACCTAACAGTCTACTTTTAATCTAATGAGAATTTGTTGGCCTGTAGATGCAATGTAACTTAAATTCAACAAACGGACCATCAAAATAAAGTGTGACCATTTATTTGTCTAATAGGGCACTTTAAATCTCTTTTTTTCCCTGACAGTTGATTAGAATATCACACAATTTCATTTGTTGTGATTAAAAATATAAGCTATTGCACCAACTATTAATTTGCTATCACCTCTTAAACACCGTAAAAGCTTCTTAGAAAATTTATGTTGTGTTATCAGTAAATGAATATAAAATGTCTGATGATGTGGCACTTTTTTGAGTCACACTTTACAATAAAGCGTCACTACTTAAAATATTTACTAACCTGAACTAATTATGAACAATATAATACAGAAAATAATCATAGTTCAGCATTTACTAATGTATTATTAAAATACAAATTCATGCTTGTTAATGTCCCCATCAAATCAAAACTATCCATATTGATTTTCTTTGCTCACATTGCTAGTTTTGTAGTAAACAATTTATCTGTGCATGTCATTGAGGACCAAAAAGTTTGTCTTTTTTAATCTCTAATTGAAATCTGCAAATGCACTTACTTTTTTTTTTTAATTTTTAAAATGTTATTTTTTTTCCAGTTAAATTGTCGGATTAGGTATATTTTAGAAATTGGGCATGGCTAACATTTTTAACCAGCTGTTCTAACTGTCAGTTTTGACAACAAACGTAAAATGGTGAGCAGGAGGTGTCCGTTAGTTTGTAATAACTCTACACAAACCCTTTTTCCCAAAATTTCTGAATGAAATGCCTAATTTACTACATCCATTTAGCTTTCAGTAGAAAAAAAAGCCATGCCCACTGTTTACTCATTTAATAAATATGTTTCTCTATAGGAACTGCATCACTATACCCCCCCCCCCCCCAGCCCCGCAAACATGCATACAGCTTACAGTTCATGTGAACTTTATGCACAATGAGTTAACATGAACTAACAGAGCAACTTCATTTTCAAATTTTCAAATTTTCATTAATGTAACAAAGATGAATAAATAGTGAAATAGTGTAGTAGATGTATTCTTCATTGTTCATGTTAGTAAATACATTACCATTCACTAATACAAGCATTTGATTAGTGATGACAACATTGTGTTTTACATTTGAAAGAAATGTCAATGTAGTTCACTTTGTACACAGATGCATACACACGTTCTTACTCTAATAATTACATTATTAAAAAAATCTCAGATGATACATTTTATGGTGCTTTCACATGTGTGGATCGGTTTATTTGGTCCGGGCCAAGGGCAACAAATGATACATTGTAGCATTTTTTTTTACGTTTTAGGTTCTTTTCACACCACACTGATTGCTTTGGTCCAAACCAGTTGAAATGAACGAAAATGCAGTCATGTGACAAAATCCACATCACTCATTGGGCAGACGTTATTGAACGCATTTCCTAAACTGCTTTTCAATTGGTCAAAATTAACGTGGAACTCCCGCAAGTAAACAAACTGGCAGACACAAAATGTCGCTGCGCTGGCTGATTTTATCCCTGGTCATCCCTGGTATACTTTATAGTTTGTATACATCACTTTAGTCCAGGGGTGCCCAAACTTTTTCGTATAAAGGGCCGAAACCAAATATCATTGAGAGCCATTGGCCGAAGGTAAATATACCAAACTATATTACATAAAAAATAAATAGAAATTGTACTATCCAATGCAGTATGGCTTTTGAAATTAACCTTATTGCAATAAAAACACAAACACTGTCACATTTGTAACACAGTGAAGCCACACTAGTAGAGCAGTATCTGCCTTTGACTTGATTTGGTTACCAAATTCTTGGCATTGTCTGGTGACAGTATGCACATTTAAACTAAATTGGTTTAATTTACACCTTTTAATTGAAACGTTTAGTTTCAGTTAGCTTTTAACAATAAAATAAACAATCAAAGGGTTACATTCAATTTGAATTGACAATCTCAAAACCATCCCCATCATCCTCCCTCTATTCTCAGATGGGATGGCAGGCCAAACCAAAGGTTACCATGGGCCAACTTTGGCCAACTATACATTTCGAGAATGAAGCGCGGCTGAGGCTGGAAAACAATGTTTGAATACATTGCAATCAATGAAGGTGTTAGGAGGAGGCGTGATTAATTTAGCTAAACTACGACATGGTAATCTTCCAGACATATTACCTACGATCCATCAGGTAATGTTTTTCCCTCTCTCTCTCTCTCTCTCTTTCTGTTTAAAACTGTTGGTAAAGTGCTGTCAACAAATATTTTTCCCTCAAACCCCATAAGATGGGAGAGCGCATCGTACCACAGCAGCTGGATTAGTCCAAAAAGGTGCAGTACTTTTTGCCATAGGGTCTGTTTTAGTTTGGATCATGTTCTCACCACAAACGAACCGCTCCAGTGTGTGTTTGAAAGCGTACCGAGACCACCTCTTCAAGTAGGTCTTGATACGCTTTTTTGGTCCGCTTTTGGTGCACACCCGAGTGTGAATGCTTCATACACACCTGCCCAAACGAACCGCACCAGAAGGGAAATTGAACTCTAGTGCGATTCAACCGAACTAAATAAGGGAGGTGTGAAAGCACCCTTCGACTGTATTTTCTACGATGTCTGAGAACGTGGATCAAAAATGTATGATCATGTTTTATCAGCCTGTTTTTGAAAGCTTAATAAGGTATGGCATTACAGCCTGGTTTGGCAACTTGTCTGTGCATCTGAAAACTAAAGTAGTCCGTTTGATTCACACCGTTCATGGAAAGTTTAGCTCCAACCCTAATCAAACACACCTGAACCAACTAATCAAGCTCTTACTAGATATACTAGAAACCTCCGAGCAGGTGTGTTGAAGCAAGTTGAAGTTGACACCGGCCCTCCAGGACCGAGTATGCACACCCCTGCTGTAGACTAAATAGATATAAAAACTCTTTTTATCCAGTGAGCGTTAAGCTATTAAACAGTGGTGGCATTGACTGAGAGTATCTGTTTAGCTTATTTATGTGTATGCATGGAGATGGGTATGTAACTCTTGGGGGTGGGGGTATAGATTTATTTATTTTCATACTTGTTTGTTTTTTGTATGTTTGTATTATTTTCTCTGTTTGTGATGACTGCAGCTGAAGGCAAGAGCCCAAGACAAATTTCTGGGACAATAAGTTTTACCTTACCTTACCTTACAGAATAAAAAAAAAATTACATTGCGCAATTACTCAAACACCAAACTATAAATCATAAAAACTGAGCATTTTTAAATGGTTTCTTAGTCTCTCTCTCTCTCTTTTTTTTTTTTTTTTTTTTTTTTATTTTTAGTTTGAAGTAAAGAACTTTATTGTCATTCTATTTGAAATATTTGCAAATTATTCACCATTTATTTACTGGTAGTACAAATATTCTCCTAAACCAGTACTTCTCAATGATGTTCCTGAAGGACCACCAGCTCTGCATATTTTCCATGTCTCCTTAACCAAATACACCAGATCATCAGCTCAGTAATAGAGACTGAAAGACCTGTAATGGGTGTGACAGACAAAACATGCGGAGTTGGTGGTCCTCCAGGAACGTGGTTGAGAAACACCGTCCTGAATCATCATTACATGTGCGCATGGATCATGACTCATGCCATAAACTGCTAGGATTGACATCATAGTAACAATATCACTAGTTTTGACTAAACCACCATCAACAAAGGAATCACGTTCATCACTCATCGCTTTTGATTGTAAGGAGCAGAGCATTCATATGAAGTGTTGCCATGTTGATTTAATTAAAGCATCTCAAACAAACAACAAAAATAATAATTAAAGCAACACAAACCAAAAAAGAAAAGAAAAAAGAAAAAATGGGCTAAAGTGAACAAGTGTGTTGAGTTATTAAAGGTGCAAGTTGCAACATTTTGTAATTGTTTCATATTTATTTGTATAAAAAATAATTTGGTCACACTTTATTTTGATGGTCCGTTTGTTGAATTTAAGTTACATTGCAACTAATTCTCATTAGACTATAAGTAGACTGTTAGGTTGGGGTTAGGGGTAGGGTTAGTGTAAGTTGACATGTACTTGCAAAGTTTCTTAAAGTCAGTTAAATGTCTGTTGAATGTCTGTATCAACAGATATTAAGTAGACAGTCTACTAATACTCAAAAGGACCATCGAAATAAAGTGTTACCAACCATTTGATTTTAGGTTATACATTTTACATTTCAGAAAATAAAACCAGATTAAATACAGGAACAAATGTCCAAACTACATGGCTGACATGATTGTAATCATGGAAGATTTGATCTACTGTATATGCACATCTCATGTGCTTGGTATTTGCCATTTTTGATCAATTTAATACATCACCAAACCCCTTGATAATATCCTGCAATTTAAATTTTGCCATGGATGACAGAACTGTTATCATCACTTGTCATGTCCAATCATTGTTCGGAATGAACAAAGAAATTTTATGAAGGTATCACATATGTAGTTTAGTGTTTATTTATCAGTATTTTGCAATCAACATTTAAAGACAATAATTTATTTAAATTCACAGGTCGTCACAGCAGAATGAACCGCCATCTAAGGCCCTGTTTACACTGCCACTTTAAAGTGACCCAATTAAGATTTGTTGCTCATATGCGACACAGAACGGATCTGTTCTATGACCATGTAAACACACAAAAAAAATGCATGCATTCAGATTTTTAGAGACCGATCTTAACATATCTGATTATCTATCTGACTATCTGAAACCGATTTCAGGCCTCCTTCATATGTGGAAATAAATCAGATATGCATCTGAGACATGACAATGCGACTCATGTAAACAGGCAAATGGGATTTATTGAGGCATTCCGTTTTGTACATCATTAATCTTGCGACAATGTGGTACTTCTCTACGGTTTAATGACGTAGAAGGAAGAGCGTATGTGGAGACACCAACGCGGTAAACAACAACAGAGGAAACATGGGTCAGTGGTCCATGGCAAAAGTTACCTGCCTTCTTGCCCTGTGGGGTAATAAGCAGTGTTGGGAGTAACATGTTTCAAAAGTAATGTATTACAGTAATGTATTACATTTTCCTGTAATGCAGTAGTGTAAGGCAATACTAATGCAATTTCAGTAATATTTTACTCGGTACATGTTCGGTAACGTTTGCGTTACAACAAACTTTTCCCCGCGAGAGATTAACAAATAAAAATAGCGCTGTTCTATTTCCTGTTCGTGGTTAGTGAATATACACGCGGCGTGTGTTGTCATTAATCTCCCTCTATTGGAACTTTTTACTTTGAACGCGGAATGATTTCAGCCCCTGAGCTTGAGGTACGAGGCAATTGGCTCAGCCCGGTGCGCAGTAATGTTAAGCCCTAACGCACAGCGGAAAAGCGGCAAATTGATGAAAATGGCAGAAGACAGTACATTTGCGAGATGGATGTAAGTGCATATGGTGTTATTTCACTGACAAATGTATTCATGTAATACAAGATGTAAAATGCTCTGCAGTCTGTTTTGTCATTTTACAATGTTATGTTCCAATTCTGGAGTTATTTTGGTGAAAGTAACTAAAAAAGTAATATGAGTCATGTAACATATTACAATTTTGAGACAGTAATATTGTAAGGTAAGGGATTACATTTAGATAACTGTAACAAGTAATCTGTAATGTATTACAGCTTGGAAGTAACTTGCACAACACTGGTAATGAGTCAGTGGAGGACACCATATATAAATCTTGGGCGCAAGCTGCGATGATGGCCCTTTCCTTCCTCCTCCGCCTCTAAATCATTTTAAAGTTGGGCGGACTTCACATATTTCACAGAGGTAAAAGCAAAACAATTTCTTCCATCGTGGCTAGTGTGGCGCAGATGCTAGAACCCACTTTTACGCATGCATGATGTCGTAAATTGTATGGCAAGTGTAAAGAGCTGAATCGGATATAGGTCACAATTACAAGAACGTGAAAACGGACATGCAAAAAAATCAGATATAGGCAACAAATCGGAATTGGGCATCAAAACCTAACAGTGTAAACAGGGCCTTGGAAATAATAAACCATCTTTAATTGAACCATCTAAACGTCATTATCTACACATCATTGTCTACTTTATCAACAGTACGAACTGGATTGCTTCATTCCTAATAAACATCACAAATGACAAGTGGAAACACTTCAAGAGCATGCTCTGTAAAGTGGCCTTCTAAACATAAACACAATCTTTGTTGATGATGGTTTGGTCGCCAACCATAATGTTGTTGCTGTAACAGTCATTTAGTAGAAAATGGTAATCATGCTGTCAATCAATATGGTTTCGGGAGTGATTCATGTTTCATACAGACACATGGAATGATCATTTATTATATTCACTACTGTATTTGATCTCCTGAAACTTCAAAGTACTGTACAAATACATTTAGTTGTGGAAAGCGTGTGACCACTGCAGTAAATTACTGAGTTGGGTGTGTATATAGGGCTGCACAACATATCAATATATCGATATCACAATGTGAATTTGCAATAGTTCCATTGCAGAATCTGTAGTGTTGAACTGTGAGTATAACTAAACACGAAAGTTTAGCCCTACTACAGTAAAGAAATATTTATGTATGTATATACAGTATATACTGTATGTGTATGTATAATAAATAAATATAAAATACACAGTACATGTAAAATCTGTAGCTTTAAAGGGGTGATTTAAGACTTGTTTATGTTTATGGGGTGCGAAGCAATGTGTGCTCATGCTTCATTTGTAAAAAATCACGTTATTTTTTCACATATCTTACTTTAATTATATACTCCTACTCAGCTAACATGAAAACGACTGTCATATTTTCTAGATCCTCCAAAAGCCTGTCCTCAAGAGGCTATGATTGGTCAGCTAACATAATGTGCTCAGTTTCACAGATCGGCTCCATGCCACCAGGAAGCGTCCTTCTATAACATTACAGCACATCTGGCCACGCCCCTTCACTGTGCAGGGTGTATGCTTGTAACCTGAAGGGTTTATGACATCATTAACCAGGATGTATTTTTTTGTAGTGCCCAAACTTCATTCGCTTGTAGGCTACTGTAACTCTGTAATAGCCAATGTCTTCCTTTGAACTTTGGGCATCTTACATTCAGAGATGTTGTTTATGTTCACACAGCTACGTTACACATCAACTAAAGTTTAAAATATGATATCGTAGTGGACCACCCCTTTAACAGAGAATTATTTAATCTTTTAACAAAATTATTTTGTATTTTTCATTACAATGAAGACTATACAGTGTTCCTTTGCATTGTTTTTGTTATTTTACTTGTTGTTTATTTTACGCGTTCACATTATATTGTTATTTTACAATTTACCACAATATCACAATTCAATTTATTTCATCTTTGTTTCTATAGTGCTTTTACAATGTAGATTGTGTCAAAGCAGCTTAACATAGAAGTTCTAGTACATTAAAACTGCTTCGGTCCAGTTTTCAGAGTTTAGTTCAGTTCAGTTCAGTTTAACATAAATGTCACAGCTGAACCCCCCCTGAAAACCATTAAGCACTGTCTATTTAATTTGTATCTTTGTTCTATTGTCTTAATTTATGCTTCTTTATAAAAAACATGCTTGCTTGAAACAGACACAGAAAAATCAACACTTCAAGAGCATGCTCTGTAAAGCAGCTTTGTAAACATAAACACAATCTTTGTTGACGATGGTTTGGTCACCAAGCATAATGTTGTTGCAGTAACAGTCATTTAGTCGAAAATGGTAACCATGCTGTCAATCAATGTGGTTTCAGGAGTGATTCATGTTTCAGACAGACACATGGAATGATAATTTATTAAATTCACTACTGTATCTGTACACAGATCTTCTAAAACTTTAAAGTACAAATAAATTCAGTTGTGGAAAGCAAGTGACCATATACAGTATATATATTAAACTATGGTTTGAATTAGTTTGAAAAAATCATACACAGTCACATCCCTAATATATATTAGGCAAAATATATATGTATAGCTTTAACAGAGATTTATATTTAACAATACAGTGTTATTGTCCATTGTTTGATTATATTACATTTTTATTTTACATTTTACCACAATACCAATATATTCAGAAAACCATTAAGCACTGTCTATTTAATTTGTTCCATTGTATTACAATTCAAAATTATGCATTCTTTCCAAACAGACTTATTTAAATACATCTTATTAAATTACATAAATATCTTTATAAATATCGCAGAAAAACAAAATATTGCACTGTCAGTTTTTTTCCCATTATCTTGCAGTCCTAGTATCTAACTGCCCCAAAAAGTGAGTTGAATTAAGCTGCAGTGTGAACGTTGCCTTTATTAATGCTTTTTCTATGCCAATACTTGAAATTCAACTGTAAAAACACTCACATGTAAGGTGTGTTGATGAGTTGATGGTGCGAATACGTTCCCTCAGCGCTGACCAGAGCCCATAGGTCTCCCATGGCTTTTTCTAACAGAGGGTCCACTTCAAACATCAGTCTGAACTGGCTAATCCACTGCCTGAAACAGACACAGAGGAAGCGGAGGACAGACGTGAATCCCTCCATTCATTCTACAGTCTTTAGGTGCACGTGTGGACGCTGTGCATCAACCAACCTGATGAAGTGGCAAATTTGTGGACGCCTCTGTCCCCTTTTCTCTGCAGGACAATCCTTATATGTGATCACAAGTCAAGGAGAAAGCACACAACAGTGCGACTACAGACTCTCTTAATCTAAAAGGGAAAATAATCCAGCCTCAATTAATAGGCTAAACCAAAACAGGGCAGCTCTTGTTTCTTTGTCAGTGGGATTAAGAGCCATGTGAGGCTGCGTGTCGCTGGGACTGAATCTAAGACTGCTCAATGAATGATGGACTCAGCTGCTTTGGGATCAGATGCATAAATTAAAAGAGGTAAAATAATAGCCTGAAGAAGGATATAGAGAAAGCAGCTTATGGGCGAAGATGTGTGATGGTACGACCCAGTTGTGCATCATGAGGGTCATGCTGACAAGCTGCGTCCCTCTGTTTAGCTTCCCATCTGAGTCTGCAAAAAAAAAAAAGTTTAGAATTAGACACAATTCTAATGAGTTACGCAGTTGTTCTGGATGGTTGCTGGGTTCAATTTCTAGCTAAATTTGTCTCCAAGTCTATGTTTATAAATAAAGAGCCTAAAACATAATGCCAATCTATTATATTATTAAGTATTTAAGATTTTTTTGCCATATAGCAGCATTATAAATATTATCAAAAACTAAACTGGTACTATGCAAAGTTGAAACATTTTGTGGTAAAAAATATGCATATTTAAAAACTATATGTCTACTCAAGATGAAAAGAAATGACATGAGTTTAATAATATTTAAATGTTATGTTTAAATGTTAATACATAAATGCTCACGCTTCTTAATAGGACCACTTTTCTTATTTTTAAGAATACATTTGAATGCAAAATCATTTGTAAATATACATGTGAATGTAAGATTCTTCAAAGGAAAAAGTGCCAAAAGGTCAGAGCTCTGAAAAAATAATGCACTTCAACGTGATGAATCACACTGTGGCATTTATCTTGTAATAATTAAATGAAGCATGTGATATGTAGTATGAAATACAATGCAGTTTTAACATTATACAACTATTTTATAGATAAAACAATCCTGCTTATTTTGTTGATATAAACATCAACTACACTTCAGTGTGCACACGCTTGCTTCTAAAGTGTGAATATTATAGACCTAAATCAAAAAGAAACTACCCATTGCATTTAACTGCGTTATTAAAGATAATTAGTTTTAACAATTACATTTAGATGCCAGAAAATCTAATCTAACTAGGGGGAATTAGTATGAAATGTCCATTCAAGAGTTCACAATTAGCTGATGATAGATTATAAAGCTTGTTTTGAGACAGCCCTGAACTCATAAAATCCTCGAGCCCCGGGCTCCCTTCCATTTGCAAGGTGAGAGGGGAGTTGAGCTCAGGTAGATCTTGAGAACTCCCCTGCTGTAGTAGCTAATGAACAGATAGTGATTGCTCTTAAGAGATGTCTATGGTGTCGATTTGGATTAATCAATTAACTTAAGTTGCATGTTTTCAGACGATGGGAGGAAACCGGGGGACCTGGGGGAAACCCACATGAGCATGGGGACACCGTGTAAACTCCGCACAGAAACGTCAGCTGGCTTAGTAAGGACTAGAACCAGTGACGTTTTTGCTGTGAGGCAACGGTGCTAACCACTGGACCATTGTGCCACCCATCTAGGAAATGAGGAGGAGTAGGGGTCCATATCAAAGCCATCTTTTAAACGAAGATGGCTGTGATATGGAACTTAGGGTTTTTATAGTGGCTTAGGAATCGTCTGATTGGTGAATCATAAATTGAATAATGCGGGACCAACTGCAAGCAATCATAAACATGTTATCCTCTCGAAATTAGTTTATAAATATATTTCACTTATGACTGATATTGATGAAATAAAATATCTGTAATCTGTAATACAAAGACAAATAACCAGTATAAAATATGTTGTGCAACCCTAGTTCAGAATGCCTGTATCAGATTTTGTTGTTGCAATTGATTGCTGAATATTGACCTACAGTAAGATACAAAAAAAAAAAAAAAAGATTTCTTCAGCAGGTATAATAACAAAAGCATGTAGTGTATAGCTTTTTTAAAAAGGTAAATAAATGTCTTAATAAAGTACACTAGGTATCACTTTATAGTAAGTCTCATTAGTAGGGCCAGACGGAACCTGTGGACATTTTTTGCTATTTCTGCACAGAACTTTGTAAAAAATCTGCAGATTTATGTGAAATGATTTTGGGAATATCATAACTAAAACCTTAATTTATGAAAAAAAGTAATGCCCTTTTAACTTTTATTTAATGTTTACAATGCGAATCCAATTAGATCCACTTTATTTGGTAAACAAAGCAAGCCTCTCAGATAAAATATCTCCTAAAAGACAGAAAATATTACTTTACAAACTCTATTGGGAATAAATTGTAAGACTTTGAGTTGATGTCTTTGGCAATTCAAGCTGAAAACACAGACAAATCGGCTCTTCCCCTCATTTACATCTGAAGTATATCCCAAAACCCCCTCTGTTTTATGCACCCTCTTCTCACACAAAATGGTCACCTCAAAGTATGAACTGTTCTATATCAATACAAGTGACTTTATCTATTATGTTTGGTATCATTTGAGATGTCTCAGTGCGACTGGTACAATGGTCTCATTCCCTCAGAAATAGCCATAACCAAATAATAAATATATGGCTTCAGGTATCTTTTACACCACTGCTAAGGGTGTGACTGGGGGGTTCAGAAACCCTCACTGAATGTAAATGCCTTTTGTTATTCAACACACACCCCTTCTATCCCTTGGTTTGGATATTTAAGGTTGAGTCCCAAGCTGTTCAGGGCTCTCTTTGTAACTAAAGTGGCCCGTAGCGTGAAGCCCCCTAAAGCTTCACACTATGTAGAATTTGAAAGTCAGGTATGCATCTTCTGATCTTGGAATTATCTTTGAGAATTTGATGTTTTGTATTGATCGTTTATGAATTGGCTAAATGAATTGGCATAATACACATTTACCTGACTAAAAAATTGAACGTATTCTTGTTACTCTGAAATTATTTACTCAGATAAGTTAAGAATGTGCTAGACTTCATGATAGACTAAACATAACACATGTTAGATGGAGATCCTAGAAATTCCAACTTATCGTCTGACTTTAATTATGTTATTCATTGCAAATCACTATGGTGAGTCAGAGTAATTTCACTAAGATGAAATGTAATAGAGTTAGAATAATTTCATTAAAGGATAACTACAAAGTTTTCCTTAAAAGGTACTAACGAACTATTAAATCTTAGATGGTACTGATTTTTACCTCTGGTTAAATATTTCAATCATAATTAAGTTGTACGTGATTATTTTAATCATGGAAAATTAGGGCTATAGGCTACTGATTTAACCCCTGATTATCGTTTGAGTTTTAACTAAGTGTACGTAGATGATTGTAGGAATCAAATGAGATTACTATTTAAATAATGACATTGTCTGTCTGTCTATTAAATAGTATTAATTACTAACCGCTAATTATTAATCAGGCTAGTGAATCTATG
>CAIGQQ010002480.1:2266969-2290197 GCA_903798035.1 Danio albolineatus
ATCCGGGGTCGCCACAGCGGAATGAACCGCCAACTTATCCGGCATTTTGTTTTACGCAGCGGATGCCCTTCCAGCCACAACCCATCTCTGGGAAACACATTCATACATTCTCATTCACACACATACACTATGGACAATTTAGCTTACCCAATTCACCTGTACCGCATGTCTTTGGACTGTGGGGGAAACCGGAGCACCCGGAGGAAACCCACGCAACCACGGGGAGAACATGCAAACTCCACACAGAAATGCCAACTGGCCCAACCGGGACCTGCCCCAACCGGGGATCGAACCAGCGACCTTCTTGCTGTGAGGCGAACGTGCTACTCACGCGCCACCGTGGCGCCCTTTTAACAGTATTTTATTAGTTATTATTTAATAAAACAATTATGATTATTTTTGTTTAAACACATTATTGGGAATTAACTAATCAACCACTGCCAAAAAAACTATTTGAATATTCCTAAAAGGCACTCCAAAGGATTTAAAAATCAACAATTACTCATAATAATTTCAACCGCCCACGAGTTCAATATTATGCATGTTCATTATCACAATATACTGAATTATTGAATATTGGCATATGTTTGAATTAAATCGCATTTAAAAAAAATACAAAAAAATCAGAGGAGGAGAGAGAAAGAGAGAGAGGGCAAGCCTGGAAAACTGAGGCGCACAATCAGGCTTTGTCTCATTAGCATAGAGGGACAAACACATTCCCAGGCCCTGAATGCTAGTAAGCCAAAAGATTTCCCTCTGTTTCTCTTTATCTGCAGTTTTCTCTCCCTCTCTCTTTGACAAGAGCGCCTGTCCCTCTGTCCCTCACAATCCTCGGCAGACTTACATAATCTGCCTGGCACAGGGAGACTGGGAATGATGGGCACATGAGGCCAGAGACAGGGCTGAGAACCCCAGGAAAAAGAAATGTGGGAGATGTGTGACTTCATCTTACGACAAGTGATGATCATATAACATAAAAGTCCTCCTTTAACTATCAAGGGGTCCGATATTTGACTTAAAAGATGCTTGCAGCTGGCTGTGATTTGGGTTCGGGGATGGCATTGATCTGACGCAGATACTGACCGAAGCAGTGGAGGCAGCGGAGGATGAGTTCGTCCAGGCTGGCAGAGCGGAATGAAGCGTGAGCCGGTGGACTCTGAAGAGCCCGGCTGATCTCCTGAGCACTGGGGCAGGTCATTCTCCTCTGCACTGGCCTTCTGCTCTTTATCCCACACTCCTGACGGGCCTTCCTGCTGCTGGAGACACATGTGAAAAAACGCAGTTTGAGAATCCTTGATGCTTTTAAAATACCCAACCAACCACCAGGTACAGTTGAAGTCAGAATTATGGTCACACTTTATTTTGATGGTCCGTTTGTTGAATTTAGGTTACATTGCAACTAATTCTCATTAGACTATAAATAGACTGTTAGGTTGAGGTTAGGGTTGTGGTTAGGGTTAAGTTGACATGTACTTGCAAAGTTTCTTATAGTCAGTTAAATGTCTGTTGAATGTCAGTATCAGTCTACTAATACTCAAATGGACCATCGAAATAAAATGTTACCAGGATTATTAGCCCTCCTAAATTATTAGCCCCTTGTATATTTTACCCCAATTTTGGGTTAACAGAAAGATCAACACATTTCTAAACATAATAGTTTTAATAACTAATTTACAGTATAATAACTGATTTCTTTGCCATGATGACAGTACGTAATACTTGACTAGATATTTTTGAATACTAGTGTTCAGCTTAAAGTGACATGTTAAAGCCTTAACTAGGTTAATTAGAGTAATTAGGCAAGTTGTTGTATAACAGTGGTTTGTTCTGTATCTGAAAAATAACATGCTTAAAGGGGATAATATTGACCTTAAAATGTTTTTAAAGAATTATTTTATTCTAGCCAAAATGAAACAAATAAGACTTTCTCCAGAATAAAACATATTATAGGAAATACTGTAAAAAATTCCATGATCTGTTTAAAAAAATTCATAGGAGGGCTAATAGTTTTGACTTCAACTGTATATTCAAACAATCAGTATGATCAGCTGATGAAAATAAAGGCCCTTAAATTATTTAGAGGAAAACGGACACTGTTTTAGTCAGCCATCAGACCACAGGAACAAAATAAAGATGTGTTGTCTTGTCAAGCACATTTTGATTATTTAACATTATATTATGATAAGTGTTGTTGATATTATAAACTTCATCTGTGGCATTTTTAGTGCTGCACTGAAAACCACAGAAGTGATGTGTGTAAGAGCCTGGTGTAGACATCTAGCTATGAGAAACATTGTTGCATGCTTTCTAAAACCAACGCTGAGTATAACCATGTAATGATACTATCATTTATGACAAGGTTCAGTTGTGTTTCTCATAGGTTTGATACAGTATAAGATTTCAAGTGGTTGTCAAAATAAAATAAAAATCAAAAAAGTGATAGAAGAGTTGTGTTTAAGATGAAGGTCTTTTGTCAACAACTTAGCAACCACCTAAAAATGCCCTAGCAACCAGCCAGAACACTACATCAGCCACTTATTTAGATACATCTTAACTAGTGAGAATTCCTAAGAGCAGACACACAAAACACTTACAGTAAGCAACCACATCAAAATGCCCTAGCAACCTGTTAAAAAATCTAGCAACTACTCAGAAACATGCTGAACTATCAAAAACTACTTAGTAACCTAAAAATAACACCCTAGCAACCACTTAGAAACATTTACTTTATAACATCAATGACCACACCAATAACAAAAAAATAAATAAAACAATTGTAAACACCCTAGAAACCATCAAAAACACCTTAGCAACCACTCTGAAATGCTCTAGCAAAATGGGGCACCACGGTGGCTTCTCAGTACATGGATATTGTATACTGTGAGTCTCAAACACCATTGTTTCCTTGTTTGCATGTAAATCCCATGAGTGTAAAATTCCAGTGGAAAAACAAGCCATACAACAACACAAACTCGTTATCATGCACAACCCAGCCGCATTTGATTGGCCACAGCATTATTACAACAATTTTATAGTATAGCTTGTCAGAACACAAATCTCGGGTAAGAGGAATTGTAAAATTACATAGCGCCACGGCGAAGAGACAGTCTGTTTAATTGTATGATTTGGTAGTTTATTTAACATGTATTTTTGTGACGTGTATGTTGGTAATGTGGCTACAGACATGTGTATGTTAATGATGGAACAAACACTTGCAGACTATTGAGTAAGTATTAATGCCATATTTCAAGAGTTCACACTTTGCTGATAATTGACAAATAAAGCATGGTTAGCATGCTGTCCTGGGAGAGAGCCTTGAACTCTGAAGATCCTTGAGCCTGGGGCCCTCTCCTGTTTCATCGGATGAGAGGGGAGTTTAAGCTCAGGTAAGTTTCAAGACCTCCGCTGAATTTATTCATTTATTAATTTTCCTTCGGCTTATTCCTTTGTTTATCAGGGTTTGCCACAGCTGAATGGACCGCCAACTATTCCAGCATATATTTTATGCAGCGGATGCCCTTCCTTCCGTAACCCAATACTAAGAAACACCCATACACCCACTAACATACTACGGTCAATTTAGTTTATTCAATTGACTTATAGCGCATGTCTTTGGACTGTGGTGGGAAACCGGAGCACTTGAAGGAAACCCATGTGAGCATGGAGGAGAACTTGTCAACCCTACACAGAAACGCCAACTGGACCAGCTGGGACTCGAACCAGCAAAGTTCTTGCTATGAGGCGACAGTGCAAACCACTGAGCCATCATGCCACCCTACCCTAAATTATGCTAGAAAACATGGGGAGGAGTAGGGGCAGATGGGGGATTCTTCAAGACGAAGATGACTAAGCAGGGCTTAATTTCTGTCGGATCCGGCAACTCACTTTACCGATCCCGCTCCTCAACCGCTCTTCTGTTCACTTTCACTTTTTTCCACAACTCCCCAAACCTCTTCACTTTTGTCTGTGACACCCCCGACCTGCTCTTCATTTATGTCCGCGACACTACTCCATTCTCTGGTTACATGCCCGATCCATTAACCCGATCTGTTGTGGGACCTGCAATTCACAAATTAAGCACTGTGACTAAGGTAAGGAAATCTGACTATGTGTGTTTTGGATTCATCTGATTGGATGAGATAGCTAATGCGATCCTCTCGAAATTGGTTTGTAAATAAACTTCACTTATGGAACTTGTCATTCATTCAATCATTTTTTTTTCGGCTTAGTCCCTTTATTAATCTGGGGTCGCCACAGCGGAATGAACGCCAACTTATCCAGCATTTGTTTTACGCAGCGGATGCCCTTCCAGCCACAACCCATCTCTGGGAAAATGGATCTTGTCATATCACGGAATTTTCTGGAGAGATAGGATAGCATTAAACAGCATTTGATACCAATATGGCTACCGTCATGTCATCCATCACTCATTCAAACATCTCTATTAACAGAACATACCGAATGATCACTGTTCACACAAATAAACTTATGAACTGAAAACAATGGATTATGCATGTCAGGCCAGTAGTTGAATGTCACTTTGCTAACACGCACAGTCCTGAAGGTCGCCATTGCTGTTTTGGTTGTCAAGTACTAGTGCATGTCTAAGGAAGCATTTATTACACTGATGCATAACAATTTTCATAAAATCCCATTTTAATATTTTGAACAGAGAAGAAACTAGAGAATAGAGGAAAAACTCTGCCCAAAAGACTTATGTTAAATATTTTTACATACCCTTAGAGCCTTGGGCAGCTCTTGAAGGCCTGTACACACGTGTGACTGTTTAAACTCTGCAAGCGCTACTGGTAGATCAAGTAAGTTGATGTTTATATGTAAGGATGTGTGTTTATGTCTGCTGCCCTATACAGTAGATGTCATTATTCAGGTCGTCAATGTCACAGGAAGAGAAACACAATAGATAAGCATCTCGGTCTCTCTGCTTAGCTCTTTCTTTCATCAGTCACACAAAGAGAACTACAACAACATCAGGCTTTTAGTCTGTAATACTTACAGGTGCTGTGTAGTTTAAAGGATTATCCACATTGTTAAGTTGCCTTTTCTGACTTATTTGTTGAAAAGTATCACAGGCAGCATCAGCAAGAATCACTGTGGTCTGTGACAGCACGAACAGGAAGCTGGCCGTGACTTCAGAGAAGTAGAGATGAGTTCTTAGAACGTCCAAAACCCCTCCCAGCCGCTCTCTCTCCCTTCCTCATGAATCAGTGTCCAGTTCAACACAGCATTTTCAATTCTCTCTGCACACATGCACACACACACCCTGATGCTTACCCTTACACCTCGTTGAGCAAAGCACTAAGATCAGGGTCACAAAAATACACGCTCAAGCCAAGAGTGTAAATTTACTACAACTGAAGCTTGTAGAAAAGGAAGGCACTCGTATGTGGCCTTCCTATTTATACCTTCATGAACTGCACCTCACATTTCCTTTTTCTTCTGTTCAGGCTATTTTTGACACACCGAATATTAGACTCGACTCCAGTACGCAAATTCACCACGTTTTTGCATAAACCTGATGTGCAGCCTAGACAATACACAATTCACATTCGCCAGAACTTTTCAGGCATGAGACATACACACATGCACAGAGATGCAGCCTCACACGAACACACAAACGCACACACAGTAAACAAATTAGGGAAAATGCACTTGGATAATGTAAATGAATTTGTAAACAAGTCCATGCAAATCTATTTGCCTTGTATATTTAAGTCATGATACGATACTGTGATAATACTGTTTATTGTTGAACACTGAAAAACACGCAAATGTGGCACATCTGAGGTGGCATTTGGTTGATTCAGCTCAGACAAAACTGAGCTTTTTTAGTTCAAAACAGTGTCCCCTTTTTTTCAAAACTCTACACACAATCCCCAAAACTGCCCACAAAAAATACAAAATGCCTCACATCCCCTTCAAAATGTATTCACTGCTTTCAAAATGCCATAAACACATGTCAGAATGAAGCATTTGCATCAAATGGCAAACAATAAACAGTTCATAACAGTAAATGTTTAGATAAACCATGTGCTGCAAACATTGTTGTTCTAAATCAAAAGCTCTTTGCTCTTTAGGCTTATACATCTCAATACAATGTTTTACAGTGACAGTAACCTGCTGAGAGGTGTAACAGGTACACTGTAAACATCAATGACGTGAAAAAACAGAAGATATTTATTAGGTCAAACATTATTGTTGTTTATAGCATAAAAACATAAACATACTGTATATAAAATGTAAAAAAAGGGCATATGTAAAGCAAAAGTATGTTCTTTAGAATACAGTAAAGAACACAATTGTGTGTGAAGGGAGTCTCGTGGGGAGAAGCGTCCATTGCCTGGAAAAGCATCATGTGGTCATAGGGTTGGTCATCATATACGTTACAGCGCTTGGCTCAAAGGAATTCCTCTATTTAGAAATTAGGATTTAGAAAAGGAGAAAATGGCGTAGCTACAAAACTACAGATTGCTGATTCAGAACAGCCCAGTGTCCCATCCCCTTTGACCTATACTAGACTAAAGCAGTGATTGGTTAGTGATCAGTTAAGAAACTAGTGTTTACACATTTGAGGAGCGTGTGTGTGTGTGACCTTGTAAATAAGTGTAGCATTTTGGTTGGTTGTGTTTGGAAAAGAAAAGCAAATGGGTTCCTGTTAGATTTTAGTGTTTTAGGTAGAGAGTTGTGTGTAGAGTTTTGAAAAAAGTGTTTTGTGCAATTAAATATTGAGTTGAAGGCTGAGAAATAGCTTCTGGTTTTGGAGATTAGAGGTGTAGTAATGCATTTTGAGTGAAAGGTTTCAGAAATCGTGTGACAAGAAAAGATTTTGTGTGTAAGCAGTTGGATTTTTTTTTTTTTATGCAGCTCAGAGGTGTGTGAATACAGTGATATGCTTTGATACTACTGGCTGAATAGCCATACCCACTAGATCAAACTGACATCAATAATAATAATAATAATTCCTTACATATATATAGCGCTTTTCTGGACACTCAAAACACTTTACACATTTTTGAGGAATCTCCTCATTCACCACCAGTGTGGAGCATCCACCTGGATGATGCAAATGCAGCCATATTGCACCAGACGGCACACCACACACCAGCTGATTGGTGGAGAGTAGACAGAGTGATGAAGCCAATTACGATATGGAGATGGTTATGATGTCATGATAGGTAGAGGCCAGAGGGCAAATTTGGCCAGGATGCCACAGTTAAACCCCTACTCTTTTTCAAAGGATATCTTGGGATTTTTAAAGAGCTAGCTGCCGGCTGATCAAGCATCACATCAAAAAACATGTTAAAAATGTTAGTCGATTTGATGTGAAAACCTTGACTTCCATTTGACATCCAAACACTAATGCCATTTTGACTACCAACATAATGACACACAAAAAATTACATAAATATTACACTGCCCTGTCTGACTGTCCTGTATTAGAAATATTGGACTGTCCTGAAATCGATTTTTGATAAGCTCTGTAATGCCAATGTTAGATTTGAATTTTTGACGATTTGTGTCAAGATTTGTGTTTTGTCAGATATGCGTTTTTGATGTCACTTTGGTGTCCACTGGGTAATTTATTACAGCTTTGGTGCAACATTGTGTCCATACACTAAATTTGAGCAGGCACAGATCCTCCTTAACTCAGCAGTTTAAGGATGTTTTTTGAGGAAAAGGTGGCACAGAGTCATTTCTGAGGTGGCATTACTTCTCACAGACAGTTTAATGCATCTCAGAGGTGCCATGAATGCATTCACACTGCAATTACAACTGTGTACCACTTTGTTCTGTGATAAAGAGATAAGGATGTATGAAGAACACCTCACACCAAAGTTCCAGCCTTCTGTTGGCGATCTTGGCAAATGTGTGTGTCCAGCTTGAATGTGAGCAAAATCTGGGTGGAAACTTCACTGCTCATGCTAAACTACACAAAGCCTGGATTTCTGTTGGATCTAAAGCAGAAAGTGATTTTTTAGTTTGTATTTTGATTGAAAATAACTGATTACTCTCGAAAATTGTCATTTGTAATTTAATGAGCATTGTTACATTCCATCAAGTCAGACATTGCCTTCTGCGGTTTACGTTTTGATGCAACTTCACCTCATAATGCCTTTTTTACAGCATTCACTGAAAATGAACGATTATTATACTCAAACACAATGACTCCTATTGATGTACTTGCTGTTTTAGCACACCAAGCTTTTTGAGCATTTCTCCAAGCTAGAGTTTGTTTTGTTTGCGTCTGTACACACACGACAACCTGCAATTCAGTTTCATAATCCAATGAAACATTTGCAATCATACAGTGTGTGAGTGTTTCGGCCATGCATAGCACCTACTCGCTCACTTTCTCTTCCTCTCCTCCTGCATTTGCTCTATTCATGTCATTCAGAAAACAACTTCTCCTTTCTCTTTGGAAATCCCCCCTAGCCTCCCCCTACCCCTTCCCTGCCACAGTAGCCAGTGTTTTACTCCCAGTTCCTGGCTACATCTCCAGCTCCATTCCCCTACCCCCAGCCCTCCTGCTTACTCCTCATCTCCTTCTTTTTTATTTTTTCTTCCTTTTCTATCTAACAAACACACACACACATAGTCAGGGGACATGCAAATTCCTCCCTTTCTCTCGTTAATTGATTAATTGATGCCAGAGCCCTTTGAAGGCCTTGTTTGTGGACCACCCTCTCTCCATCTGTGTACCCATGAGTCAGTTTACCCTCTCTTTACCTGATCTATATATCTATATATTATAATACTTAAATACTAAAATCAGAATATACAGTAGTCAGCATTTGAAGTCATAAAAAATGTATATATTTATATTCTTTTCGAGAGATAAGTACTATTTCATATAGTAAACATACATATTTGTCATCATAATCACTTGCTATTACGGGTTTTTCACAGATAGCATCACCTCAGCCGATGCTAAGTCAGTCATTTCCAAGCAATCAGATAACACCTCTAAGATAACTTGCACAAAGCAGACGCCCCCAAAAACTCCTAGTCCTTATAACCATTAATCCCATTCACACTTTGCTTCGTGTCAGTAAAAGTATACAGATATTATACACAGATGGGTAATTCAGATGTATACTAGCACATATATTTGATCACATACATTAAAATATGACCCCAAATGTAGCTCTGGTTAACTCAACGATTAGCTTTTAAATGAGTTTACAATAGCAATGTTTCTCCTCAACACCAACCAGTATGTTCGTGCTAATGCCTCTTATGTACTGTAAACAGAACGAGCGAACATACCTCTATCCACAACAGGTCACAGAGAATAACTAGGTCAAAAGCACTTCATCTCCCTAGTGCGAAATCCCCTGTTAAAGATCAGAGACCAGCACCACTGCTACTTTACCGCATACATGCGTGAATCTATACGATCTTGCAAAATGCAAACATATCCAGAGCGCTAAAGGGAGCGTCTGAATGATGAATGTGCAGTTTGAATCGTTTTGCAGTGACTACCCTGTCTCTCTCGCAGAGAGAACTGAAACCTAAACACATAGTTCTAAAGAACATGAGGAGAAACCACAACTTGTCAGATAAACACATTGCGCTGCAAAACGAGGCGCCAACAGAGGTATCAAACCTCAATTGCACATTAAACTCACTGACACAAAGAGCTAATGCAGATTTTTACTTTAAAGGTGACATCAAATAATTTGTGAAGGGTGCGGACACCTGTCGAGACACAGTCAGAATGGAATAGAAAGTCATAAAGACTGTACCTTTTTGACTCCTTGCGATTCATGGTGTCAAATCCCGTCCACCGGTGTCCTGTTGGCGTCCCCCCGTGCTACCTAAACCCCTGCCTGTCCCATTGGGCAACTTGAAGTCTCTCTCCTCCAACCAGAGGTACTAGCTGACCTCTGACAGGCTGTGATGGACAGTGGCTGTTCAGTCACTTCTGTCAAAGCGTAAAACCTGAAAACCAGCTGCTGCGTCTCAGAGTTTTCTTTCTCTCTCTCTCTCACTCTCTCACTCACTTGTACTCACACACTCCCCCCTTTTCTTCCTCTCTGTATATTACCAGACAACATCAACCACAGGGCGCAGAGTTAACCAAAACAATAAATAAAAGAAAACCTAACAACCCCTATTCGGCGACAGTGCATTAAAAATGAAAAAGTACAACTGTACAATCAACAAGAAAAACAGTTGTTAAAATAAGCATAGCCACAACAAACAACTAACTGCATTCACTACAAACAAGTCTCTATTTAAAATACAGGCACTGGCTCTGAAAGATAGGGGAACTGTCATCTGTTGCATGTGAGACAGAGGGAGGGGAACAAAAGTGAGCGAGTGAGAGAGAGAGAGCGAGATGAGAGGGAGGCTTGAGCTCTTTCAAAGACTGCGAGAGAGTGAGTGATACACATTAAAAATCACAGAAAGGCCGAGTGAAAACAGTCTACAAATCTGAATCAGAATTCAGAGCAGAGTTTGTTTTCATTAGCCTCCTGTCTGTTTGTTTTTTTTGGTACACATTTCAGTTTTGTTTCAGTCAGTGTCAGTTCCTTACCTTGAGGCCAAAGATAAATTAGCATTTTTTTTTCACAAATTTTCATGTAACGTGTAGCATAAGAACAACTTGCAAGTCTGTACCTGCCCTTTGAGATCAGTTTGTTAACACATTTCTAATCTTCTTTGTCTCTTTTTTTCTGTCTTTAACAGTAAGGTAGTGTCTCCAGGGTTGAATCCCTCCACGTGCAGCTGGAGAGGACACTGAAAGGATGCCTTGTTGAAGATGGAGGAGAGGGGAGATGATAGGAAAGACTGCTGCATGTGTGTTTGTGCATGTGTCTGCATGCAAACTCTGTGGGAACCTGTGCCCGTGTCTGTGTGTGTGTGTGTGTCTGTGTGTGTGTATGTGTGTTCACACAGAGGTGGGATTCTCATACAGGCCAGGGTAAGGGGGGCTTCTGTCGGTTGAAGGATGGGTCTGAATGAATCAGCCGCCATCTTTCAGAATGACACCTAGAATATCAATTCTGTGAAATGTGGTTTGTCTTGTGCTGTATTAAAGGCAATGTTCATCCAAAACTGACAATTCAGACATCATTTACCTACACTTGTCACAAACCTTTTTGAGATTTGTTTCGCTGTTTAACACATAAGAAGCGAAGGTTTTTGAAAACCAGTAACCGCTGGCTACCATAGATGAGCAATTCCATGCAAATGTCAACCTTGCCATGATAAGTTTTCACCAAAATAGACAAACTGTTTCCACATTTTGTTTAAGCAAGTATTTTACATTACTTTAAAAATGCTCAAAGATGTCTCTGTCAGTGTTTTCAAACTATTATATTTGATTTACCAAAGTCACATAAGTGCCAATTTTAAATCCGTCACATTCATAATGGAAAATTGTCACATCCATAATGAAGCTTTTCTCATAAATGCAAAAATGTCAAACAAAATAAAATCAACAATTTTTGTTCTATAGTGAGCTGGCTCTTATCCATTTGATTAGCATTATTTCTTTTGGGTTGTGCAGTTAAATTCACAGAATTTCTACAAAGTATGCTATACACTGTAAACTCGCAAACATTTTTTGCCACATCCATGACGCCTGTTTATTTCCCTCATTTAAAATATAAAAATTGTTTACAGATTGATATTTTTCTGATCCCATAACTCTGTGGTTAGTCGTTTTGGAAAATATAAACAGTTGCTTCAATATAATATTAACATATATTTTCTGTGTGAATTTATGTTTTGAGTTTTTACTGCAAATGTCAAATGCATAACGCTGATATCGCTCAGATATTCTTTTACTAGGAACACGAACAAGGAAACTCATACTGGGAACCACTTGTGGGTGAGTTAATGGTGAAGCATCCTTTCAAATGGGGGAAGGGGAGCGTTGTTGCAGATGTATTCATGTTTTGTAGGAAGATGTTTTTTGACTGTCCGAATTTGCTGATTACTCTACCTTTGTTTACTTCTGCAAATTGCTTAGACTAGACTAAAACTTTTATATGGAAGCACTTGCTCTGGCTTATTGAACTGAGCAATATCTGAGAGACGGTGCTGTATTTGGTGGTAACAGTTGGCATTGGACTTCTGCTGAGGTATTCTGCTGTAAATATTACTACTTGCTTCTGATGTCATCTTCGGTCTCTTGCTGCATTCTGCAATTGTGATTGCATAACTCAAGAAACCACACTAGCTCTCAGAATCGTACCCTCAGCTTACTCAATGTTTTTAACTTTAACTGGCTCTGTCAGGCCTAAACAGGCTATATGATGCATGATTCGAGACCTTATCCTTATACTCTGTTTACTTGCTTATCTGGAGCTATTAGGACAGTTTCTTCATTAGCAACTGTTTCTAGGGGTAGCTAAATGTAAACTGTCTGCCATATTGGAACAGTCAAAATGTTCTTGAACTTTCGAAAGCGATTTAATCATATCTACAAGTGTAGATAAGCTTGCATTAATATTCACATCTGCAATAGATTGTAGAAAATGATTTTGCAAACCAAGGACAAAACAACAAGGTGAACCTTTTTTAGCTAACAAAACATTAAAAGCATTAAAGACATTTGTTTACATCAGTACTGGAGGCTAAAGTTGCTAAATGTTGCGACATCTTGAAAAGCTTCATTTGAGTAACCTTTTGAGTTTACCCACAAAAAATAAATACAAAAGTAACCTATATAGCCTACAATACTGTTTTTGAACAATACTTTGGTAAAGTGCTTGAATGTATTCTGTTTTAGTATTCTATAGTTACTTTTGTAATACAACTATTATATAAACAAATTACCCAATAATCAACTATAGATTTCTACATGCACGGGGCATTCTAACAGAAACGTACATTAACTGTCCCTGAGATAAAACCATAAATACAGTGCTTATTGGTTGCTTATTGGTCCCAAAAATCTCACACGCAAAAACTTAGAACACTGTCTAACCCTTGATGGATTCTTAGTTCAGTCCTCATCTTCAGTCAAAAATTTGGGGGTGATTTTTGATAGCAGCCTGTCATTTGAAGGCCAGATTTCAAGCATCTGTAAAACTGCTTTTTTTCATCTTAAAAATATTGCCAAACTTCGACACATGCTATCAATGTCTGATGCGGAAAAGCTCATTCATGCTTTCATGACGTCTCGATTAGATTACTGTAATGCATTACTAGGCGGCTGCCCTGTTGGCCTGATTAACAAACTTCAGCTAGTTCAAAATGCAGCTGCTAGAGTGCTTTCTAGAACAAAGAAATATGATCATATTACTCCAGTTCTTTCAGCATTGCATTGGCTCCCTATTAAATATCGTATAAATTTTAAAATCTTACTGACTACCTACAAAGCCCTGAACGGCTTGGCTCCCCAGTATTTGCAGGAGCTCCTGATTTATTATAGCCCATCACGTCCGCTACGCTCAATTAATTCTGGACAATTAATTATTCCCAAAATATCAAAATCAACTGTAGGTGGTAGATCTTTCTCTTATCTGGCACCTAAACTCTGGAACAGCCTTCCTAGCACAGTTCGGGAAGCAGACACACTTTGTCAGTTTAAAACTAGATTAAAGACACATCTCTTTACATTAGCATACACATAAAACACAAATGCTTTGGAATCCAAATTCTCTAAAGGATTGTTAGTCTGCATTATTTAGGGCAACCGGAGCCGGGAACACTTCCCAAAAGACATTATAATTTGAATGGCATCTGCACTCATGTTAGTCTGTTTTTTATTATTCCCGAGGTTTCCATAATCCTGGACCATGTCGTATCCTGAGCAGCTGCTGTGGTGGTCATGGAGGAGTGGAGAGCATGATTCAGATTCCTGTAAGACGATCCCTGTGACAGACGAGTCCTCGCATTGTTCCCGAAGGGCCAGCCTGTTGACCAGCCGGTGACCCTCCTGTGGTCTCTCCATGATGGACGTCCAGCGTTCTCCAGTCCCCGGCGCCATAGACTGCAGCTCTGCACAAGACGTCTGGCCATAGGAGAAATGGTCGTGCCCAACTGAGCCTGGTTTCTCCCGAGGTTTTTTAAGTCTTCACTTTCGCCAATTGGTGAAGTTTTTTCCTCGCCGCTGTCGCCTCTGGCTTGCATGGTTCGGGACTTGTAGGGCTGCGCATCGATGGATTAATCTTCAGTGTTTGGACTCTCAGCAGTGATTATTAAACCACACTGAACTGATCTAAACTGAACTTCAACACTGAAAACTGGACTGACACTGTTTCAATTTTTTATGATGCATGTGAAGCTGCTTTGACACAATCTAGATTGTAAAAGCGCTATACAAATAAAGATGAATTGAATTGAACAGTGAATGAAAAGCATTTCATCCCAAAAATGTCTAAATTGGACTGATGGTTGATTTCTGTAAGTTGTTCTGTAAGGGAATATGTCCTTTAATTGGTTCTCAGATTTTAGTTTTTTTATTAAAACACTTTACAAATGTACAAACCCTGTCATTGTTCTTGTCCTCAGCCCTGCAGAACCTACAGCTTTAATTGTTTTGTTATGCTAAAAACTGGTATTTAGAAAAATTAAAAGAAATTCAGAAATAGCAAGTTTAAGTTGTTATCATTCACATCAATTGATTATAAACATGAAATTATAAATAAAATCTACAAATAAACACAACAGATATATAATACAAACAAATTGACAATTGTCCCCATGTTTCTGTCAGTCATGTCACAATTGCATTCAATTTAACATAAAATGTGTGCAATACACATTTAAGGCTATGACTCGGAAGTGACATCATTTGATGGAGAAGAAGCTGGCAGTGATCAAGGATGTGTTCTACCATTGAACGGTATGATTTTATGCTTGTTTTTGTATTAATTTTTAGGACAGCAAGCTTAAGTCAGGCCCTGTCACATTTTTTTATAAGTGACCCTGTTGAAAAAAAAAAATACAGTTTAAACCAGCCTAAGGTATTTTTCTGGTTGGCTGGTTTTAGTTGGTCAACCAGCCTCGTTTTAGAGGGGTTTTGGCCATTTCCAGGCTGATTTCCAGATATTTTCAGCCTGTGCTGGTCAGGCTGGGAGACGACCAGCTAAAACCAGCTTGACCAGCCCAGCCAGGCTGGTTAAGCTGGTTTATGCTGGTTTTAGCTGGTCATTTTCCAGCCTGACCAGCTAAGACTTAGGCTGGTTTAAGCTGTTTTTTCAGTAGGGGAAAATGTACGTTTCTGATGGAAAGTCCCACAGGGTATACAATATGAAAATATACAACAGTTTACTGGAGTAAAAAACTGTATACTACAGTATTTATTACAGCTTAAATTTTCTATAGTTAATACCAAAGTATGCAGTAACATGTATTATCAAATTGTTGTAAATAATATGACAAATAATATACAAGTTCAACACATTTTACAATAGTATGGTTCAAAAACACAGTATTTGGTACAAATTACAACAGTACTTTTTTTTTCATGTCTGTACCTCAATTATTAAACATTCCCTATAATGCTAACCACTCTGGAATATTACCAACTTAATACCAGCCTACTATACTAACAACACACAGTTGGTAAAATATCCTACTATGTAAAGAAAAATGCAGCATTTCACACAATTCATTCATGTTGTCCCAACACAAATCGATTAAATTATGTAACAAATTTAAGTGGATTGAACATAAAACAAATAAACTGTGCCAAAAAAGTCAAGAGTCGTGTTGTGTCAGCACAAAGTAGTTTGAACAAGCATTTCAAAAATTCAATTTCTTTGAATTTAGAACAGTCTCCTTGAAATAAAGATGTAACGTTTTATTAAACACATAATTCACATTAAAATAAATATTTAAAAGTTTCTTACCTCCGACAACAGGGATCAATGATTTCTGACCCCAGTCAATGTTTGTAAATCTGTTTGCTAAATCTGTTTGTAGAAAGACGTCAAGATCAAGAACCAATGTAGCATTTTTAAAGCTACTGTAGTAGAACAGTTCATTAAATATGATCTTATTTAACCATTACCTCACTTTTAATACTGTAAATGATTTCAGCTACAGTTATATTTCTATAATTGCTGATTTACTGTTATTATTATGTTGGTGTCGACATGTTATTTTGTATCTTGTTTTGTGAGAATTCTTTCTTTTTCTTTTGTAGTACTTTCATTGTGAGCTTATAAAATGACACGACGACGGCGCCATCTTGCGGGCGCTATACACGAGTACATGATGGCATAAAGCAAATGCACTCTGGTTCCCAGTTTTCATTACGTGGAGTCTGAGCATGCTCTCTGAAGTTCAGTCCTCGGCTGCCAACAAAGACCCCCAAAAATCCATCTGCATCCCCATTACTCTACTCTCCGATGAACTAACAGTTGGAGACAAGAGGAGCCCGTGCAGACATGACACTCAGATGGAGATTGTGGAGGTGAGGAGTGATGCCAGCTGCCATCTTTGCATGTGATGGTGGCTTGTGTGAGTGTGTGTGTGTGTTTATGTATACATGTGTGTGTGTGTGTGTGTTCGGGTGCAGCATGCTGGCTGTGTATTTTTCTAGATTAATTTTATGGGTGTGTTGCTGATGCAGCTGTCAGACTGTCTGGCCGACTGGTGGACTGTGTGTGTCTGTGCATGCAAAACAGGGAAATATGATTGAAAATATGATTAACCTTTACTGTCTAGCTGTCTGTACTTCTGTCTGCCTATCTATCTGTCTGTCTGTTTATCTGTTTATCTATATATCTGTCTATTTATCTGTCTAATTGCCTAATTAGCTTGCTGGCTCAGTGCCCACTTAGTGTTAATTTTCTTTTTTTACTTGCTTGTGATAGTCACACCGTTTGTGATGTAATAATTTAGTGCATACAGTATCTAAATGACATACTCGTTTTTGTATATCCAATCCTAGATTTTTTCTGCATTAGAGAAAGGCTTGTAGTCAAAAGTCATGTTTCAGCAGTTTGCCATCACACAAAGAAATGTAGAGAATCCAGTGCACACATATTTGGTTGAAATGTTTCATCCTGTACTTAGTCATTTGTGATATAACAGTCTGTATTCTAGTTTTACCCATTTCGATTTAATTTTAAATTGTATGAAAATGTGATCAGATGTAATTATTTATATTTAATTATATATTTTTATACAAGACTGGTAATATTCACAGAACATATAACAGTTTATTATAAGACATACATTTTTATTATTTTATGTTTTTTTTAAAAACAACTTTATCAAAGTAAATAAGGAACAACTTTATCCTAGTAAAAACAACATTTTCTTGCTGTTACATTGAAATTTCCAATGCTAAAAATAGCTTTCTGATAAAAATGCTTAAAAAATGTGGCCGAGTGGTTAGCATGTTCGCCTCACAGCAAGAAGGTCGCTGGTTCGATCCCCGGCTGGGCCAGTTGGCATTTCTGTGTGGAGTTTGCATGTTCTCCCCGTGGTTGCGTGGGTTTCCTCCGGGTGCTCCGGTTTCCCCCACAGTCCAAAGACATGCGGTACAGGTGAATTGGGTAAGCTAAATTGTCCGTAGTGTATGTGTGTGAATGAGAATGTATGAATGTGTTTCCCAGAGATGGGTTGCGGCTGGAAGGGCATCCGCTGCGTAAAACAAATGCTGGATAAGTTGGCGGTTCATTCCGCTGTGGCGACCCCGGATCAATAAAGGGACTAAGCCGAAAAGAAAATGAATGAATGAATATATATATATATATATATACACATAAATCATTAGTTATATACAAGTGAGTATAAGCAACAATTTACGTCCTCTGTATAATTTACATCTGTTAATTCTTGGTATTTGATATATATATAAAAAACACACAAATTAATATATTATCTAAATAATATCCATTTTAAATTATTACAATTGATTTCACATACATTGCCTGAAATTTATACAATTTAATGTTTATTTAGATTTTTACTATCAGTTTACTGTCTGCATTCTGTTTCAGTCACAGCGTGTCTAAGCTCACATGCACTCGATATAACCGGCTGCATTCGGCTCACATTAGGCTCACTACTGTGTTCAAGCTGTTGTTTTTGTACAGATATTACCATAGGATATCCTTAGTTCTGACAAACCAAATGAATGTAGCATTATTATTTCTAATCAAAATATTTTAAATGACTTATATATCTGCTTGAGTGTGTCTCAGTCAATGTCTTCCGCCAGACATCATCATAATCATCCTCCTCATCATCCTCATCATCCTCATCATCACACACAAGCACATTTTCCATTTATAGCTCATTAGACCAGTGGGAGGATCAGTTTTAGGCAAAGGGGTGGCCCAGTTGTGCAAATATGGTTGTGGTGTGAATGTGTAAGAAGGTACAGCACCATCCACACGATCTGAGAGAGAGAGAGAGAGGGAGAGAGAGAGAGAAGCAGCAGTGGATCTTCTGTCACTCTCTCTCACTCCGCTGTGAGAGATACAGGACTCATGCTGTCCTCCAGCACACCCACACACACACACACACTGACAGAGAGAAGACACTGAAACACACTGAGGAGAAAACGCACGGATTTTCTGATTTCTCCTGAGGAGCTGCAAATAACCCTCGGAGAAGGATGGCAGAGGGAGAGGGGGGAGATGAAGAGATCCAGTTCCTGCGGACGGTGAGTGATACCTTCTTGACCTGCTTTGATTTCATAACAATAATAAGAATAATAATTTTTAGGGGGGTTGGCTTAAAGTTGAATCTCAGTGAAAGAGTTTGAACAGTTTTTGCCTGTGCATTTTGCATGATTATTTCATTTTCACTTTATTTCACGGTGTCCTTGTTACTGTATATTATCTATTTAAGTATTAATACTGTATTTATTAAGAATATGCACTTGTTGTAAAGTTTGGGTTAGGAATATGCCTGTAATTGATACTATAATAGATTGTTATTCAAGACACCGATGTTCACTTTTAATGAAACTAAATTATGACTGAACTAACAAGAACACATCCAGCATTCTTTTGAACTGAATGTCCCTAATGAAATGATGAAGCACTGATGAAGCTTTATAGCTGAATATTATTATTATAGCTTGGTTATTATTTGCTTCTTTTGCCTGTAAAGTTGCATTGACACAATTTACTTAGGATAAAGTATAGAAAGAAAAGTGACTTGATTAATACTGTGTATCGTTACATGACTAGTATCAAGCAACAAGAAAACTGTAAAATAAAAAAGTCACTGTGCTGTATATACAGTTGAAGTCAGAATTATTAGCCCCCTCCCCCCTGATTTTTTTTTCTTTTAAAATATTTCCCAAATGATGTTTAACAGAGCAAGGAAATTTTCACAGTATGTCTGATAATATCTGAAAAGTCTTTATTTGTTTTTATCTTTGTTTTATTTAGGCTAGAATAAAATTAGTTTTTAATTTTTTAAAGATCATTTTATGGTCAAAATTATTAGCCCCTTTAAGCAATTTTTTTCAATAGTTTACAGAACAAACCTTCATTATACAATAACTTGCCTAATTACCCTAGCCCGCCTAGTTAACTTAATTAACCTAGTTAAGCCTTTAAATGTCACTTTAAGCTGTTTAAAAGTGTCTTAAAACAGGGGGGGCTAATAATTCAGGGGGCTAATAATTCTTAGATAATTCTAAGACTTCAACTATAATAATAATAATAATCATAATAATAATAATAATAATAATAATATAGTAGTATATTAAGGCAAAAAGTAAGATTAGTGGACAATTAGCTGTAAATGCAAGTCTTTTTTTGTTTAGTCCTTTCAGTTGGAATATTTAGTAACATTGTTGCTGTTTTGGTGGATTGGAAATGTCCCTGCATGTGATTCTGAATTTGGTTGCATTTTTTATTTTTTTATTTTTGCCAAATAGATATTCCACGTCCACATTCTTAAATGTTACTGAGGTGTTTTTTGATAGACATTTTTGCAAGCCTGGTTCTCACCCTGTATTTAGTTGACTATTTTTATGGTGGCCCACATGTCTTTTGACCTGCTTATGGAGTTGATAGTCTGCCTAACTCCACATTGAGGGACGACGTCTCTAATCAGGGACATGTCCTGCTTTTAATATTGCTGACTGAGAACTCATATTGTAAGTGCCTCGACTTTCTGCTCATTCTTCTAGAAGATTCTGTCTGTGGATGTATGTATGTGAATGTGTGTGGATGGACAGCGGCTGCTGCATCTGCTTGGATCGTTAGCTATTTTTACCTCAGGAAAGGAGAGACTTTTAGAAGGAAGACGCAACAAGCAGGGCAGCTCCTTGAGGGGGGGACAGCTGGACTCTGCCCCTCATCCAGCGAACTGAGCCAGAGACAGGGAGTTAAAACAATCTTTAGGGTTGGTTAATACAGACAAGAGAAGAAAAGAGCAAACGAGAAGAATAAGAACAAGCAGATTTTCAACATTTGTGACAGGTGTAAGGAGATTAAGAAATAGAAGGAAAGAGAAAGTGTAAGATTTAAAGTGGAAATTGTCTGAAATACTTTAATTTGTTTATTAATTTGCAGAGATTGTTAAACCACTTAGATAGGGAACCAGGGCCCATTAGGGGGCATCAGCAATCTCAGAAAGTGTGTGTAAGAGAGAAAAATGCTTTAATGCTCACTCTTTCACATAAGTAAATAAAATGTTTATATTTTATTTTATTTGTTATTATTTTTTTGAAGAGCCTACAGCTTTTGAAACCAGAATCTTCCAGAATCCACTGTAACCAACCCTAGGCAGCAGATGGCACTTTAGCATTTAGTTACATAAACATAAACATGTCAAGGTTCAATTAAAGATTGTAGAATATGATATGAATATGCTCAAGTATTAGAGGAATTTATCTTATTCATATTCAACTAACTTTCTAAAACTGCTACTGATTTATATTTATATACATTGCTAAAATGGTGCCAGTAACAAGCTGAAAGTGAAAGGCCAATTTTTAATAAATATATGAATTTCTTTTAACAAAAATAGTAACAGGAAAAGTGCCAATTTTCACCATTAACCACGGACTTATTACCTGCCAATTATTAACATATTGTCTGTTTTATTAGTACTTAAAAGTAGATATTCTGCCTCTCTAAGACCTTTAATAATTAATATTAAGCAGCAAATAATAGAAGTTTATGAAGGCAAAATTAGTTCATTAATAATTTAAAACCAGATGACACGTTGGCTCAGTGGTTTGCACCATCGCCGCACAGCAAGAAGCCGCTGGTTGGAGTCCCGGCTGGGTCATTTGGCATTTCTGAGTTCGCTTGCTTTCCTTGATTTCGTGTAGGTTTCCTACGCCTCCCGGGTGCACCGGTTTGCCCCACATTCCAAGGACATTGGCCGTATGTGTGTGAATGAGTGTATATGGATTTTTCCCAGTACTGGGTTGCAGCTGGAAGGTCATCCACCGTGTAAAACATGCTGGATGAGTTGCCAGTTTATTCTACTGTGGCAACCCTTGGTTAATAAAGGGACTAAACCGAAAGAAAATAAATGAATGAATGAACACTAAAATGAAATGTGACCAACAATATAACATTTATTAAGCTATTTAAAGTCCTAGATAGTCACTATTTTACTCATCTTTGAATTTTTCCCAAGCATTGCATATTTTTTCGTCTTCTTTTCTTCCATTGAGCACACCAGAAGAAATGTTAGTATCTGTGGAATGTTGGTAACCAAACAGTGTTCAAAAGCCATTGACTTAACATATTTTTTTTCCAACTGTGGAAATCCAAAGTTAACGCTAACCTGTCTGGTTACTAACATCCTTCAAAGCATCTTCTTTGGTGGTATTCAACAGAGAAAGGAATTCTTACAGGTTTTGACTAACCTGGAGCTTATTACATATTCATATTTGCATGGACTCTCTGTCCAAGTTTACCAAGCGATGTCCAATCAGAATCCAGAGTTGTGGCTTGTAGTTTTATAAATGGATGCAATTAATGAACTGGCTGTTAAAGAACATTCCGCTGTCTTTTGAGTCGTCTGCCTGTCAATCCTTTTGTCTGGTGGGATCAGCTGATAGCTCATAATACACCCTTGTGTTTTTTTTTAGAAATCTTAATTAGAGTGTTATGCGCATGACAATGCTGCGAAGAATCCCCTCACGCCTTTTTCATCAAAGGTCAACCTTTTATATTCTTGACAAGACTTTAAAACAAAGTCTCACAGCTGTTCATTTGTGTAAACAGACAATTTTGTATTGTTGTCAGGAAGAAAACAAACTGTGTCTGTAATGGAGATTGATCTTTGCAGATTTTAAATAAATGATTCTTTAACATGTTGCTCTCTCTTACAAGTAATTACTTTAGTTGATTAATAAAACTGGTTTATGGTGGAGTCCAGTTTTATACAGTGCTCAGCATGATTGAGTAACCCATTTTAAAAAATGAATATTTTTATCCATTTCTCAGTGAATAGGCAATGTATTTTGGTGCATTTAAACAAACCAGATTTATTAAAAAGATATATTTATTAAAACAATATTTTTGTCATCTTTAGGAATAGAAAGATAATACAATTAAATTCAGTCAAAATATTGCAAAAATAAAAAATAAAACATTACAACCTACAGAATTTCAAGCAAATTCTTTCAATTTTTTTTTTGCTTTTCTTTTTTTTTTCTCTTTTTAAAATTTGTATTACATGTAAATTTGGGTGTACTTGTTTTTGGACCAGTATCGTAAGTTATTTTGTTAGATAAGCTCCAGATTTGACTTCAGTACTGATTAATCTAACGTATATGCACAAATACAATAATGTATAGCTTCCTATTAAAAATATGAATTTGAAGGAATGAGGGGTTTACTCATATATGCTGTGCACTGTACTGTACATTGTAAAATAGAATACTTTATGTGTGTTGAGATGATGTGGTGGTTGAAGTGACCCACCTCTTCCTCTCAGAACTCCTACTTTCACTTACTGTGTGTTTTATATATCACCGAGGACCAAAAAAAGAGGGGGATGAGTGGAAGAGAGTATGTAGTGCACTTTAGAGTAGTTATACCACAATAAGTAATATGAGACAAAATATTATGGTTTGAAATCAACGCAAGTTTTAGATTGTGTATACTAAGTTTAAATCAGTTTTGCAAATTTGCTAATCAGTTTTGTTATTGTTAAATAAGATTAAAACAATTAAACTATTAAAATGAATATGAAAATAGAAGATGCTGCTTTGGTAAATATTTAAAAGGTTAAGTTGAAATACAAGACAGACAGACAGACAGACAGACAGACAGACAGACAGACAGACAGACAGACAGACAGACAGA
>CAIGQQ010002480.1:2290207-2301982 GCA_903798035.1 Danio albolineatus
AGACAGACAGACAGACAGACAGACAGACAGACAGACAGACAGACAGATAGATAGATAGATAGATAGATATTATGAAAATATATATATTTTAAAAAATATCTAGAAAATATCACACTTTTAAAAAGGTAAACAAGTTTCAAACAAAGGATTTGGTGTAAGTTACAAGAATAGAGTGTTCAAAAAAGACAAAAAAAGCAAGAAATCCATCATCTATTTAGACAGGCCTTTCTATCCTCATCTGCATGCAAACACTCTGTATTATTGTAAATAAACCTGATGTTGGTTTTCCTGATATAGCATAATGTGCAGTGTGGAGAGTGTGTGACTGCTGTGATCCATACAATGACTCAGCATGTGTGTTTCAGTGTAGAACTGGCAATTTTCTGTCCTTGGGGGAATCCTTTCAGGAAAGCCCTTTGCTTTTTACTGACCGTTTCTAGAACTGCTGCTTTTTTACTGTTGTAATACCATCCATCTTGGCATGCAGGTACACTCTTATTTTGAGTTTTCGGATTTGCCAGCACACATTTTCATGAGAGCATTTTTAAGGTGTCTTCTTATGCTTTTTTGCAGTCTTGATTGTGTTTGGGGAGTGTAAGTACACAAGGGAGAATTACATGTCCATAGAGCTTCCATCACTTCTGTAGACTAGACATATGCCAATATATTGCAATAATGAACATGCAAAATATTCATATGATGGACACTTCCAAATACTGTGATTTATTTATTTGTTTTGTTATTTGCTATGTTTTTGTTTTTTAATATTAAAAGTTTCAGAGTGGGCAGCACGGTGGCTCAGGGGTTAGCATGTGGTTATGTTCTCCCCATGTCCACGTGGGCTTCCTCTTGGTGCTCTGCTTTTCCACGCAGTATGTGAATTGGGTAAACAAGTGCTTGTGGGAATGTGAGAGTGTATGGGTGTTTCCTATAACTGGGATTCAGCTGGAAGGGCATCCGCTGCATAAAACATATGCCGGAATAGTTAGTGGTTCATTCCGCTGTGGCACCTTTGATAAAATAGGGACTAAGCTGAAGGAAAATGAATGTATGAGTTTTAGAGTGTTATTTTAAAGTATATTCGCATTGTATTCCTAACAGCACCAAATGCTTGAAGATTGAATTGTTTGTTTTAAAATTCAAACGTTTTCACATGTTTATCTGGTCTACACTGCAATAAGGCTCTATTTGTTAACAATCATTAACAATCATTAATTTAACTAAACTCAACAATGAAGCTATAAAAGCTAAATAAGAGCAAACGAGCGCTGTAATTTGAATAGACAGAGTTTAGAAACAATTCTTTTGTTCATTATTACATTCCACTGTTATTTTAAATGCAGCACTCAAAATATTTTCTCTTTGTCTGTCTCGTTGGTCATGGTAACCCCTCGCCCCTGATGCAAGTGGACCTTACTTCTAGCCCAGCAATGTCTTGGTGCTAAGAACCACTTTTTCTGATTCAGAGTCAGCTTTGGGTGTCGGAAGACAAAGAACCGATTAGGAACAGGACTGGCTTTGTAGCGACATAGGAACTGCCTAGGTGGAAACAGTTATTAGTGACATCATAAAGCTTGGAAAACAATGCTTGTAATCTAAACGAGCTGCTCATTGTAGTTCTTGATAATAGGGCATGACAGCAGGTGAACAGGGTAAAACTTCAATTAATAGTTTCCACCATATTTCACCTGTTAATTGATTATGTTAAGCACTGCAAACATTTTTGTGTTTCAAATATTTTCTAAATGTTGTTTAAATATGCAAATGAGCCATTATTTCATTAAATACGAACAAATTTACTTAAATTTCTAGTGCAAAAATTAGAAGATTGGAAGACAGGTTCATTATTTATTTATTTGTTTTTTTGTTTGACTGACACGTAAGATTCATATGGAGGAACTGGAGTGCCAGTTAGAAATAAAATGAATAATCAAATTATCAATTTAATAATTGAAGCATAAAAATAAATCACGTTTTAAATGAACCAAGTTGGACAAATAAATAGACATATTTAAATGTTTTTAAAGCAAAAAAACAAATGCACTTAAAAACAACTTTTAAATGTATACATTGTTGGACATTTTTTTTTAATGTTTAATAAATTTTTGTTTCAAAACACTGAATAATCAAATAATAAATAAAAGTATATTTATAAATCATTGTTAATGTACTTAAATGCACAATTTAAATAGCTTTTAGGAAATGCTTTTCTCTCTCTGTTTGCCACTTGCTTTTCTTTTTCTCTTGCTACATGCCTTTCTTGAGTTAAAAATGCCATTGGACAGCCCACACATCGGAGCAACCAGTCAACCTTCACCTCAAGTAGATAAATGCATTGTTTTAGTGCTTTATTAAATGACAACTAAAATCAAAATTTAAATAAACACATTTAAATATGTCCAATTATTTGTCAATTAATTGTCCATTTAAATTATGATTTATTTATACACATTTTAAAGCTTCAGTTATTAAATTGAAAATTTAATTCTTCATTTTATTTATAGATTCAAAGATTGTAATTAATGTCAGATATTTTTACAGGGGACTTTTCTTTTAATTATTCTATAATTTAATTGTATTTTGGATGTTTTCTTTGTGTTAGACTGAAAAAAAAAACACTTTATGAACAATCCCATATTTCAAAATGTTCAAGTTCATAAAAAATATAAAAAATAAGTAAAGTGGGTCCTGCTCCTGTCGAGTAGCTCTCATTGAGTATGTGGCTTTTTTCAGGTGTTACTGAGCTTCTTAAAGTTGCTGAAAATGAAGCAATGGAAAGAAAGAGAGAGGGAGAGAGAACGAAGAGCGTCAGTGGTGTTGGAGTGCATTTGAGGGGGTATTCGGGTTCCAGGCTATAACAGCAGTTTCCTTTTATAGTTTCTCCACTATAAGCGCCTGACACTCAGGAGGGAGAGCAAGAGAGTCTGTGTCCTACTTCGTGTTTGCCTCAATCCACAGGGAGGACAGCGGGCATGTGTGTTTTTGCATGTGTGTGTTACACATGACGTGCAAAAGCAAGTAACAGTGTGAACTGAAGACTTTTAATCCCCTGTAATTTGAGAATGATCTATTTGTGCATAAGTAAAAGACGACAAAAAATAGAAGGATAAAGGAAGCTTAGAGGCGTTTTGGGATTATTCATTTTTTACTTTGATACTTAGAATGACTGAATCAGTCAGGAGTGAGTGTCATAATATTGTGTGAAACTCTGTATTAAAAATAAAAAATAAAAAAAAATATTTTTTTAATAACTTATTTGTTATTAATGTTAATAAATATTCTATTTTAATATTTTCTAGATAGAAACATTCAACAAAATAATGACACATTTTGTTATTATATGAGTGTACTGCAAATTACTAAAGTACTAAAACTGGAAAAAAATACAACTGAAAAAAACCTAAGAACACATCAGATTGAGGAAATGATATTTATTTTTATATCAAACATCATTGAGAAGTAAAAACAACTTTAACAAATTGTATTCAAAAATTCTATTCATTACATTTTCAAGTAAGACACTGCATAATGAAATAAAGGCCATAAACATTTATTCACAGTCTGTATGATGTGATAATCATCAATAAAAGTCATATTACAGTATTAGCCTCATTTCTATATGCATACAGCCCAAATTGAAAAAAAAAATCACATAAGTATATAAGGCTTTCTGTTACGTTTCTATTTTAAAATGCTGTATGTTTTCTCTGTGAAAGCTACATCTGTGGCGATCAGCCCAAGAAGTGAGCAGAGAAGAATCTAGAAGCACTAATTTTAGTGCTCAGTTACTCCAATCTAGCCCACAATAAGGCCCCCTCTCTCTTTTTCTCTGCCCATAAAAAGTGTCCGGTCACAGGGGAGAGCAAGAGCTGTGAGATGGAGGATCAGACTATACTCTCCTCTGAAGATTCCTCCGTTCTTGAGTGGGTCTTCTTTAGGCTTATGATTTGCTTAGCCCACAGATGATCAAATCTACACCTCACTTACAACTGACCATCTGTTCATAGACAGCCACTGGTCATGATCGTGTCTCACACAATGAGCAGGTGTTTCCTCTGCTAGATTTTGCAGTGCCTGTAAGGAGAAGAATTACACACGTCAGCCAGAAACATTAACTAACCCCTGAGTCCACTATACTGTGCTGTAATGTGAGGATTAATCATGGGTCTAGTTATAAATGAGCTGTATCAGCTTATTTGCTTTTGCTTTCCCATGTTATTAGAGGCTGTTTACCTATTTTACCTGCTTTTTAGTGTTTTCGACTACAGTACATCAGCACTAAATTCACATATTGTGTCTTTTGCATAGACTAGATTGAGGTGGAATCATAGCTGGTGGTGTGGTCTGAGGGTGGAGTTGACATGAAGGAAAACAATCTTTCTCCCTAAATTGGAGATTAATTCCAGTAACCTGGAGTTGTAGCGAAAGTTGTGGTTTTATTATCAAAAATTAAGCATTCCTTCCTTAAAATCGTGAAGTTATTTTCACTTGAAATAATAACATCACCACCTACAAATTCACCTAATAATCTTATACTAACAAATGTGTTGATGCATTTTTTCGCAGTACACTTACTTTTAGCATAACTAAATAACATGAAGCAAACTACACCATAAAAGAATCAAGTCTCACGTAAGAGGCAAAGGAATACATGCATAGTTTCTTTATACAATAATTAAACCAAACGACTAATGTAAACATGGATATTTTCACAGAATGTGACATACAGAAAAACTTTACAGCACAAGGCAGAGCGAGTGGTCAACCTACTGGCTTCCATATGTTCATTAGGCAGTATATAAAACTTAAGATCAGAATTTATCATTGTTAAAACATTACACAGCAACTTACGATAATTAATCAAGCAAAAACAATTTGTAGTTAAAAATAAATAAATAAATAATAAAGCACTCTGTGGATTCGTTTTAATGGGCTGATTTTTTCCCCACAGCTTATGGATGTGACGTTTTAGTGGCTTTGCTGGCCTAATCAATGCTTAAGTTCGTTATTTCAAATGGGGAAATGAGGCATGTGTGTGCAATTAAAGAGCGAAGCAGGTCAGTTGATGTAACGATTGTTAAGAGTGGAAAACATCTGCACTGCACGTCATGTGAGAAGAACCAACCATTCATCTTCATACATTGTATAAATAAAATAAATTTTCAAGAGTTCACACTTAGCTGATTAAGCTTGTTGGGCATGCTTTCCCGGGAGAGAGCCCTGAGCTCATAAGATCCTCGAGACCGGGGCTCCCTCCTGTTTGCAAGGCGAGAGGGGAGTTTGAGCTCAGATAGATCTGGAGAACTCCCCTACTGTAGTAGATAATGAACAGATAGTGATTGCTCTTAAGAGATAACTACTTACTAGGAGCATGTCTATGGTGCCGATTTGGATTAGTCAATTAACTTAAGTTGCATGTTTTTGGACGGTGGGAGCAAACCGGGGAACCCAGGGAAAACTCACCTGAACATGGAGAGAACGTGTAAACTCCGCACAGAATTGTCAGCTAGCTTGGTAAGGACTAGAACCAGTGACGTTCTTGCTGTGAGGCAACAGTGCTAACCACTGGGCCACCGTGCTACCCATCTAGCAAAGGAGGAGGAATAGGGGTGGAAGGGGGGATTCTTTAAAAACGAAGATGGCTGTGATATGGAACTTAGGATATTTATAGTGGCTTAGGAATCGTCTGATTGGTGAATCATAAATTGAATAATGCAGGACCAGCTGCAAGCAATCGTAAACATGTTATCCTCTCGAAAATTAGGTTATAAATAAACTTCACTTAGTAATAATGATAGATTATACCTCAGACAAACACAGAGCACCCAAACATTTCGGCGCTTTTCAATAAATGTTCAGTAGTTTTCATTAAAAAAAAGTTTGTATCTGAGTTACAGGAAGGCTCTTTCAGTTGTGGTTCCTAGGACAGCAAAGCTGAAGGTTTCTTAGCAATGACAGACACTAGGAGGGCGCAAGTTCCTGAGCACATTGAAATAGATGGAGAAAGGATTGGATGCTCTGAGGTCTCTACCATTTAGAATAGCAGAGGATCACTTTACACATCTAGGTTTAGCTATTCCTAAAAACTCTAAACACTTTCTCAGTTTAAATTTCACAGAAGCCATAAATAAGTTTCAATGATCCATTAATAAGTGGAGGATACTTCGGTTTTCTTTAATTGGTCAGGTTATAGCAATTAAAATGGTTTCTTTGAGCCATTTGTTTATCTTTTTCAGAATCTGCCTAAATCTTCTTTTTTAAACAACTAGACTCTATTGTTTTGCCATTTATTTGGGGCTACAAGGCACACATTGGTGCAAAAACCAAAAGAGTTGGGTAGCCTATCACTACCAGTTTTTGGACAATATTATTAGGCAACTAATGCTAGAGTTAATGTTTTGGCAAACTAGTGAAAAAAATGCTAATAATTTGTAATGCCAATACAATAGATGCCACTAAAAGAGCATGCAACCCAAATGACAACATATGGAACACAGTCAGATGTTGGTAGCTGTTCTTTATTTCTTTAAATAATTCCCAATATGAAAATATGGTTGTGCTCAATTCCATTAAAATATGGAATCAAATGAAGAATGCATGGAACATTACATGCCCTTCAGTGCAAATCCCCATTGGTTATTATATATAATAGTATAATATATATATATATATAATATATAATAGTATATTATAGAATTAACACTTCAAAAATCTGGGAAAAGGAACTGATGGCTGTAATACCAGCTCTATCAAAGCAAAATTACAACTTAACAAAACTAAATTAACTCAACTAAATAAACACTATTAAAACTAAACTCAATAAAAGCTTCTCTTCAGTTTCCTCATTACTGTATGTGACAGATGCATAAGCTCAGCGGGAATGCATGCTCATGCTTTTTGATTTTGTCCTGAGATTTCAGAGTATTGGAAGAGTATTTTGTCTGTCATATTAAAATGTTTTAGGAAAAAATCATTAGTCCAGACATTGAATTAATTGAAATTAATTTGTTCCTCACATCCTCCTGCGCATTGATGGATTTGCTCTTCATTGTTTGGACTTTAAGCAGTGAAATTTAAACCACACTGAACTGAACTAAACTGAACTGAACTTCAACTCTGAAATCTGGACTGACACTGTTTCAAGATATAGAAATAAACATGAATTGAATTAACCCTATTTGAATGCTCTGACCCTGAGTTAGCATGGACACGTTATCAGCAAGTTTCTATTATGTTTAGTATGGTGGTGGCTAATAGGGTGATCTTGATGTATTGTAAGTTCACTTTACCACCAAATGGTTGACTGGAATAAACACAGAACACATATTTGTGTTTGAAAAACATGAGACACTGTACTAAGAAATTATTTTTAAAGAAGCATCTCCTCTGCATGTTGCCATCAAATAAAATGCATGCCAACTAATCATGCAACGCTTGGCCTGCCTTCGAGTTCTTCTGATTGGTCCACTGCTTTGGAACTGACATTGATGAGTGGCACAGCATGTAAAAGTTAAAGAGTCATTTTAATTGAACATGGCATCTTAAAATAGCAGCATTCATGTCCAGGGTTCTGCAAAAGAGGTGAAACGCAAGTGTACTCGGCATACATGTCTGTCAACCACACATTTTCATCGAAAAAAGAACAGGAAATGGATGGAATAATTCGTATTCAAATGGCTGCTAAAATCACTATCTTTAGAAAACAATGTTTCAAAGTGCAAGTTTTTAAAAATGGTAACATTATCATTTCTGTGTAAACTACAAAAAAGAAAAGAAAACTGTGTCGCACCCCTGCCGATTACATTATTGAGTCGATTTGGAGAACACTGGCCAAATTAGCTGATAAATATAAATATACATTTTTCGACATTTTCTGCCTGATTAAAATCAGAAAACGGTATCACTTTATTTTGATGGTCCCTATTGCACATTTTGTTGAATTTCAGCTACATGCCAATTAATTCTCATTAGATTATAAGTAGACTGTTAGGTTGGGGTTAGGGTTAGTGTAAGTTGACATGTACTTGCAAAGTTTCTTATCAGTAGTATCAGTATCAAAAAGAAACACAAACAACTGATTTTATTTTAAAATCTTATCTTTAGTAATCAGCTATTCTTTTCTACGGCCACATTTTTATATATAAATAAAATCTACTGCCTGTCACACAAAAAAGCTTAAATAAAGCAACCAAAGTCACAGAACATTAACCAAAATCGAAATACCAAAATAAAATAAAATTCTTAGAAATACTTTACGAAATACCGAAATAAAACATAATTTATTACATAATTTATTAAAGACATCTGCCTAATTTAGCCAAGAGCTCTCTCATCCTCCATAGACACCAATGGTCATGAGATATTCAAAGTCAAGAAAAGGAAAAAACAAAAACTTTTCACGTGACTTCAGTGGTTCAACTAACTCCAATCATATCAAACCTTCAAGAACATTATTGTGTGGCAAAAATGAATTTGTACACCAGTGACTTATCAGATTAGGGTGCACATATATTTTAGGCCATTTACAGTTTATAACGTTTGCTTGTTGTGCTGCTGACTCTCTTAACGTATTTCTCATAGTATGGAAGAGAAGATATTAGCAAACAGGCTCATTATAGTGTTTTGGAAATTTGTATAATTACAGTTGAACTACTAAAGTCACATGAATTATTTTTTTGTCATTTATTTTCACAGAGCGACAGAGAGCTCTTGAATTTTGTCTAAAACATCTTACTTTTGTATTTTGTATTTTTTGGTTGAACTATTTCTTTAACTGTGGAAAAAAAAAAACATTGTTAGCAGGATAAACTTCAATAGGCTTGTGTTATATTCATCTAAATGATGACCATAAGCACACAGTACAGCATCTGTGAGTCAAACATTTAGAAATTCAGTTGGTGAAGTCATGGTTATGACTCATAAAACTGCGGACTTTGGGAGTTTAAGAGCTCTAGATGTTTTCAACAATTGATGAAACTGCATCAGCGATGAGAACCTTCATAAGTGCCTCTCATGCAGACCTCTGGGACAAACAGATACTACAGTTGTTAGGCTTTGAGAATGGGGTTGTTTGTGTAATCAACTAGTTTGTCTTCATGTTTTATCACCTAGCCTTCAGTCTGAATTTTAAGGATGTTTTTTTTGTCAGTGTACAGTTGTCTAAAAATGTAATAGCTTTTGATTGAGAAAAAAAAACTAACCATATAGCAGCTGCAAACAAATGATATTCTTGAGCCTGTTTGTTATTACCTTCAACCAACTGAAACTGAGGTGCTCTTAGTGAATATGTGCATTTTGCCTGATGCTACACTATAAATACAGAGACTTTATACTCTATCTCTTACTCAATAGTACATGTACTGTATTTATTAGATGTATACACAAAAAAATGACAGTTTGGTATTGAAATCACAGTTATGTTTTTTGTAAAAGTTGTTAATTAGTAGCAGTTATGTTTATGTACAGTTTTTCATTCATTCATTCATTTTCCTTTCGGCTTAGTGCCTTTATTAATCTGGGGTCGCCACAGCGGAATGAACCGCCAACTTATCCAGCATTTGTTTTATGCAGCGGATGCCCTTCCAGCCACAACCCATCTCTGGGAAACACATCCATACATTCTCATTCACACACATACACTACGGACAATTTAGCTTACCCAATTCACCTGTACCGCATGTCTTTGGACTGTGGGGGAAACCGGAGCACCCGGAGGAAACCCATGCAACCACGGGGAGAACATGCAAACTCCACACAGAAATGCCAACTGGCCCAGCCGGGGATCGAACCAGCGACCTTCTTGCTGTGAGGCGAACGTGCTACCCACTAGGCCACCGTGGCGCCTATGTACAGTTTTTGTTAAATATAATTTATTAAATGTATTTTTTTTTTTAATTAACCGACATTTGTTTACATTTTAAGAAATGTAACTATGTAATACATAACATTTTTACATAACATTTAAGTCTTATTATAAAGTTATCTTCTCCAATTCACTGTTGAAGTCTAATTATAGCTTGTTTTCATGACAGATTGTAACATACAGTAACATAATGTGTGTTACTGTGTGCAGAGAATGACAATGTTTCAGTAAATGTAATACAAAATGACATTGTAAGCAAATTGCTTCATTGACATGAGATATGAGCTGTTTGTTATTTTTTTGTGTGTTATAAATATTAGTCAGGGCGCCATGGTGGCGCAGTGAGTGGCACGATCGCCTCACAGCAAGAAGGTTGCTGGTTGTTCCTTGTGATTGAGTGTGTGATTATGAGTGATGGGTGTGATGTTTCCTAGTGATGGGTTGCAGCTGGAGTTCATTCCGCTGTGGGGACCCCAAATTAATAAAGGGACTAAGCCAAAAAAAAAAGAATGAAATATTAGTCAAGAGGAATGATCACATTCACAGCAGATTGCCATGCTACAGTGAAGAGCAACAAAACAGCGTTCATTCATTAAATATCAAGGTAAATGAATAGACAGAATTTGAAAGACTTTGTTTCTTATCAAAACTTCTTGTGATTATTGGATGGGTGGTACACTAATGGGGGGTACAGTAGGCTGAATACATTTTAGAAACAGAAGACTAAAAGATACATTTATTTTGAATTTAACCTGAAGTTTTATACTGAATTTTTATGAAATATCTGGTGCGGGGAAAGTTGGAGGTTTTAAAGAAACACTCCACTTTTTTGGAAATAGGCTCATTGTACAACTACCCTAGGGTTAAATAGTTGAGTTTTACTAATTTTGAATCTGTTCAGCTGATCACCAGTTCTGGCGGAAGCACGTTTAGCATGGCTAAGATTAGCTTAGCTTAGCAGAAATCATTGAATCAGATTACACCATTAGCATCTCTCTCTCTCTCAAAAAAGACTTATTCAGACCTATTTAAGACCTATTTAAAGCTTGACTCTTCTGTAGTGTACCAAGACGTATTCTATTTTTGGCTGTTATGGCTAGGAGCTGTACTCTCATTCCAGTGTAATAATCAAGGAACTTTGCTGTCGAACCATAGCTGCAGCAGGATGATAATTATACAATTATATTATACAGTGATGTTACCCTGTTACCTAGCTGGGGACTAATTTCAGTCGCTGCACTGTATCATTGTGTAATATCAGAACAGTCAAGCTTTAAATAGGACAATTATCAAAACTCTTTTTTTTGTTTTTGAGAGAGATGCTAATGGTCTAATGTGAATTAATTATTTATGCTAAGCTATGCTAAAAGTATTCCAAAATGGTATTCGAAAATGGTAAATTGAGTCTATTGCCCAACAGGTGGAGTTTTCTTTTGAATAAAAGTGCTTTTCAACATTTTAAAAGTTTTTAGTCATGCCTTTTGGTCAATTGAATGCACCCTTGTTGACTCAAAGCATTATTTTTTTCCTGATATTTTTTTCATAATTCTTTTTGTAGTACTTTGTGGGATAGGTTTTGAAAAAGTTGAATGTGGGATATTGTAGTTAGTGCTTTGGTTCTCTGTGTGGCAGTGAGATCAGAGACTCTCCTCTGCCCTGAAAGAGCCTCTGAAGTATCTGCCAGTCAGCAGAGGATGGGAATGTGAGAATGACAGGTGCACTCACCCAAAATAGCAATGTAGAGGAGTGGGGGAAGGCCCACGGAGAGAGAGTGTGAGAGAGAGAGAGAGGGAGGGAGGGGAGGAGGAGAAGTGTAAAGATGGATGGAATTGGGAGGAATCAGCAAAACATGTTTAGGACCAAGAGAACTGCAATATGTTTCAAGTGAAGTTAATGTTCTGTAAAGAGCAGGA
>CAIGQQ010002480.1:2302382-2334930 GCA_903798035.1 Danio albolineatus
AAATAGTGTTCTGTAAAGAGAAGAAAAAAAAAAAAAATATATATATATATATATATATATATGTGTAAAAATGTGTATGTATGTGTGTGTGTGTTTGGAGAGACTCATAACTTTCTTGTCAGAGAGAGTTGTAACCAGAGTGCCCTCATAAAATACATGGACACTGAAGTCATACTTTAAAATGTATGAATGTGTTTTGAAGTAAATGAGATCAAACCATTTGCCATTTATTTTTAAAGAAATGAGACACAGGCTTTTCTCTAAAAAAGAATTGATTTAGACTACAAATTTTACAAGTAGACTACAAAAGAACAAAGGGTCAGATTTACTAATAGCTTGTACCTTTGTGAATGCTCTTTTGGTGCTAAAGAAAATTGTAATTTTTTTCTTGACACAATAACAGAAAATGAAATTAAAAAAAGCCATTAAAAGGCACAAACACTATGCATTATGTGGTTGCTGAGCTTTCTATTCATGATGCAAAGTTTATTAACCTTAATCTTCACGTATGAGCATTTGAATCTTTTTGGCTCGAGACTTCCGGTCTCTTTCACTACCATTCAATTTTAGACGTTGAAAACAGCTTGCTTACTGCTTGATGTTGCAAACTGGTATTTTCTTATTATATTATTCTACTTTGTCTGTATGGTCATGCAAACACTTGTTTGTAGAGCAAGTAGTTTGACCATTTTCTGCCCTTTATTATTCCTAGTCATTTCTCCCATAGGCGACTGGATTGGAAGTTCTAAAGCAATCTCAAAAACAAGTGCACTTCTGCATTAAAGAATAAGTTCAACATTTGTGTCATTATTTAATGCCCCTCAAAGAAACATGTATCAAAACATTTGTATTTGACCTAGCTGTGATTAGGGTCTTCATGATTGGATCCTTACCACCATAAATGTCAACCATCACAGATTGTTAAATTGTGGGTAACATGATATGCAAATACATATACACTAACCAGTCACTTTATTAGGTACACCTGTGAAACTGCTCGTTAACACAAATTTCTAATCAGCCAATCACATGGCAGCAACTCAATGCATTTAGGCATGGAGGCATGTGCATCCCAGTTCGCATACTTATACTACGCCCTACTAAAAGTATGTAATTTTTTGTAAAGGAAAACATACACTTTTGAGTGTTTAACAGAAGAGCATGCAAGCTTCAGGACATACTACTTCCTCGTTAACAGATCGTTGTGTTGACTATTAAAGAGCCCTGTCAATCATCCACATTCATTATTATCCCAGTCACGAGTCTTTCATGCAGAGAAATCTCCTCAGGTCTTTTTATAATTGTGCATTCACACGTTAATGTCCAAACACGTCTTTATATAAGTTATTGTTATTTAACACAGACAACACCATTTAAATATTCTCCAGTGGGCTAGACAGTCATACAAACATCTTTACCGAAGCCTCTCTACTTGATGGTTGGTCTCGTGCGTCCATTATGTTTGTAGTTTTTTTACACTTTTCATCCGGTTTTGTAGTTCTAATCGAATTCACGTTCAACGCGCAATGTACTGTGGGCAATTTCAGCGGTTAGAATATGGACGCTTAAAATTTTGACCGGAAATAGTAAACCATCCGGGAATTATTGGCATACTTTTCAACATACTACGATTTGAGACATTCTAATTCTATTTTCACATACTATTTAGGATGGATAGTATGCAAATTGGGAAGCAGCATTGGTCAAGACGATCTGCTGCAGTTCAAGCTGAGCATCAGAATGGGGAAGAAAGGTGATTTAAGTGACTTTGAACGTGGCACGGTTGTTGGTGCCAGACAGGATGGTCTGAGTATTTCAGAAACTGCATATCTACTGGGATTTTCTCGCACAGCCATCTCTAGGGTTCACAGAAAATGGTCTGAAAAAGAGAAAATATCAAGTGAGTGACAGTTCTATGGGCACAAATGCCTTGTTGATGCCAGAGGTCAGAGAATGGCCAGACTGGTTCGAGCTGATAGAAAGGCAACAGTAACTCAAATAACCTTGTTACAACCAAGGTATGCAGAAGAGGCAGATGGGCTACAGTAGCAGAAGACCACACCAGGTGCCACTCCTGTCAGCTAAGAACAGGAAACTGAAGCTACAATTCGCACAGGCTCACCAAAATTGGACAATAGAAGATTAGAAAAACGTTGCCTGGTCTGATGAGTCTCGATTTCTGCTGTAACATTCAAATAGTAGGGTCAGAATTTGGCATCAACAACATGAAAGCATGGATCCATCCTGTCTTATATCAAAGGTTCAGGCTGCTGCTAGTGGTATAATGGTGTGGAAGATATTTTTTTTGCTACACTTTGGGGCCATTAGTACCCATTGAGCATTGTGTCAATGCCACAGCCTCTGTGCTACATATGTGATTTTATCACTCGCACATGAGACCAAATTTCATGCTTAATGACTAAATAATTTGTGCTCTTAGTTGTTGCCTAATTAACATATGATTTGAGTTTGAAACTCAGAATAAGTTTAAAGGAGATGTATTTACACTCTTAAATTTACCTACTCTTAGTTTTTTTTTTCAGACTTTACAGTGATTGCACTGTCCATATAAATGGATGGACTCTTCCCACTTGATGCACTGTCAATCAAAACAATCAAGAGGGGTGGGGGGCTAGAGTTAAGAGTTTGACTCAAAATACTACCAGTCCCTCCCTTTGGTTGTATTTTACTATAAGTTCTGACCTTCTTCTTTTTGGGTTTTTCTAACACAAGGCTGGTTTTCATTACAAAATTGCGCAAAACTTTTATTATTTTTCTAAATGTGTACATAACACAATTGCAAACTCATGGTGTTACCATTAAAGGGATAGTTCAGTCAAATCTGAAAATTCTGTCATCGTTAACTCATTTTTCACATGTAAACCAGTTTGAGTTTCTTCTATGTTTCCTGTTTTCTAAGAAATATTTTGTTGAACACAAAAGAAAATACATAGAAAAATGCGTGTAGCTGGCAGCCATTGACTACTGTATATATTTTCTATACTTTGGAAGTTGATGAGTGCCGGCTACATTATTCAAAATATCTTCTTTTAAGTTCAACAGAAGAAAGAATGCCATAAAGGTTTTACCAACACTTGAGGGGGAGTAAATTCATTTTCATTTTTGGCTGAACCATCTCTTTAACAAGCAGATAAGTAGGGAAACTGTTTTGTCATGCTCCACACCTGTCCTTGTCTTGTCTTCATGGTAAGTGATCCTTTTTTAGCCACTGTTGGATGTAAGATGTGCTATCAGATCACTGTCAACTGTGCTGCAGTGACTGTTATGACATGCACAGGCGCTCCTCTGCAAACTCCACAAAGAAACGCCAACTGGCCCAGGCAGGACTCGTACCAGCAACTCTCTTTCTGTGAGGTGACAGTGCTAACCATGTGCCCCCATTACGCTGTTTATAAAACTGTAAAAACTTACAGTTTCAAATGCATGTTTGCAAATAAACAGTTCATGGTAAAATATTATGGTCAGCACTATGATCACCACCCGGCAAGCTAATCCAGCAAAAAACTGTGCTTGTCACTAAAATGCAGTTATTGAACCTCATAATTTCATAGAAAAGGAGGTAAATGACTGCAAAAAGGTCCACTTTTTCAAATAAATCTGCACAGGTTGATAGAAACCCACCTACTGTCAGCTTACTCATGAGTGTTAAGGGTCACGAAACACCAAAACACATTTTTTGAGCTGCTGACAGTCATATACTGTGAGGGGAAAAATTATATGAACCAGCTGATTTTGTAAGTTTGCACACTAACAAAGAAATGATCAGTCTATAATTTCAATGGTAGGTTTATTTGAACAGTGAGAGACACAACAATAACAAAAAAAAATCCAGAAAAATGTGTTTCAAAAAAGTTAGAAATTTATTTGCATTTCTATGAATGAAATAAGTATTTGATCCCCTATCCGTCAGCAAGATCTCTGGCTTATACAGATAACGAGCTAACATTGGCAGCCCTCTCAGCTCGTTACCTGTATAAAAGAGACATGTCCACAGAAGCAATCAGTCAATCCAGATTCCAAACGCTTCACCATGGCCAAGACCAAAGAGCTTTCCAAGGATCTCAGGGACAAGATTGTGGACCTACACAAGGTTGGAGTGGGCTACAAGACCATCGCCAATCAGCAGGGTAGGTAGGTGACAACAGTTGGTTTAATTATTCGCAAATGGAAGAAACATAAATTAACTGCCCATCTCCCTCGGTCTGGAGCTCCATGCAAGATCTCACCTCGTGGAGTTTCAATGATAATGAGAACGGTGAGAAATCAGCCCAGAACTACTTGGGAGGAACTTGTCAATGATCTCAAGGCAGCTGGGACCATAGTCACCAAAAAAACTGTTTGTAACACGCTACGTCGTGAAGGAATAAAATCCTGCTGTGCCTGCAAGGTCCCCCTGCTCAAGAAAGCCCATCTGAAAGCCCGTTTGAAGTTTGCCTCTGAACATCTGACTGATTCAGAGGAGGACTGGGTGAAAGTGTTGTGGTCAGATGAGACCAAAATCGAGCTCTTTGGCATCAACTCAACTCGCCATGTTTGGAGGAGGAGGAACGCTGCATATGAAAAACACCATCCCCACTGTCAGATATGGAGGTGGAAACCTTATGCTTTGGGGGTGTTTTTCTGCCATGGGGACAGGACAATTGCACTGCATCAAAGGCAGGATGGATGGGGCCATGTACAGTCAAATGTTGGGTGAGAACCTCCAAGTCAGGGCATTGAAAATGGGTCATGTTTGGGTACTCCAGCATGACAATGATCCAAAACACACGGCCAAGGCAACAAAGGATTGGCTCAAGAAGAAGCATATTAAGGTCATGGAGTGGCCTAGTCAGTCTCCAGACCCTAATCCCATAGAAAATCTGTGGAGGGAGCTGAAGGTTCGAGTTGCCAAACGAAAATGACATTAATGACTTGGAGAGGATCTGCAAAGAGGAGTGGGCCAAAATCCCCCCCTGAGATGTGTGCAAACCTTGTGGCAAAATACAACAAACAGCTGACCTCTGTGATTGCAAACAAAGGTTTCGCCACCAAGTACTAAAGCACTTTTTCAAAGGGATCAAATATTTCATTCATAAAAATGCAAATTAATTTCTAACTTTTTTTGAAAGACATTTTTCTGGATTTTTTTGTTATTGTTGTGTCTCTCAATGTTCAAATAAACCTACCATTGAAATTATAGACTGATCATTTCTTTGTTAGTGGGTAAACTTACAAAATCAGCTGGGGTTCAAGTAATTTTTTCCCTCACTGTATGTGTCCCACGCTGCTATAAACACTATTGGGACACATATTTTTCTCTAAAAAGTGAAAATTGGTTGTTTTTGCATTATTTTGAGGAAATTTTTTTCTTCCGGTTTGAAATCAATTTTTGAATCTGCGTCACATTGTGTCACGTTCGGGGTGGTGAGACGAAGACAACGGGGCGATGATCCAAGTGCAGAGTATTTAATAAAAAATCAAAGCAAAGTAGGCATGTGATCGCAAAGTAAACAACAGACACGGATAAACAAACCATAAGGCTGAGGTCACAAAAAAACACGGAAAAACTGGAACAAAAGAAACCGTCGACAAAGTCACAACAGAGAACACATAACAGATGATAATGTCGCTGCGATGACTGGGCGTGTGTGTGCTGCTTATGAAGTGTGTGTGATCAGTCGTGATGGTCCTCCGCTGGTGTGTGTGCGCAATCAGTTGTGATATGTAACAGTAGTGTGTGTGTGTGCTGCATGATCGGAGATGTAGTTCGTTAACTGGCAGATCTGTAGTTCCCAAAAGATGAACCAGCGATCTCTGGCTGAGGACACATTGATGAGATTCTTGCGTATATTCTAGCGTGGAGAGTGGATGTCTGTACCTGCGAGTGCATGCTGATGTCACTGATTGTGCAGCTTTCATGAGAAGGTCTTGGTTCAAACCAACAAACGCGCTCTATTGTGTATGCGGTGCAACTTCTTTAATATGGATGATAGCTTCAAACACCTGTTTTACCTGTTACAGTGTTCAGACGGCAGAGAGATGCCACATTGTAAAGAACAAGAATTGTTTGGAGACACGGGTCGCCAGTGTTGTGTTTATGTGCTGAAAGGTTTTGTTTCCAGTATGTAGACAGCTTACATACTGTATAGTTGCCCATAGAATATATAAACTGTATATATACATTTATAGTGCAGACAGGAAAACAATAACCACCATCCTCATAAATACCACAGTGGCTGCATGACCAGAGGCTGCACACCTAGAGGGGAAGTGACATTTTGTATTGGAAACAGTTGCAGGGGGTCCTGCGTGTAAAGACTGCTCTGCCTTTATGGTCCAGGCTGGTCAGGACAGACAAAGGCATTTTAAAAGAGGACAGTGTTTAATGCACCAGCCTCTCCTCCTTTCGCCTATCGACTCCTGCTAATCCACCCACACCATCCCTCCATCTGTCAGTGTCAGCGGTCAGTGAAGGCGGTTTTCACGATGAAGAGATTTGGCTTGAAGAGGTCTTTATCAGCAGACCGAAGGAGAAGGGGAATCCCCACTCTCAATCTAATAATAAACAGTGCTGCGTGTTTTCAGATAGCACTCTACATTTTCCCTGTTTGTGTAGTGACAGTATGATTATATGTTTGTAAGTGCTGGAGAGAGTTTCTAGTTTCTTTACAGTGTTTTTTTGTCTGTGTTTTAGCCTCACGTTAGACTTAAGGAATGGTTAAAACAATAAATAAATTGAAATACATACATTAGGCAGCACATTTTGGTAATTTATTTACACAATAAAATAATTTTGGTGGTGCCAGTAGATGCATGAATGAACAAATGAACAAGTGTTTTTAAACGTGTACATTCGTATGAAAATACAGTTTTATGCAAAAGTTTGGCCACCCTCATAATTATCATAATTGCAAGTCACAGTCTGCTGGCCTTTCAAAGGAGCAATTTAATTTGAATATATTTTATACCCTATGGAAAAGCAGAATTTCAGTTCTGTCATGACATTTATTTATTCAACAGATGCATTGCAACTTAAATCATAACAAAAACAGGTGCATATATTTGGGCACCCCAACAGAACAAGGACATCAATATTTTGTAGAGCCACCTTTTGCTGGAATAACAGCCTGTAGACACTACTTATAACTAAGGAGAATGCTTTCTGAAGCATTTTTGACTCCTTGCAAAATTTCTCCAGTTCAGTCAGGTTTGATGGATGGCGAGCATGAACAGCCCTTTTGAAATCATTGCATAGATTTTCGATGATGTTCCAGTCTGGGGATTGGTATGTCCATTCTAGCTCATTGTATCATGTGTGTTTTAAAGTAGGGGGCAAGTTCTTCTCCTGAAATGACGTGTTCCTTTTCCTTCATGCAAAGCATCTATGGTTTTGGCATCTGTCCACAGTATTTTTTTCAAAATCATTCAGACTTGTCCAGGTGAGCCTTTGCATACCTCAACGACTCTTCTTGTTGGCAGAACACAGAAAAGGCTTTTTTGAATCACCCTTTCGTTGAGCTGTTTTTTTTTTGTGACCGATGTACAATGACATTATCAGTAGCGAGATGTTCCATAAGCTCTTTGAAGGTGGTCTGTGACCAATCTAACCATTCTTCACCTTTGCCTTATTTTTCTTGGCCTACCACATCTTTCCTTCACAAGAACTGCTCATGTGGCTTTTCATTTTCTTACTGTATTTCTGACTGTGGATGCTTTAATCCTTTGTGATAGCTTTTTGCGTCCTTCTCCTAATTCATGTTTATGAATTATCCTAGTTTTTAGGTCATTAGGAAGTTCTGCTAAGGTTCCCATGTTGCTACTTTCAGGTTCACAATAAGGACAACCACAACTAGCAATCAGCAAATCTTAAACATCCTTTTTTTCATGATTAGTTCCATCTGTGTTGGGATTGTTAAGGTTCACTGAGTCACTCAAATAAATTCTGTGTTGTAATCAATCAGCATTAAGTGACTACAGGTTTTGAAATTGTAGTGCCTGGACCATCTACGATGTCCGGTACTTTAAGAATTAGCTCATAAGTTCAAATTAATTAACATTCATTTTCGGGGATTCGAATCAGAAGATTCGGACGACTGACTCACAGTCAGAAATATGTTAACACTTACACTTACGTTATCTATTGGTCCACCCTAATAGAAGTAAGCAGCGTAACTTTATCCTTAGCAAATCTATGTTATATTATTACGTGGCCAACGATAATAATATAAGTAGGATTTCACTATTTACACAAGCGAGGTAGCAAGACCATATAGCTGAGGCAGTAACTTAGAAACACATAAAACTCCGACAAGGATCTTAAAATGAAAGGCAAGTTTATTAAGCTACACACAGTGAACTACTCTACGTAAAACAGACAAACATACAGATACACACACACACAGTTCTGGGTTGAGAATGACTGAGGATGAGCAACAAAGAGTCCCAAACGTCTAGCACTTTGCTTAAGTTTAGTATTGCAACCTGAGAAAACCACCAAGCAGAGAAACTGACCACGGTCAGGCACTTCAACTTAATTACCAGCTTCAGTATGTAATGAAAAATTGGTCTGTGTTTACTTGCGGTTTGGTGGTTTAGCTGTTCTCTCGTTCTCTGATTGAGGGAACCCCGGCGAAGCCGATTGGTTGCAGCGCGTTGACGTGGTTGGGGATTTCCTTTGGAGAGGGCTTTTCCTTCTTCTCATGGAGCGTTGTTCCCAGTGACGGAGAGTCTGACGTCAGCGCGCGGGAAGTTCGCCGTAAGGGAATTCCTCCTGAGAAAGGCTCTTTGGCAGGGTTATGAGTCTGAAACGTTGAATGACTGATCCTACTGCTGGATGACGCGACGTCTGATGGTTGTAGCAACGGCTATACGAGCAGTAAGGTCAGACTGTGTTCATGTGAGCTCCGGTGAACGGGGTCACGTGGCCGTAGCTGTTACGGCGGGGCAGACGCAGGCTGAGCGGGTGGGTTCTTCGAAGAGTGATGTCCGGCAGGCGTGTAACGCAAAGTTCGTGCGTAGAACCCCTCGTGAAGTACAGCGAAAGCTAATACGGAAACCCAAGCAAAAGCCAATGCGAAAGCCCATAAAATCTTACAGTTTGGGCTTTTATAGCGGGCGGGTTTTAGACAAACCCACTTGGCTAGTGTCCAATGACCGTGGGTATGGTCCTATACTCACGCCCATCTCCTCCCTGTATGTTCACGCCCAGGGAGGAGTGATTCTGTCGTCACGGGCTGGGTTAATATTTAATTCACGTTATCAAACTTCAATAAAGCTTCATAACTAAGTAATATTTGCAGATACAGTCTCATCATTTGCACCAATGTTCTCTGAAGCCTTATAGCTTCAGTTTGAGACTAAACATTATAGCCCTATCAACTACAGTTAATTACGTGCGTTACACACGCTACAACATTTCATTTCTAGACACAATTATAGTGAATACACATGCTTACATGCATAGCAAAACATACACAACTATTAGCAATAAAACATCAAAGCAAAACACACTTTTAAACGCGAAATGTCAGTGAAATCGCGCGGGCTGATTGTCTAATGACAATCACAGGGCTCGCTCATCCGGGCCGGAAAAGGGGCGGAGGACATTTGCCCGGAGAGAAACACAAACGCTTCTTTCTTGCGTTGGGTCTAGAATTCAGTTATCATAGTCACGTGAAAAGCAAATGGTTTAGAACTTACAGATGGCAGTCAATTAGTAACTAGGGTAAGAACATGTCCTTTGTTTGTAAAGGGGAAAGACGCATGTGTATTGGAATTAGCTTCAGGCAATTCCTAATTACGAAGGAGACGGAGTGGAGGCTCCATGAGGCTTGTTTATGCCGATTACAGATTCAGCGTAAAACGTGGCTTAGTCACTACAAAATCCACACAAAAGAGAGGGTGACAAACTTTTGCACATATTTCAGTTTTAATTTAATTTTACACATTTCAATACTGCTACGTTATGGATTTCTGTCAAACCAAAAGGCATATTACTGCAATTTTCTCTTATAAAGAGAGAGCACACTTCTGCAGCCACAGAGGGGTGCCCAAACTTATGCATAAAACTGTATATACATGGTAATGTGTCACATGATATAAATAAATGTGCTTTTTTGGTGTTCATTCCTTTTTAAATCCTTAAGTGTATTATTAATTCTTGGTTTGGATGTCCAAAATTAGGAAACAAAACCATTCACAATAATTATACTAAATGAAATGAAATTAAAAAATAAATAAAATGAAATTGTACATTTTGGTACATTTTGAATGAATGAATGTAAAATTGTATAACATTTTGCATGATTGTGCTGAATTTAGGAATGTTTACTCTGTGTTTATGTAATATGTATTTAAATAATTAGGTATGGGCGCCACGGTGGCCTAGCGGGTAGCACGATCGCCTCACAGCAAGAAGGTCGCTGGTTCGAGCCTCGGCTGGGTCAGTTGGCATTTCTGTGTGGAGTTTGCATGTTCTCCCTGTGGTTGCGTGGGTTTCCTCCGGGTGCTCCGGTTTCCCCCACAGTCCAAAGACATGCAGTATAGGTGAATTGGGTGAGCTAAATTGTCCATAGTGTGTTTGTGAGTGTGTATGGATGTTTCCCAGAGATGGGTTGCAGCTGGAAGGGCATCCGCTGCATAAAACAAATGCTGGATAAGTTGGCGGTTCATTGCGCTGTGGCGACCCCGGATTAATAAAGGGACTAAGCCGAAAAGAAAATGAATGAATGAATGAATGAATGAATGAATGAATGAATAATTAGGTATAATAGTTACAGTACTACAATGATAATAATTGTGCTAACAATAGTATTACGTAATATTCATATTAATATCACATAAAAGCATAATTATTGCAATGCTTTAATTGTAAAACACCTTTAAAAAGTCACAAACACTATCACATTCTGAATTCATTTTGTCCTGCAGTAATCGTCAATGCTTTGTGAATGTGCTTGGTGAGACTTTTTAATCATGACTATGGACAATATTGAAAAAACTCTTATATTTTTCTTACTGCTGAACTGGGACACAACACATCACTGTAATGAGAATGTCAATATTCAGTGCTGTGTTCCAGAAGGTTGATGATATGCGTCATTACAATGGAGAAACACATCAGCTTGGAAATATTTGGCCACTGTGGTCATACACAACTTTGTTCTCACCCAGAAACAGCCCCAGTTTCCTCTGACCCCACCGAGACCTTTGTGCCATCAGCGGTGATCAAACACCTGTGTCTCCTCAGCTCTTTGACAGCCACAGGTGTCCCAGCATGTCTGCAAACACACTGTTTGGGCTCTTCAACTCAAAATGCAGCCGTGTCAGCTCACAGTCTATTGAAGTCAATTAAAGTCACCATGAAATTAAAATGGACTTGTTTTTATGTAGTATTTAGGCAACATAAAGGCTCATTGTGGATATGTACCAGGCTGTGATGAGTCCCCTGTCCCATGACCCAGACACAAGATTAGGTTTATGAGAAGGAAACGAGATGCGATTTTTAGACTTTGAAGAAGTCCTTAGTATAAAAAAAATTACTAAATATAGTTTTTTATTCAACTGAATAAAAAAAAAATCACAAAATGAACAAAATGTTGGTGTATACTTGTGCTTAATGAAATAACACTAACATTTTAATGAAGTATAATCTGTAATTAACATGTAAACACGGCAACAACATTTCCACAAGTTTAACTGACACGCAATTGCATTAAAAAATGATAAATATTATGAATAAATATAAATAATGACACAAATATCTCCTTTTAAGTGTAACCACAATAATTAACTATAATTAAGTGCTCTCTTAAAACTCAAAAAAAATTGGCAGTTAACCACAAAAAACAGCATCGGATAGGATGATGTTGTTGTTGTTTTTTTTTGGGTTTTTTTGTGCCTGATGTGACCAAATGAAGAGAGGAACCTAAGTTAGATGGGGGACTGATGTAGGTCCACGAGCTGAGACTTGAACTTCAGATATCCAAAGTGCAAATGAAATGGTTTCTTTCGCAAGTGGTTCTTACGTTTAGACCAGCAAGTCCGTGTGAACCAAAAGTTGCGAAAACTTTTAGGCCCAATCCCAATTTTATTTTTGTACCCCTACCCCTTGCCCGTCCCCTTGGCCCTTACAACCAAGGGTTAAGGGGAAGGGCTTCAAAACTTACCCCTAAGAATTGGGACAGCACTTCAACACCTGCACACGTCATCATATGTCATCGTGATCTCTTGCTTTATATGAGATCAGACGATCACGACTGCTGTAGTTATTCCAGTTGTGTTATTTTTTTGATGTTTATCTTCAGGAAATCACTGAAGGCATATATTATAGTATCATAACAATCTAATGTGGCAATAAGATTGTAACTATACTATGTATTTACACAGTGACCATATTTATCTATGTAAACACACGAAAATAACATTAACATTATAGCAGACACTGTAAAAAGCTCATTCCCAGCCACTAGACATTACTGACAGGGTATTCGAGTATCATCATGTGTCAGAATGTTGTGAGACAGCTGTACATGAGTTATGATTATGGATTATAAATCGCAAAATTTAGCGTTTTTTTTTTTTTTTTTTTTTTTTAAATGATGGTAAAACACGAACACGGTAATGAATATATTAAAACATGTCTGTTTGTCTTAAAAATTTGTAATAATGACAAAAAATACAAATTTGTGGATCTCCTTACTTCCGGGTTCAGCTATCCTGCCATTGTGGCAGGTGCATACTGAGAAATTTTCTTACCCCTCGGTTTTAAGTGTGGTCCTAAAAAATCTTCGTTCAAAGGGGTGTATACCCTTTGCCCTTAGCCCTACACCTCCAACCTAAAGAGAATTGGGACACCACTACCCCTTGACGTGAACATGCAAAACGAGGGGTTGTGGTAAGGGGAAGTACTAAGGGGTAGAATTGGGATTGGGCCTTAGTATGCATATGTTCTTCCAACTGAAAGGGAATATTAAGTTGGGGCAGGGTTTTCTTTCTGTACATCATTTCCTCATAGCAAACTAATGGTAAAAGGGGCGTGGTTAAGAATTTTGTGGCTGAAGCCATCACACTGACATCAACAGAGAAAGACCGCCACTCCAAACACAGAACCAAATGTTTATCAAAACATTTTTTTTTCCCACTGGATTCATTTGCACAGAACACAATACATGTCTGCTAACAAAATAAATATTGTACATTGTGATTTCACATGGACTTGTAAAACTGATTTCAGACAGACTTCTGAGGCAGCATAACACTTATATAAATATGTATAAGTCCAAGACGAATTTCTTCCAAAGGGCAGTAAATTATATCTCAACACAACTCATCTACAACAAAAACATTTGTACACAAAAACAGCCTTTTTTTACAAAAAATGTGATCAAAAGTAGAAACATGCATTTATACACACAATGACACCCAAGCCATGCTTTTGAGATGCCATATTCATTTTTTTAAGTCAACTGTCAGAAATGGAATGCACAGGATACACAAAGGTAACATTGTAAAACAGGCTCAGTTAACAGTAGGTTTCCTTAATATTTACAGTGAATAACCATAGCCTTTCCCAGAATTCCCAGCTTGACACCTCAATTTGTTGGGTCCGTTCATATTTTGTGTCAAAATCCACCTGGAAAATGTTAGCCGTGTCACTTCCTTCACTAGTTTCAGTACGCTTCTGGGATTGTGAAATGAAAATGAAATTAAATTAAAAATAAAGGTACAGGAGCTGTCACTGGGGTAGTACCTTTTCAAAAGGCACATATTTGTACCTGAAGGGTTCGTAATGGAACCTTTTAGGTACATTTGGGCACTAATGTGCAACTTGGACTTTTTGGGTACAAATATATATCTTTTGAAAAGGTACCACCCCAATGACAGCTCCTATACCTTTATTTCTTAGAGTGCTGCGTTTGGTCTGAGGTATAGTCTACCGTCATTTCTGAAATGTGTATATTCCATATAAAGTGCTTATTGGTGTTAGTTTTTGTCACGTTATTCGCAGTGCACTTGCACCATTCTGAAAATATAAGATATTTTCAACTCTGCGCTCTAGGCACGCCTGGAAAATGCATCTCCACTCATCTCCATTTGTGGTTCTGTTTTTTTTTTTCTTGTCATCAGTGTTGTACATTAAAGTTTTAATTTACATCAGATTTTGATAAATAATGTTTATTGCATTACTTTAATTTTATGTTTGTGACCATGATGGTGTTAGTAGTTTAGTTAAGTGGTGTTTGTGATGTTAGCAGTGAATGACACTGATTGCCTTCTGTTTATTAGTATGTGTCTCTGCTTGTGGGAAAAAGTTTGACGAGCATAGGTTCATCATATGACTGTCTCATAACCACATGCTTATTGTTGTGTTTTTTATGTCTGTGTATCAAAGATAAGATATGCAAATGTTAGTAATTTAAAACCATGATTTACAACACCATACATTGTTGAAATACGGCTGTTTACTGTAAAATTTCTTTGACTGTTTCTACTATATTTTTGACAGCAACATTCTGGTAAACACAGCTGCCATTTTTTTGTACTGTAATTTTATTGGATGTTTCATACAGTGAGCAGTTAAAAGCTTTTGTACGCAGCCTGTGTAAATGCTGTTTGACATAAAAATGATCAGAATTATAGTTGGATGGGTCAATGAGAAGATATTTCTCTTAACCACATATTTAATCGTAATGTTTAAAAAAATCCCTGTGATGTGAATCTAGGCCTAAATATGGTTTGGCTGTAATCTTACACTCATATTAAGAGGCATAAATAAGTGTGACATTCAACTCAGTGTTTATTCAAGCCTCTGACAGTCCGTCCTCCTACAGTCTTTGTCTGCTGTAATCTGCGTGAGCTCTGAAGCATATAAGCAACACATTAGCACTGATTGTTTGGGTTTGGTGGTGTAAAGTGTTCTGCATTTGCCAAATCCCTGCGCTGCTCTGGGCCTATTTATACAGAGATGAGCTAAGCCTGTAGATCATGAGCGGCTTATCATGAGACCACCATATCAGACAGTCTCACAATACTTTAGCGCAATGCACATGCTATTAATGACTCTGCTTCATTCATAAAAGATGTGTGATTTTATTATTTATTTATAGCGATCATTGGCTGATAATGGAGATGCGTATCCATAGCTAATTATAGTTTTTTTAATTGTTTAATCAAAACTGCAATATTTGATCAACTTTGTTATATATAATGTTGCACTTAATCTAGAAGTGGAATATTCAGCTTTAATATAATAAGTCGGCAATGCTATATTTACAGGATATACACATATATTACGAAACTACAATATATATACAAAACAGGAGCAACCAACAATGTCAAGGATAATCCACAAAGAGTAATCCAAAATCCAGGCAAAGGTTAGGGCTATGGCTGAACCAAAATTGATGTATCTGTCACTCTTTCACTCTCTGCTATAGAGATGTACTGGAATCGCAGGAGTTATCAAAACATGTATTTATTAACAAAGACATTAACTACAGGCACTGGACATATAAACACAGGAATCACAGGGAGAACTTTACAGAAATTACGTTTAAAACAAGACCAGGGACTAACTATACACAGGGATATAAATACACAGGCATAATTGAACTGATACCAAACAGGGTAGAAACATAGGTGAAATTAATGAACATCAAGAAACGGTGGGAAACAGAACAAAGGAATCACTTGACACAAACATAGAACATGGAGTACAGCACATGGGGAAAAAATCACATGGCAAACACAAGAACCTGACAATACCCACCCCCCCTTTTGAAGGTGTGTCCTCGCGCCTTCTAAGCAACATGTAACATCAAGAAGGGAGGAAGGGACAAAGGCCAGGGAGGAGTCTCAGGCAGGAGAAACCAGGGGAGAAGCTGGGGAACGCTAATGGCCCGTTTCCACTGAGTGGTACAGTACGGTACAGTACGGGTCGGTACGGGTCACCTTTATCAGGCTTGCGTTTCCACTGCTAAAGGGTACTCTTTTGGTGGGCGTGGTGTACGACAGAAAGTTTGTCGACGTCATTTTCGCTCGAAGAAATGTCTACAGTAAAGCTTTATGGGTCGTTCACAAATCATACGAGAAGCACTTCTCACAAAACAGATGCTTTATTATACACATAAAACACTGGTGTAAAAATGTCATTGCTGACTGAACATGATCTGATTATAACTGCAGATCAATGATGCAAAATAGCCTACGGTCCGCGATTATATAAAATAAATAAATGCAGCATATATGAACACATCCAGCCCCACACAGTCTCCGATGTTACCGAATTACAGAAAAACTACACACAGCAGACATGTATGCCTTATTTAGGTTCAAAAACAATACGAAATAGAGCCCCGTCTGTGCAAACCTCTCATCTGTGTCTTTTATCTTCACCAGTACATGTAGCCTCTCCGTCATTATTCTCTCGTCAGAGAGTAACTCCGTCATTCCCAGTTTATAATAATCCAGGTTAAGAACTTTGTTATTTCAAATATTGACGTGCACGCGATCGCAAGCGACAAAGCGAAAGCACTCGCCCTCGCGCTTATGGGCTCGTAACCCATAACAATCTGCTCTTCTCTCAGCTCTGTGGCCGTTCAAGACGACGACAATGTTTGTTTAAGCTCGGGTCGACCATGGCTCGTTATTATATGCTGATATTATTTCGGAGCATTGTCTCTCGGCTGTGTATCAAGCATGGCGGGTCCTTTGTTTTCATTCTGCTTGTTGCGTGAGCAAATGACGTATCTCTGTAAGCCAATAGCGTTCAGCTGCGCGTCTAGCTCCGCCTTTTCGTCACCCTTTGGTACGCTTGGGACCCATTGCAAAGGGTGACTAAAAAGTAGTACGGTACGGTTCGGTTCGGTACGCTTTTAGACAGTGGAAACGGCCTTAAAAGCGTACCGAACCGTACCGTACCGTACCGTACCACTCAGTGGAAACGGGCCAAAAGACATGTAGGAGACACAGGAGGGAGGAACCAGGAGGTACGCTGGAGCAGGAGACAATGGAGCCCAGGGTAGGAGTCGAGGGAGGGAGAAACCATGGAAGAGGGATGGCCAGGGGGCCGACAAGAGGGAGATGCCACTGCTGGAGGTGGAGTCCAAGGAACAGACGGAGAGCTGCAGAGCAAGGGTGATGTCGAGGTCCCCGAGGGCCAAGGTGGAGTGGACTGCTTACCCGAGCAAGGCAACGACGAGGATCTGGAAGCCTGTGCTGGAGCCAGAACGACATAGGACCAAGGTGATGGTGGAGGGAGGGAGGAGCTCAACACAGCCGGCAGGAGGGATTGATGAGGCACAGCCAGAGGAATCCAGAGGTGTCGGCAGAGCGACGACTGACCAAAGCAGAGCCGAAGGGACGAGGGAGCCTGGCAGAGCTGCTGGACTGATGGGCCACGGAGGAAACAAGGGAGAAATAAGTCAGCGCGGAGCTTTAGGAACACAGGGCCGAGACGGAGTCCACCGCTCTGAGCTCGAAGGTGATGACGCCGGGTGACATCCTCCGAACATCAAAGCTGGTTGGCAGGCCCACAGCGAAGCTTTCCCACCTGGAGCTTGAGGGTGAGCTGAGGGGCTGGCTATCGTCAGAGGAGTTTGAGGTCCGAGGACTCTATCACATGAGGAGGAGGAGAGGGTGGGTTCAGTGGGGTGCTACTCAAGACCCTGGAGTTAACATCCTCGGAAATCATTGGGGCTCAGTGACTGTCTGGAAACAATGAAAATGGAGTAACATCTTTGTTGTCTGAAAACAGCGGAAGGGGATTGATTTTGCTTCAGAAGTCTATGAGCAACAGTTTTGGGTGCAGGGAAAGCTCACCCTCAGCAGTGGGAGGGTGGAAGGAACCCTAACACGGTCATAATAAAACAAAACACATTACAAGAACATTAAAAAATAACACATTTCATAGACTGTAGCTGCTTCACTGGGGATTCAAACCCAATATGTTCCTAAAGTGAGGAACACTAACCGCTCCACTAAATCACTTGAAGGTTGAACCATACATTGTGAGCTATAATTCCTATAAAGTTTCCTTTTATTTAAAGTAGTTCTAGAGCAATACACACAAATAACCACTATGCGTCACCCGTCAGAGATGGGCTTTGAAACATTTCGAAGCCTTGACACATTTGCTTCGTTGTTTCAGCATTTCAAACTGCCCACCACTAGTCAGGGCACGTAGCAAACAATCAAAACACAAGCAAGGAACAGGGAAAACTGCTTAGAATGTACATTAAATAGTAACAAGACTTCACAATGACTGAGTGTGACTGAGGTCCTTTTATACAGTATGTGATACAAGATTGGATTCAGGTGCTGCACTCTTAAAAAAAAAGGTTCCTTGAGGTTCTATATAGAACCCTAGGGTTCTATACTTGGCCAGTAGAACCTTTTACCCAAAAAATGGTTCTATTTAGAACCCTTTGAGTGCAAAGAACCTTTTTGATTAAAATGGTTCTATAATGTGAAAAAGCCCTCTGGTGACGTCATTCATTGGTGGACTGGTGGTGACGAGCCTGGAGAGTGACGGTTAATTTTTGAAAAGGAGAACTCCGCTTTTGCAGCTCCATCATTCAGGTACGTTTTTACTCTTTTAAAACTATAATATTGAAATATTTTGTATTACGGGGTAATGTTTCTCTTCCCTTGTGTTATATGGTGACAGACTGAATAAGGGGTAACGTTAATATGGATTAATACTGTGCTTGTTAGTTTCTGATGGTCTCTGTCGACAGCCTTCGCTTCAGAAATCTGTCTCAAGCTGACTTTGCTCTGCTTTTTGTTCGAAATAAGTTACAGTTTCGCTTTATTTGTTTGTCAGTATTAATTAAAATATCAATAACAATAAAACAGGTGCGTTATTCGATGGCGGGATTGAAGCGCGTGCACGCTCTTTTAATGGTAACTTCTTATGAGCCGATTTCCGCTTTCGTGCAGTTTTTATCTCCAACCTTGAACAAACGAGTACTCCCAGCTTGTTCGTGTGTGAGTTTAGCCGAGTTTAACTCGGGCTAAACTCTGTAAAGTAGTGTACACGCCGGCTAGTCTGCATTAAACCCGCAAGGGAGCATGTCGCGCTCGTGCCCGCCCGAGTCTATGCACGCGCCCGCCCGCCCGCCCGAGTCTATGCACCCGCTCGCCCGCCCGCCCGAGTCTATGCACCCGCTATTGTGATGATTGCTAAGTGTATTATTGAAACCTTTTAAAGCCAAAACATATTTTAATAATCCATAGATTAAAGATCAGGTGTTATTTATGAAGGACATACAAACATGCAGGCTTAATGTATTGTGAAATGTTGAACCTTGTTAAATATAGGCTACATGTATATATTGTGCTTGATAAGTTTAAAATTCATATTTTAATGTATATCTTTCTTTTCTTCAAACAGCCTGGAAACTGAACTGCATCGTAAATCTTGTGCTCGGTATGTATTATTGCTTTTAATTCTAAACAAACTGTATTAAGTATTATGAAATGAATATTATAAAAGACTTGAACATTGTATTGTAACCTGGGCTGCAGGACACAAGTAGCTTTGAAGAGGAAGGATCCCAGCTTAAAGAAGGACATGCGTTACATCCATAATTGTGACACAATTATCATCAACAAGGACACCTGGTAAATATTGTATTTTATAACATTCATATGTCAGACTTGGTTGTTGTGTACTGAAATAATATATTTATCACATAAATGTTCTATCACTTATTGCTGCTGTTTTAATACAGTAAGAATATTAAGGTCATTGCTTATTAAAAAGTCCTGCAAAGAAAAAATATGTTTTAAAAGAAAGTGTAAATTTGCCTACAGGATACCTTGTTGCAATGTCTGCAAAACAAATTTAAAAATGAAGGGATTTCAGTGGTGAGCTCATCTATCATCTCGCAAATGAAACAAATTAATGGGATGAAAAGGAAGTTAACTGTACTCTGAGGAACCTAACACAAGGCAAGTTCAGTTCAATACATTTTATGCCAAAGGTAGATTAATTCTGTATTATAAATTTATATTTCCACACTCTAAAATGCTGTCTTTCTACCTCAGATTGTGATGGACCTTGAATGCGACACCAGATACTCATAAGTCAAGAACCGAATGAAACACCCTTTTCCAGAGCACAGATTATGGAGGGGTTTGCAGAACTAATGGAGCAGTTTCTTCTTCTTGGAGTGCCACAGCTTGTGAGTAAACACTGTTACATTGTGTGGCAAATAGTTTTGCGTCCATGATGACTTTAAGAAACTTGTATTGCTGAAAATATGTCATTTGGAAACTTACACATGAAGTAAACAAAATGTTTTTTTGCATTTAGGATGCTGCATAGAAAACTTGGTGAAGAACACAGAAACATCTTTAAAAGAAATGGCCCAAAAAGGGACGGAAAGAAGGTAGTGCTCCATGACAGTCTCATTGGACCAGCAGAGGAAACCGCAGAAGGTAACTACACCCTATACTACATACTATTTGCCCCAAACACACACACACACACACACTCACACACACTTTAATTGTATTGATTATAACTGTAATTCTATTTGATGACATGTTAATTGGTTAAAAGTACTAATTAAAATATTGTTTTACAGAAATCCAAAGGTCCTACACCAACCAGGATTCAGCAGCTCTCCTGATTCCACCAAGGCTTGAAGTGTCAGTATTACAATGGACAACACTCACTCGCTATCCTTCAACTTCCTCATTTATCAGAGGCACCACAGAGGAGTGAATCACCAACTAATCTGCCCTTTCCAGCCACAACCCAGCACTTGGAAACCCATATACTCTCTCATAGATCTACACACATTCACTCACTATGGCCAATTCACCTATACCGTACACATGCTTTTGGACTGTGGGGTCAACCGGAGCACCCAGAGGAAACCCACATGAACACTGGGAGAACTTGCAAACTCCACACAGAAATGACAACTGGCCCAGTCGGGACTCGAACCAGTGACCTGCTTGCTGTGAGGTGACAGTTCTAACCAGTGAGCCACTGTGCCACCCATGGACAAAACTATTTACCTTATAAGAGAAGCTGACAGACATGGACATGCTACAGGTTGTGGAATGGCTGTTTGCAGTGTTTTGTCTAATCATTCTGCAATGTTTTAGTAATGTTTCTTATTAAATTATGTATAAAAATGGATGTTGTGATGACCAATACATGCAGGTACCATCAACTTTTTGAAATTGTAGTGTTATTTAATAGATGTTTTGATTATTTGTGTATTGTTTCTATCTGCATTGTGATATATTTCTCTTCATTTTAGAGATGTGTGAAAGTTAAGTACTGTATTTGTTCAAACAGTAAAAAAGCTTATAAAAGTGAAATCATTACAATAACAGTGTTGAATGCCATTAAACTGTTAAGGTAGATCTGCTGTCCAATGCAAAGTATGCAAAGGTGCAATTTTAAATATTTAAAAAAATATTTTGTATAATGAATTTGAATAAATTTAAACAATTTGAATTGTCTGGATTGGTTTTATTTTTTATTTATTAATAAGTAACAATAATTCATTAATAAATAAAAAGAACCCTTAAATGGTTCTAAATAGAACCATCTAACTTGAATTCAAAGAACCATTTGGGGTTCTATTTAATGAACCCTTAAAATGGTTCTATATAGAACCTTTTGGGGGTTCCATATATGAAGCGCTCGATAGAACCATTTTTGGTTCTATATGGAACTGTTTGTTTTAAGAGTGTGGGTAATCAGCGTCTAATTCATGTGAATCAGGTGTAATTTGTAAAGCATTGTGGGACATGTAGCTCCCAGATGAGTGGCTGATACGAGGCGTAGAGTACACTCTAGTGTTTTTGGTTGGTACCCAGGTTGCTTTTATCTTTGTTATTATAATGTTCTGTCTGCATATTGATTGCACATTGGTACTGAAATAAACGTGAGTTTTGTTGCAAATTTGCTGTTTGTTAGAGATCAAGAGTAACAGTAATAAAAAAAAAAAACTGATATGACAGTCAAGAATCGACAGTCTGTGACTTCATCAAAAGACATCTTAAATATTTAATATTTCACCTTTCATGTTGTGGTAACCTTAGTAACAAATCCATGTCATTTGGTGAAATTCCAGTTGTCCATTTTTCTGCAAAATAAATATATGTTGTATTACACAATTTTTAAAAATATACAATTAGTAATTTATAATTATTGTATCATATTATGTACTTTATTTAGTGTTTCTTTGTTCTAAGTGTGGTTCAACAAGGACTGTGAGTCACTCAGTGCTTGTTAATTCTCTCTCTCTCTCTCTCTCTCTCTCTCACACACACACACACACGCACACTTACGTCTTCCTACAACAAACTTACAATATTATGCTTGACTATACCCGGTTTTCATGACAATAAAAACTTTTGACGTGACCTACTATTTAGGTTATTTTCAATATGATCTCTGGAAAAAGGCCATATACAGTATGCATTACATTGTAAGTAGATTCTGTACAATTGACTATGTAAGTCATGGCTCTAATATCAGCCTTGAATCATCTTTCTGTCTGAATGTGTTGTGGTGGCTATAGATCATACGCCAGGAGCTTTTTAAAGATCTCCATGCCCTACACTTGACAGAGGATAGGCTGTCCCGGATTTTTTTTTGTGCAGAGGATTGTGGGACAGAATGTGCCAAAAGGAAACACAAAGACTCTGAACCATATATTGTTAAAAATGGAGGTTCCATAGAAGAAGCTTTTTGGTTCCTAATTTTTTTTTCATAATGTGAAGAAATTTTGTTTTATGGATGTTAAAGGTTCTTACACCATTCAAATACTTACTTTGCTAACTGGCTTACTTTCCTTTTTTTTCATGATGCTCTTTTTTTTCGATTTTAAGATTTTGTGTTTTTTTTTTTTAAACATATACAGAAAACATTCAAAATACAGTTGAAATCAGCATTATTAAACCCACTTTGACTTTTGTTTCTTTTTTAAATGTTTCCCAAATGATGTTTAACAGAGCAAGGACATTTTCACAGTATGTCTCATAATATTTTTTATTCTGGTGAAAGTCGTATTTGTTTTATTTTGTAAAATAACATTTTAAGGTTTAAATTATTAGCCCCTTTAAGCTATATATTTTTCGATCGTCTACAGAATAAACCATCATTATACAATAACTTGCCAGATACCATAAACTGACTAGTTACCCTAATTAACCTATTTAAGCCTTTAAGTGTCACTTTAAGCTGTATAGAAGTGTCTTGAAAAATATCTAGTAAAATATTTTTTACTGTCACCATGTCAAAGTTAAAATAAATCAGTTATTAGAGATGAGTTATTAAAACTATTATGTTTAGAAATGTGCTGAAAAAAATCTGCTTAAAAGAAATTGGGGAAAGAAATAAACAGGGTGGCTAATAATTCAAGGTGAGTTATTATTTCTGACTTCAACTGTTCAATTGTAAGTGTTTTTGTCACTCTATCAAATTGTATGTGTATATTTTAATTACAATATCTTTAATGTAATTTATTTTAAAATGAGTCTTTTCTCCAACACTGAGCAATGAATCCCCACATCAGCAACACTTACTGTACAGTTTTATTGATATTTATTCTTTCTAAGGTTTCTAAGGTTTTCAGAGAGTGATACAGGTTAAGGTGAAATTATCACCCTAAGAAATTATTAAATTATTAGAACTTTTGATATTTTTTTCAAAATTGTTCTGTAGTTAATTGAAAAAATATATAGATTTTAATAATAATAATAATTTTGTCTAATAGTGTCACAATCACCAGCGATCTCCACAGATTCTCACACACACACTTCTGTGAACTACAGATTGGCTAAAGGACTACAACTCCAGTCATGCAGCGCACACACACACTCCTGCTCTATATCATGACTGATTGCATACACACCACCGGAGGACCGTCAAAGACTGATTACACTCCCTACATAAGCAGCACATACACACACTATCCTTGCTGAGTATTGTTATCTGTTTGTGACCTTAAGACGCATTTCCTTTGTTCTTGGTTTTTCCTGTGTTTTGACCCTAGCTCTGTTATTTGTTTATTGTTGCCTGCTACCAGTCTTTTTGACCTTATGCCTGTTCTTTGACTACGATTTTTGATTTTGCCCCATTGATTACTGTTATACTGCTTTTTTGAGATTAAACTGCATTTGGATCCTCACACCGTTGTCATCTTCGCTCCATCCATAACAAATTGTAAACACTGAGAACATTCCCTTTCTCTTTTAAACATCATTTGGGAGATATTAAAATAAAGAATAAAAAATTAACAAGCAGGCTAATAATGGTGTGTTCAACTGTATGTTCATACCTAATTTGCCTGATTATATGCAGTAGTTTATTCTACATAAAGCTGTTACTGTAAATGTGTATGTCCTCCCTTGCTATTCATTTTTTTCTGAGTTGTGGAGTGATATATAGAGATTCCCAAAATCCCCTTTTACTCTGTGTCAAAAAAAAAGGGAAACAATAATTTTGTACCTGACATAATCCAGATTATGTTGTGAAGATGTGGGCAAATGACTTTATATTTAATGAAATCATGTGTCATTTGCATACTTAAACATAACACTAATGTAATGCAAAAAAACCCTTTTGTACTTTAATTACTAATGTAATCAACTGGTGATTACTCTTAGGTTACTTTTTACCATCTTCACTTGCAGAGTCCTTAAGGGTGAACTGTATTGAGCAGAGAATAAAAGTGTTGACAAATGGACCTTTACAGAAAGACTCAGGACAGTGTGACAAATGAGGAAAGAGAGAGTGATGGAAAACAAATGACTCCAGTTCAGAGAAAGAGAGAGAGGGGGGTAGGGAGGAAAAGTGAAAGCAGTATAAGGCTACAGTACATCATCAGTTAGAAGAAGTGGACAGCTGAGTATGTGAAGTAACAGGTGTAGAGTGTTTGGACATGGCTGTGTTTATTACTGTATTTACAGGCTCTTGTATGTGTGTGTGTGTGTCACTAATCAGCATGTTATCATCCAGCATATTTGCATGTCTCACTATGAATAGGTGTTTATTGTATCCCATTGTGACGAGTTTCCACCTGGCTCTGTGCATGGTCTGACTTATGGTGTTCCCTCTGTGTTCTCCTTTGTGACTCACAGGAAGATCAGGTTGTGCTCCAGTGCACAGCGACCGTTCTGAAGGAGCAGATCAAACTTTGTCTGTCCTGCGAAGGCTTTGGGAACCGGCTGTGCTTTTTAGAGACAACTTCAAATGCCCAGGTACAGTATTTAAAAGTAAATAATAATTCAGTCATATACTGTTAATATTCTGAGCAGTAATGCCACTCCTCATTTCTAAATTAAATTAAGTTAGTTAAGTTAAGTTAAGTTTTGTTTTATTTTTCTTGGTGTATCAAGTTTTGTTTATCAGAAAAAACACTCAATATTAAAAAAGTATATATTATGTACAGATACAAAATCTTTCAAATATATTCAGCTGTTTAACCGAGATAATTGTTTTCTGTACATATTTTAAAAAGTTCAGATCATTGGAAATAATTTTCCACAAGTCTCTCAAAATCTTACCTCTGCAGCTCAATTTGTATTCCTGAAATAAAACATACCCTCCTCATTGCCCTACAGACAAATAAAGAAAGAAAGAAAGAAAGAAAAGAAAAAATAAATAAATGTGAAAATAAATAAACAAATACGTAAATAAACGTATCACATGTGAATGTGAAAATAAATAAAAGTGTAAATAAATAAAGGAAAAATAATAAAAAATATATATATATGTAAAAAAAAAGGGCCCCATGGTGGCGTAGTGAGTAGCATGTTCGCCTCACAGCAAGAGGGTCGCTGGTTCGAGCCTCGGCTGGGTCAGTTGGCATTTCTGTGTGGAGTTTGCATGTTCTCCCCGTGGTTGCGTGGGTTTCCTCCGGGTGCTCCGGTTTCCCCCACAGTCCAAAGACATGTGGTACAGGTGAATTGGGTAGGCTAGGTTTCCTAGAGATGAGTTGCAGCTGGAAGGGCATCCGCTGCGTAGAACAAATGCTGGATAAGTTGCTGGTTCATTCCGCTGTGGCGACCCCAGATTAATAAAGGGACTAAGCTGTAAAGAAAATTAATCAATGAATATGTAAAAAAAAACATTATTAAGTTATAATTGTTAACATATAAATATTTATTAATTTGTTTTTGTTTATACATTTATTTGTACATTTAATGATTCATTTTTAGCGATAATTTTGTCAGACCTGGCATCCCATACCCCTGCCCCTTGTCCCCCAAACACATCTTATTTTGACATAATTTAGGGGCAATTATTATTATTTAGGGCAGTCAACCCTATTTACAATAAATAAAAAAAAATAATGAGCTTTATTTATTCTTTTCAAAGCTCTTGTTCATCAATATGTTGAGTCATTTGTATGTTTCTTGGTTTTGTTCTTCAGAATGTTCCCCCTGATCTGGCCATCTGTTCGTTTGTGCTGGAGCAGTCGCTGTCGGTTCGAGCTCTGCAGGAGATGCTGGCGAACACCGTGGACATGACGGAGGTGAGAGACACACAGAGCTCTGAGCAGGAGGGACTTGAAAATCAGAGGGTCAAAAAGAAAAGGAATGATCAAATAAGCATAGGCATACATTAACTGATAAGAAGGTTTTGTTTTGTCACAGTAAGATGGCACTGTTTAAGAAAGTAGAGATAAGAAAGGCAGACAATAGGGGTGCTGAACAATTTAAGAAGTAAGGTAAAATCCTCTATGATCCTAGGCATTCAAAATGATAGATAAACAGTGAGGTTTAAAGTCTGAGACATTATTATATATAATATCTGCCTTTTATATATTGCATATATTAACACACACACACACACGCACACACACACACACACATATATTATTATTATTATTATTATTATTATTATTATTATTATTATTATTTTTATTATTACTACAAATTGTAATTATTTGCTACTGTTAAAATGCATCATGAAATTTTTTTTTATAAATATGTTAATCAATAACTGAACAACTATACATTACCTAATTATTCTAAATGTATCAATTAAACATAATAGAGTGTAAACATTTCAACAACAAAAAATAAATGAAAAAAAATTCTACTGTTAAAGCTGTATATGCAGTGTTATTAAACAAATACGTTTTTATCATTTAATTTAATATTTATTTAGTTTCAAAGTCATTCTTCACAAATGAGTCAACGATATGGTTATGTATATTCTTGTTATTTAAATAAAGTTCAATGTGCTGTCATCATTATTCATTCATTTTCTTTTCGACTTAGTCTCTTTATTAATCAGGTGTTGCCACTGATCATTATTCATATAGAATAAATGTATTTTATTTATATTTGTCCTATGTTATTTATACCGCACACTGTAAAGATGCTAGGATTCCACAGATTTCTTTCATCTTGTCCCAACACACATGAATTAAGCAAAACAGGCTTATTCTGAAAACGTAGTCCTACGTCCATTTCTGGAGACCGCACATTATGTAGTCTGAGGTACGTATGGCTGCATTTAATTTTTTAAACGAACGCTACAGGGCGGTGTGACGCCATTCCTTTCCGCGCTTACCTCCGTGTGGACGACTTTCCCGCTGCAACCAGTTTGTCCCGTTAGCTCGCCGTGTATGTCAGAAGACTTGTGACGCAGTGGGGAGTCGACCATAGTGACGGGGTTCGAGTCCGGTGAAGAGTGGTTCCAGAAAGCAGACTAAAACAGAATCCCCAAAAAATAAAACCCTGTAAATAACAGGGTGAGAATGTGGTAAAATTTAAAAACGTGGTAAAAATGAGCTGAGGGCTTTTGTTTTTTTTTCTGGATTGCATTTTTAAAAATTGTTAGTTGGGTTTAGGGAAGTGTGTGGGTGGGTCAGTCTATAAAATTTTGGTTGGGTTTAGGGAGGGAGGAAGGTGGGTCAGTCGATTGGTCGGTCAGTCAGTCAGTCATTCAGTCAGTCAAACAGTAAGTCGACAATGGCTTCTAGTGGGTTTACGCGAGAACAGCAGGTGCGAACGGCACTTGCGAGAGAAATTTTAGATTTCAAAATGCGTACACAGTGGCCTCTCGTGGATTCTCGAAAAACAAAAAGTGTAAAAATACGTACCTCCTGGGACGTATTTCACGGCTTGCAGAAAAGTACATGGGACTACATTTTCAGATTGAGCCTGGGTTGGAATTAAGTTAACTTAATAGTTATTTTACAAATTTAAGTTGATTGCACATAAATCAGCTGAGTTGTCCCAAAACAAACCATTTGGGAATTGTGTTGTTTCAACTGATTTTTTAATAAGTTGTTTAAACACGCACCAAAGGTTATTTTCTGAGTGTATACAGTATACAAACATTGTTTAAAAGCTAATCAACTTTAGTTTGTCTTCAACTTTAAATAACAGCTAAGTACAATTAATATATCAGTAATCAATATATTTTGCTACAAAAGCATGCTAGACCCCTTTTTTCATACTAATCAATTTCTCCATTATTCTTTCTTTTTTTTTTTCATTCACCGGTCACTAATAGTTGCATTTTGCTGATCTGAATGTTATTTATGTTATAAGGGTGCATGGGGACATCCAAACCCCAATAGAGGGTAGATTTATTAGCACAACTTATTTTCCTGTACTTTTTGTCTCTCTCCTGACCCTTCATCTCCCTTTCCTGCCAACTTTAGGCAGTCGATTTGGATAAATGGGTATGTCTCATGTCTCATCGTACCTTTATTCCTTCAAACCGCAGCACTCTTCCTCTTCTCTCTTCCTAAATCTCTTACTCGGTGTTCAGTGTGGATGAAATGTTCACTACCCCTAAACCTTTCCTTCTGTCTGATCTTTGACCGATGTCGTCTGTTCCTCACTCTGTCTGGTTTGGTTGGAGTTGAAATCCCATTTGCTGTCCAAATGGCATTTCGAGTGTCACCTAGTCTGTGTGTATAAGTGTGTAAGAAAGACAGAGTAAGAGAGAGAGAGCATTCCAGTGTGTAAAATGAGCTCAGGCATCTTACATGACAAATGTTATACTTACACAAAACCGTTTTCAATGAAAAACTGAACCATTTGTATACGTTTCTGTGGTTTGCTTACATGAAAATAACATTTTGTGGGCCTTAAAATGAAAAAAATAGAGTGAAGGTCTTTTAAAATTTATAACGTCGATTTCTCCAGATTTTTGAATGATTTCACCAAAGTCAAAACAAAAGGTTTCGGATGAGATGTGTAAGAAATTAGCACTACACACAGGAGGGATTTGAACACAATCAGTCCCATTCACTGATAATTGCCAACATTTTTCATATTTATACGCACATTTGAAATTTTTGAAAACTTTCCACCTAATTTATTTTACAACACATGCGTACACACATGAGTTTGTTCTTAAACTCATTTTACTGTTACTTTACTAATACTCATTTAGAGTTTGGAGCGTTCTTAATGAGCACCCACGGACACAAGGTTAGTGATTTGCATAATGAACGCCCAAACCAGCTCCATATAAAGGCTTTCCACAAAGCGACACTTGTTCAGAGAACAACAGTTATGACACCAAAGCAAAAAGCAAAGAAAAAGAACTTTAACGCTAATAAATGTGGAAACCATGAAAAATGTGTTATCTGAAAAGTTACTTAAATCAATATGTATGTAATTAAAAGCAATATGTATGTGTGCGAATGGATGTTTCCCAGAGATGGGTTGCAGCTGGAAGGGCATCCGCTGCGTAAAAAAATATGATGGATAAGTTAGCGGTTGATTCTGCTGTGGCGACCCCGGATTAATAAAGGGACTAAGCCGACAAGAAAATCAATGTATGAATTATTATTATTATTATTATTATTATTATTATTATTATTATTATTTTATTATTATTACTATTATATATATATATATTTTTTACAAAATCCATTTGTTTACTTTAGTCTCTGAACTTGCTGCATCCCAGACACTAATATTTGAATAATTTATAATCAATGAATCGCTTTCTGACCACTGGGCCAGATTGAGCAAGGGTATAAGCAATAAGAAATAGTCAATATTATTACAGAACATTGTGAGCATATGTTAGCAGCATTTAATGTTCCTGTAATGTGTGATGTCAAACTTAATAAGAAGGGCAGCTAGTTGACAACTGAAACAACAATTGCAGATTACAGTGCTATATCTTATGTAGTTTTGCCATTTTGATTACTTTGTTGTTGTGTAAACATACCCTGACATAATTCCTGGCCATCTATCACACAGACATCCAAAGACATTTCCTGTATAGTGTGTTTATTTAAATATTTAAATGTGTATTGGTCCAATTTATTCAACTGTAATTAAATGTTTGATTCAATAATTAAATGTCTCACCAAAATATAACCTTTAATTAACAGTTTTTCACAAATTTTGTGACTTTTCTTCTCTTTCAAAATGCGTTATGACACCTTAAAGAGAGTTCACTCAAAACGACGACATAAATTACTCAACCTTCATGTTCCAAACCTGCTTAATGTTTACCGGTTTTTAGCTTTCTTTAAAATATCTTCTTTAAACAATATATATATACAATATAATATATAGAGATTTCAGTGGGTTTTACACATGATGTGTAAAATGAGGTTTGTGGTTAGCATTATCTAAAGACAATTTGTTATTGGCAATATTAAAAAGAATGATATAATTTAATGGATTTGGGAGATCACTGACGACGGGAAACATATATCTGCCATATTCCAGTTCAATACAATACAACATTGTAGTGGATTCACCTCAAAAAGACAATTCTGTCATCGTTTACTCTTCCTTATGTCGCTTCAAACATGTATGACTTTCTGTGGAAAAGGATTCTCACTGTCAGTGTTTAGTACTGACCTCTGCATTTAGTAATTGGTCTATTATATACCATAATAGGTCTTACACAGCAGTTTAAAATGCAAGACTTTCATAATGTAAGTATGAATTAAAATAATCGAGGAGTTAAATAGTGTTTTTTAAAATAAGCATTTTTGCTGATAAAATCAAATTCAGTTGGTCCTGAAAAATGATGGACATAAGTTCTGTTAAAGAATGTGGTTGCCTTATCCATAACCATGTTACAGCAATATTACATTTCCCAGTAACTTAATAGTTATTTTACAAATTTAAGTTGATTGCACATAAATCAATTAAGTATTCCCTTTGGGAATTGTGTTGTTTGAACAGATTTTAAATAATTTGTTTAAACATGCACTCAAAGTTATTTTCTGAGTGTATACAGTATACAAACATCTTTGTTTTGCATTGTTTAAAAACTTTAGTTTGTCGTCAACTTTAAATAACAGCTAAGTACAATTAATATATCAGTAATCAATATCTTTTGCTACAAAAGCATGCTAGACCCCTTTTTTCATACTTTTTTATTCTACATTCCCAGTAACTACTAGTGTAAAGTATAAATAAAAAAATAAATATCTATTTTGTAATAAATACTAGCTTATACTGGCTTATGATATAATTTATTTGTTCCCTCAACTGCTGCTGGTTTGAAATCCAACAATGCAATCATTACTAGATTCATTTGCATTAGTGTCACAACTCTAGTATCCTGGAAAACTGGAGAACTGCTATGTCGGCAAGAGGTATTTTAAAGATCACTTGGTCTGAAATGTCTGGTAAATATCTCATATAATATATTCATATATATACAGTAGTAAATATATCTGTTTGAGATCTGATAAACACTTGAAAATGTTAAAGATGTATCATAAACGTCTTTTTAACATCCATTAGGAAATGCCTAATAGACATACCAAACCAGTTTCAAGTCAATGTTTAATGGTTGCCAAATGGGTGAAATCAATTACCAAACTAACAACCAAAATAACCTCAAGAGATTTCAGTGGGTTTTTACACATGGTATGTGTAAAAGAAGGTTTGTGGAGGTTTGAAGACTTGACGTCATTCTTATTAATATTAATAAGAATGACATCTTTAGTCTTTCTAATATCCCTTAAGAAATGCCTAATAGACATATTATGAATAAACAAACACTCAAAAATAATTTCACACATAAATTAGATGTCTTTTTACTGCAGTGTCAACATTGTAGAAAGCTAGCTTAGAAAGCAGATACACTTATCATGGAGAGCAACTGAAATTATAAACTTATTATAAATGTATTTTTTTAACTATTCATAAGACTGTTAATACTTTCTAACTCAAAACATACTTTAAACAACCACTGTAAGTTTTTTTGATCATTTAATGAGGGACAAAAAAGTTATTGTAGAAAAAGCTAATTGTTATAGCACATGTACATCACAGAGATGTCTATGTGATGTTTTTGTTTACATCTACCATCTAAAAAAATCTTTGAGTGTTTGTTCATTTACTTTGTCTATTAGATGTATTCTTTCAGACAATACATAAACATTTAGAATATGTCTTTAAGATGTTTCTAATTTAGAATGTATGTAAAGCAGACCTTTTAAAGATGTTTATTGGTACACGGCAGATGTTTTCAAGAGCAAATGCTTTTTAAAATATGTCTTACAGACATACATGTGTATATATATAATTATATATATATAGATATATAATACACATATATATA